>WNGS01001384.1:28639-50795 GCA_020271785.1 Procambarus virginalis | reverse complement strand
GGGAAAAACAGGTGAGAGTAATTCTGATTTCACTGAGGTTGCTGTTCCCAAGACCAGGACCCTTTCAGGACAGGAGTGGGAGGTGGATCTTGAGGATTCTTTTATGACTCTGACTGGATGATGAGAGTGAGGCAGTAGTAGAAGCCCCGCCGAACCTAAGGCACAAGGAAAGTGAAGGTGAGAAGGCTGAACTATCTGTACCTTGCCCGCTTGTCTCCAGTGAACCAGTTGTCGAGAGTGAGGCCGGTAGCATACGCTCCTAACTTATTCTGACCAGATGGAGAAAGAAGTGGCACAGTAACTATTCCTGCGCCGCTCGCTTCGAGTCTGGTTTGACCTTTCAATGTTATGATCAGTATCTGAACCTAGTTCTAATTAAGTTTATTTGAGAAGCACTGACATATTGATGATTTGGAGGAGGGACGGGTTGTTATTTCCAAATCGACCTATGTCTGATGAGAAGGATGGTAGACCCAAGGCGAACTCCCTTCAGCATGAATTTGTGAGTTGACCCAACTCGTTGTCCCAAAGTTATGTGAGGCAGATTTGCAAGCTGACCATGATCCCATGAGTGAGTCACCAGGTATCTCACATATGTACATAAGATAGGTAAATATTTTTTTTGGCTGAGTAAAAAAGGACGTGGTTCAGATATTGTCAACTTTGTTCGTTGTTCAACTTGTTGGAAACCTAACAGATCTGTGCCTAGAGCACCATTCAACCTATTGTAGTATGCCTAGAGAAGCCTTTTACTCATGTGTAATATGATTGTCGTAGGCCTTTACCTAAGACTTAAGTCGGGTAACATGTTTTTATTCACTCTCAAGTGTATGACTACTAGATTTCAAGAAGCTTATGCTCTGAGGATATACCCAAGCTCATAATCTCATCAAGTGTCTTGAACGCTTTTTTCTCTTTGTTGGGATGCCTAGGGTTATTCAGAGTGCTAATGGGGGAAACTTTTGTTCTAAAGTTTTCAGAACTTTTTGCGAGTCCCGAGGGATTCAGCACAAATTGTTTAGTCCATATCATCCACACAAAGCCAAGGTGGGCTTGAACGTTTCCACCCGACTTTAAAACAAATGTTGAGGACAATCGAAGAGACTTATCCACGTAATTAGGATGAGAATCTCCCCTCGTGTTGTTTGCTGCGAGATAAGGGTTACAAGAGTCTTTGGGATGGTCACCTTTTGAACTCGTGTTTGGTCACCAAGGGAGAGGTCCTCTTAAAATGCGCCACGAAAAGTTGTTGGGAGATGCCTCTGTTCATCAGAGTGATTTGTACCTGAGTAAGGTCAAGGACAAGTTGTGTCGGGCCCGTGAGTTGGCGAAAGAACATATGGGAAGAACTCAACAAGCCATGAAATTACGAAATGACAAGAATGTCCAGGCTAAACTCAGGTCCAGTTTGCTGTCGGAGATGTGGTGTTGGTGTTGAAACCTCGTTTGGGGACTTCCATGTCCCATAAGTTGCAGGACCCTACCAAGTGGTAGAGAAGGTGGGAGACCTAACTTATAAACTATTTAACCCTAATCCTTTCAGAGACCCCAAATGTGACTGGGCACATTAACAGATTAAAAGCTTATATTGGACCAGGTGTAGTAACTAGTTTTAGTCGGGAAGAGTATACACCTGAGGATCATGGCAGTGAGGGAAATGATGTTAATATTCAACTTCTCAATTCCAGATCCAATGGCAGGGAGATGCTATGATATTTTACAGGAGGACGCAACGTGATGAGTTCCAGGGTCTGCCGGACAACCATACATCTCTGTTTGGGGAAGGTCCCACCAGACTCCACCTCTATCACCACGACATTCAGCTCCTGAAACAGCACCCATTAGACAACATCCGCTACCGGAGTGAATCCCGAAAAGTAGGAAGATTCTACAAGCAAAGTGGACTATCTGCTCCAGCCATAATTTCATTCTGGCCAAGTACAAAGTACTTGGAGCTATCCGTGTTATTAGTGCCAAAACCAGGAGGAACCTGGAGATTGTGTGTTTGAATTATCGTAAACTGAACCAAACACCTACTGTGGACGTTTTTCCCCTACCTCTGTTAGAGGAATGTATTGAATCAATTGTGACATGCTCAATATGTAAGTAAACTTATTTGTCTGAAGGGCTATTACCAAATTCCAATTGATGATTACGCGAGGGGAGGTTATGCTTTTGTGACACCTGTGTGCTTACGAACTTTAACGTGATGCCGTTGGTCTTGCGAAATGCACTGCTACTTTTCATTGACTCATGAATTTCTGACTCAGATGTGCCAGATGACAGGGCCTAACCTTGATGACATTGTTTTATACAGTAAGACTTGGGCAGATCATCTTTAGGATTAAGAACTTGTTTAAGTGTTTGCAAAGTGCAAAATTCAACCATAAATATGAATAAGTTAGTTGGACAAGAGGTACTATACCTATCTTGGACATGAAGTAGGACAAGGTAAGATTATTCATTACAAGATAAGATTCAAGCCATTGTGGACTACCCAGTGTTAACTAGTAGAAAAGGAGTCCAACGGTTATTGGTAGTTGCATACTATAGGCGTTATTGTAGAAATTTTTCAACAGTGGCTGCTCCTTTGACAAATTTGTTACGCAAGCATGAAAATTTCAGTGGACACAAGATTGTCAGAATGCTTTTCAGAACATAAAGGGCATATTGTCTACATCACTTGTTCTTGCTAGTTCCCCATTTGATAAACCTTTCAATTTACACATTGATGCATCAGATGTTGGTATAGGGCTGTGTTGATTCAAGTTGGTTAGATAATATTGAACATCCTGTGTATTATTATTCAAGAAATTTAATGCAGCTCAGAAAAATTATTCAGTGGTAGAAAAGGAGGCATGGGTCTTATATTGTCAATTAAGAAGTTTGAAATTTATCTGTCAGGAAACAAAGTGTTAGTATTTACAGACCACAATCCCCTTATCTTTATAAATATGATGAAAGTTAAGAACCAACGTATTTTGCGCTGGTCCTTATTTTTGCAAGAATTAATGTTGAGATCAAACATATTCCAGGCAGGCAGAATGTTATTGCTGATGCTTTATCAAGAGTTTGATGTACCATAAATGTATGTATTATTTTTTTTGTGCTTAACATTTTTACTTCAGAAAAAATGCCATTGATCTTCAATCCATTGCATTTTTTTTTCTTGGAAGTAGAAGTGTTACATACCTCATAAGCTACGTAATTAAATACATTAATTTGTACTTCTACATTAATTTGTACTTATATATATTCCTTGTTTTATCTGATTATATGTACATCTAAATATTCTTTACTGTATGTAAGTTATGTGTTGCCTGATTTATATGTTGAATTAGGCCTAACTTTTCCACCCGTGGGAAACGATATTATTCTTTGTTGGTTCACGGTTGATTTCGTGGGAAAGTGGTTTTATCTATGATCATCAGTAGGAATCACTGATGGGAATTCTGTAATTGTTTGAACATTGGGGGGCAACATTCCGTGAGAAACTTCTAGTTCCTGGTGGCGGGGGAGCGTTGCCAATATTTCCCTTTGTTATTTTATTTTAATTACTGCATGTATTAATGCAACCCGTCCTCCGAATTGAAAGTACGATTTAATACTAAGTGTAATAAGTACACTTTCTTACTGTCATAAACAGTGCATAATTGCACTTATGGGGCGTACATTTACCCAACTCCCTCCCCCGATTTAATTTTCCTCGTTTTCTGTTAAAACACTCAGATTTTTAGGATGAAGTTTTCAACTTCAGGATGCAATACACACGTTTTAAATATCAGGATTTCTTTTCAGGTTTATTAAACAATATAGATTATACAAAATTTTAAAATATCCTGAGTTTTTTTACAATTATTGACATATTTTAGTTTTGTTTTATTTGTTTTATAAAACTGTAATATCAACATAGCTATAGGTTAAGTACTAATTGTAATTAAGAAGCAATAAAATTATTATCTTCAAAACTAAGACGGTTAGGTGAGGTTGTGGTTTTCTATTCAGATTTTCTGGTAAACTCAAATATTCACATATATTTGACAGTACGATTTAATACTTAGTGAAGATAAGTACAATTCCTAACTGCTATGAATAGTACATTATTGCACTTATTTGTCTCCTTACATTTACCACCCCATTTTTGGAGGACGGGCTGATTAATAATTACATTATTTTTGTTATGCATGTTATTCTGACCATTTACTAAGTTACTTTAAGATTACTCTTGTCACATTATTTTGCTCCATGTAAGTTAATAAATAATGTTAGTTTGGCAATTTTCCGGGGGCGGAAGCAATGTTTTTGACTCCCGCAGTTTTAGTATTCAGTAACTCGCACGGGACAGGAGAGATAACAACTTGGAGATAAGTCTGTTAATATTTGTTTTGCCATACATACATTTATATTATAAGAGAGACAATACTTTAATTTGCTTTTATAAGTGATCTTGTCCATCTGTGCATTATATGTAATATTGTATTAAAATTATTGTTAATATATATAATATAATTTATATGTATATTTCTTAGTCCTAAGGGATAAATACTTTATTCTTGCTTGTGCCAATCATGTGGTTACACTGGTGACCCGCTCTATATTACAGCAATTCTAACATGTCCCTAGACAACAAGTTTCTTAATGCTGTACAGGGTTACGAGCCGTAACGAACGATCTGGTAACACTCATCTCCCCAATCCTTCCTTCTTCATAAGCCTCTTCTTGAATCTCATCCTTTAAATTTCTGTACTTATCTTCACCTTCCTTATGATCCCTTCTCTCTCTCTGAGCTTCAGTCTGCCCTAGCCCTTTGCGGTTCTACGGCAGCAGGCTCCGATGGCGTTCATTATGAAATGCTTCGCCATCTCCCTCTGTGCACGTCTCAGTATTTACTGAGTCTGTACAATCGGGTCTGGGAGACGTCGTCGGTCCCTGAAGACTGGCTCGATGCTGTTGTCCTCCCTGTTCAGAAACCAGGGTCTCTCGGGTCATCCCCCAAGGACTTCCGCCCTATTGCCCTCACGAGTTGTGTCTGCAAGCTCTTTGAACGTATGGTTAACGTTCGTTTGATGTGGTTCTTAGAACATTATAACCACCTCTCCCCTTCTCAATTTGGCTTTCGCAAGTGCCGCAGCACAACGGATGTCCTGGTGAACTTGGAGGTCTATATTTGAACTGCTTTTGCTGCGAAGACCTCCGGTGTTGCCGTCCTTTTTGACCTGGAAAAGGCTTAAGACACTACCTGGCGGTATCATATTCTGTCTCAACTTCATTCTTTTGGCCTTCGTGGGAATCTCCCTCTCTTCCTCCAGAGCTTCCTCTCTCGTCGTTCCTTTCGTGTGTGACTTGGTACTGCTCTCTCTGCCCCTTTTCGGCAGTATGAGGGTGTACCCCAGGGTAGTGCTCTGAGCACTACTCTTTTTCTGGTTGCCCTCAATGGTCTTCTTTCCTTTCTTCCTTCTGGCGTCTTCTCTGCTCTCTATGTTGATGATCTTACCCTTTGCTGTCGGGGTGATGATTCACCTCTCCTTCAACGGCGGCTTCAACTTGCGATTGATGCCGTGTTGTCTTGGGCCACCGATCATGGCTTCAAGTTCTCCGCGTCTAAGACTTGTGCTATGACTTTTACTCGGAAGCATGTCGTTCTTCGTCCCTCTTTGTCGCTTTATGGTCATCCCATTGTGTACAGGGATTCTGCAAAGCTCTTGAGGTTAGTCTTTGACACTCGTTTGTCTTGGTCAGCCCATATCTCTTACCTCCGAGTTGAATGCTCTAAGGCCCTTAACCTACTTAAGGTTTTGTCCTATACTTCTTGGGGAGCGGATAGGCGCACGCTCCTATATTTGCACTCCTCTCGTCCTGTCTAAACTCAATTATGGTTGCCCTGCTTACTCTTCTGCTTCTCCTTCTACTCTTCGCTGTCTTGATGCTTTGCACCATACTGGGTTGCGTCTCAGCTCTGGTGCCTTTCGACTCCCGCCCTCAGTTTGTATGTTGACACTGGCTTTCTCTCTCTTCAGGACCGCTGTGATCGCTACTGTCTTCGCTATCTTGCGCGGTCCTTACAACATCCTTCCTCTCGCCTCTGTCGTGCTTTGACTTTTCCTCCTCCTGTAGCTCCTGTTCCTCTTCATCGACTCCCACTTTCTGTCTGGTTGTCTCGCTTGCAGGATTCTCTTTCTGTTCATATTTCTAATGTTTCTCCTCATAATGTTCCTTCCTTGCCTCCGTGGAGAGTCCCCCTTCCTAAGTTTTGTACGTCCTTGACTTGTATTACTAAAGCCTTTACCCCTCCTACAATTCTGAAAAGCCTCTTCCTTGAGCACTTTTCTTCGCATTCCCACTCTATTTCCATCTTCACCGATGGGTCTAAGTCTGCGGACGGTGTGGGCTACTCTGTTGTTTTTCCTGACCGTACTTATATGTGTCGCCTCCCTTCGGAGGCTAGCGTCTTTACGGCGGAACTTTATGCTATTCTCTATGCTCTCCGTCTCTTGCTTTCTCATTCTCATTCCTCCTTTGTGGTTGTAGTTGACTCTCGTAGTGCCCTCATGGCTCTAGGGTCCTTTAATCCTGTCCACCCAGTGGTCATCGAGATTCAGCATTGGCTGTTTTTATTTCTAGTAAATTTAAATCGGTAGAGTTTTGCTGGGTTCCCAGCCATATTGGTGTTTCTTTCAATGAGCGTGCGGATGCTGCCGCTAAGGATGCTATCCGTTCTTGTCCCATCTCCCGTAAAGGTCTTCCTTATTCCGACTTTTATCCTGTTATTCATTCCTCCATCCTTGCCCGTTGGCAGGGTTGTTGGTCCTCTGTGGTTAGTAACAAGCTGCGTACTCTGAAATGTAGTGTGTCCCCGTGGCCTTCCTCCTACCACCGTAACCGGCGGTGGGAGACTGCTTTGGCACGGCTGCGGGTTGGCCATACTCGCTTAACCCACGGTCACTTAATGGAGCGCCGCCCTGCTCCTTATTGTCCGCGTTGCGTTGTCCCTCTTACGGTTGTGCAAGTCCTTGTTGGATGTCCTGACTTCCAGGACGAGCGTGTGTCTTGCTTTCCGACCGTCCCTCGCGGTCACTTGTCCCTCGATAGAATTCTAGGTAAATCGGATACTTTTGATATCGTTCGCCTTATGCGTTTTTGTTCTCGTATTGGCATTCTTGGTGATATTTAGCGCCCTCTGATTATTTCGCACTTTGATGGTGCTACATAGCCTTTCCGGTTTGGCGCCTTCTTTTGATAATTACCTTACCTTACCCACCCAGACTACAGTTATTCACCACGACATCGAGGTGACAACCAACCAGTCAAGTCACACCTATATAGAGTCAACCCTGCAAAGCTGAATCTCATCCATAAAGAGTCTCCCTCCCCGTTCAGCTCGTTAATGCAGTGAGGTGGGCTTAGTGGATGGCTGCCAGAGTGTGATGCTCCTTGGGACAGTCCTCTGTCCTTTTGTAGCCTTGTGCTCCTGCTGCTGTCCTCTCAAAATTTGCTTAACAACTTTTCCTGCTGTTTCGTTTTTCTCCCCCCTCTTCTTCTATCTGCTTGTCGTTTCCTGCCGACCTTTTGATTGTTTTGGTTATTCCTTTGGACTTCTTCTATTTTGATGCTCGGGTGCTTGAGGAGGTATACTCTTGCACCCGTAGAACTGTAGTACCCAACGTCGAGAGCGAGGAAAACCCTTTATTGTCAATCCCCCTTTCGTCACTGAAACCGATCTCGACGGACTGACGGTTCTTAAGGTGGCGTTTGTGGGGTGTATACTCACGACGCACCCCTAGGAGGCCCCGGCATGATCAGCGATAGCTTCTTGATGGGTGTCCTGCCTCTAATTGTGGCTCCATGGTTGGTGTGGGGGCACATTCGTGAATGAATGCTTGTTTCGTACCTATGTTGTGTTCTGTTCCTCCTTTACCTTCTCAGGCTCGCGGGGTGGGCGACCAAGCCCCCGAGTCGGTCCGTGTTGGAAGACCGGGCTCTGTGGCCGCTGCTGCATTGGGCCCCGACCTTGCTCCTCCTTTGGCCTCTCTGACTACTCCCCTCGGCTCCCCTCCCTCCTCTGTGGTTGGGTCGAGCTCCAAGCCCCCAGTGGTGATTACCTCGTCCCCTGGCATGGCTCCATCTCTAGTTGTAACTACTGCGCCTTTTAACCCCTCTCTCTCTGGGGGTTCTCAACGCCATCCTCGACACGGTCACACTCGCTTGATTCCTTCCCGTTCTGATGCCTATCAAGCCTTGTTTGGTCCGCTTCGTGGGCCAAATACTTTGATCTCCTCCCTCTTGATTTTGCGCCTCCTGACGATTTCTCCCTCCATCGACATCTTGTTGATTCCGTGGATGCCTCTGTTACCTTCAACCCCACTCGTCTCGGTACACGTGTCGTTGCTGCTCCTTCTCAGGATGCAGCTTCCTGCTTGGATGCCTTATCCTGCCTTGGCAAGACCCCTGTTCGGGGTCTCAAAGAATGCTCAGTTGAATGCCAGTGTTGGCACTATTCTCCTCCCGCCCCATGTTGCGACCGGTGTTCGGAATCTGCAGGACTGCCACGATGATATTAGGCATATCCTAATATCATCGTCTGGGACTGTCTCTCTCTGTCCTTTGTGGGGGCGAATGTCACTCTAAGTCGGAGTGCACTTCTCCTCAGGTTTGCTGCCTCAACTGCGGTGAGGCCCATCCTACCTTCTCCCGTGCATGTATCCATTACAAGCTTGAGGCAGCCGTCCTCACCTTGAAGCACCGGGAGCGTTTATCTTTTCCTGAGGCGAGGCACCAGGTTCGCCAGCTCCCGCCTTATGCTAACGTCTCTTATGCTCGCTTGTTGCACTCTTCCTCTCCTCGTCCTTCCCACCTTTCTCAGACTCACAACCGTTTCTGGGCCTTGGACCCTGATGCGCCCACTGCCCCCTTCTCTGTTCCTTTGAGTTCTGTCCTGAAGGGTCCCCCTCCTGGTCCTCTGTCTGGGGTTCCCCTTCTTTCTACCCGGTCTGTCATGTCTCCTGTGTCTTCTTCCTCATCTCCCTTTGATCCTCCTTCCCATCCTTCTCCTCCGTCTATTGACTCTCCCCGCCGCCTGTCGGTGCGGGCTGATGTCCTAACGGCCGTCGTGTGTGCTCTCGTTCAGCTTCTCCTGTTGAGACGCTGGAATCCGTTGCCCGGTACGTAGTTGCTGGGACACCGGTCTCTTTAAGTCAGAAGCGTAAGCCTGGCTCTCCTTCCTTTTTCTCCCTCCTCCTCCCCGGCGGGTAAGAAGGCTTCGCTTTCTTCCTCGGCCCCTACTACTGACTCTATTGCTCCTTCCCCTCCCGTTTCGGTGGTTTCGCCCCCTGTTCCTGCTATGGAGGTTTCTTTGGACCCCGGTTCCCTCTCGGTTGCTGCCCTTGCTGAGGTGCGCTCCCCTCTTTCTACTCCCCCTCTTCCTGCTGCTATCCGTGACTGCTCCTCTCCGTTGTCTCCTCCACTTCCTCCTCCTCCTCCTCTGGACCTCGCCCGCCCACCTCTGGTCTGTTCTCCCACTTCCTTCCCTCCGTCTTTGCTCAGTTTACCCATGCCCCCTAACCCAGACTTTGCTGACCCTGATCCCAACCCTCTTCTTCTTTCACGTGCTGTGTTGCTCTTTCGCCTTTGTTTCTTCCTTGTTCTCTGTTGTTGTCCTTTCTCTTCTCGTTGATGTCTATTCTTCAATGGAACGTTCAAGGTTATTACGCCAATTTCCTCGAACTCCAACTTCGGATTTCGCGGTTTTCGCCCCTTTGTGTCTGTCTCCAGGAGCCGATGCTTGGTGCTCGTCCTGGTCGCTTTCGTGGCTATTCCTTTCTCTCCCCCCTAACTCCTAACTCTTCCACTCTCTTGATTCGCTCTGATGTTCCCTTTGTCCCCTTGCTTTTTCCTTCGCCTCTCCATTGTTCTGCTGCTCGTATCTTTGTGGGGAAATGGTACACTGTTTGTTCCATTTATCTCCCCCCGAGTGCCACGCTTTCTCTTCCTGATCTGAAACACTTACTGGACTCCGTGCTCCTGCTGGGTGATTTCAATTGTCGTCATTCCCTTTGGGGTGATGTTCTGACGAACATCCGGGGTCGCCTTCTTGAGCCGTCTATCCTCTCTTCTTCCCTGTCTCTTCTGAATTCTGGTGAGCCCACGCATTTGGACTCTCGGACTCGTACCTTTTCCTGTCTTGATTTTTCTCTTTGCTCGTCTTCTCTTTACTTAGATTTCACGTGGCAGGTTCTTGATGACCTCCATGGCAGTGACCATTTCCCAATCCTTGTTACCTTTTTCTCTTTTCGCCCTCCTCTCTCCTTCCCTAGGTGGCGGTATGCGAAAGCAGACTGGGACCTCTTTACCCTCAGCGCTGCTCTCTCTGACCTCTCTCTTCTACCTCTCCCTCGCTCTCTCTCCACCTTTTTCATGACACTGTCTTCGATGCTGCCCTCTGCTCTATTCCTCGCTCTTCCTGTCGGGTTCCACCGAAGTGCGTTGCCTGGTGGAATGCAGACAGTGCTCGGGCTGTCCGCTGTAAGCGTGCAGCCTGGAAAAGACACCGCCGTCGGCAGACGGCCGATTCTTTTCTTTTCTTTCGGAAGGCGAGTGCAGTGGCCCGTAGGGCCATCCATATGGCTAAACGTGAATGTTGGGCATCTTATGTCTCTACCATTACGTCCGAAACTCCTCTGCCACAGATCTGGAACCGCAGAGGGCCACAGATCTGGCCCTCTGCGGTTCTATGCGGCGGGCTCCGATGGTATTCATTATGAGATGCTTCGCCATCTCTCTCTGTGCACGCCTCAGTATTTACTGAGTCTGTATAATCGGATCTGGGAGTCGTCGTCAGTCCCTGAGGACTGGCTCAATGAGATTGTCCTCCCTGTTCGCAAACCAGGGTCTCTGGGAACATCCCCTAAGGACTTTCGCCCTATTGCCCTCACAAGTTGTGTCTGCAAACTCATTGAACGTATGGTTAACGTTCGTCTGATGTGGTTCCTGGAACACCATCACCTTCTCTCCCCCTTCTCAATTTGGTTTCCGCAAGTGTCGCAGTACGACTGATGTCCTGGTGAACTTGGAGGTCTATATTTGTACTGCTTTTGCTGCGAAGACCTCTGTTGTTGCCGTCCTTTTTGACCTGGAAAAGGCTTACGACACCACTTGGCGATATCATATTCTATCCCAGCTCCATTCTTTTGGTCTTCACGGTCATCTCCCTCTCCTCCGCAGCTTCCTCTCTCGTCGTTCCTTTTGGGTGCGGCTTGGTACCACTCTCTCTGCTTCTTGTGATAGTGTTCCCCCCCTTATATTTCTCCCACGCCAGCTGTGAGAGTCATATCCACTTTACCCGAATGTTCTCTGCCTTGCAGAGAACAATTTGACATACGTGGGAGCATGAGGTGTTCTCGCGTTGGCGAGAAATTAGCTAAAGAAGAGTGTTTTGGCCAGTAGTTTAGGCCCTTTTGGACGCCATGATGGCGCCGGCCCCTACGTTTTCCTGCCAAGACATTATGACGTCAGTGGCACCAGATTGGTCAAGAACGGTGACGTGGCACAGGGAGCTAATGAGAAACGCCCCTGGCAAGTATGACGTCACGAGTGGCAGGGGGGGGGGTCCAGGCAGCGTGCCCTGTGGTGCCAGGAGTTAGATACGACACATCGTCAAGGTCGGACGTGCGATAGGGGGTCCTGTCAGTCTTACAGTATTCGCCCCTCTCCAGTGGATATACGCATCACCACTGGTCTGCAAGCACCGTGTGAGGTTTTCCTAAACTCTGTGAAGTGGACAGAAGAGGGAATTGACGGGAAACGAGCAACAAGTGCTCCAGTGACAGGAGCTTAGCAAGAGTGAAGCCTGCGCAGTAACGTCAGGGACGACTGTACAGTTTCACCAGTTGGGTGATGATGTAGCAGCTGGGCCAATTCACCGTGTGGAAGGAGAAGAACAAACTAGCTGGGAATACGAACGACTGCAGCCAGGAGTAAGGACTGCAGATGGGTGTGAGGAGAAGGCGACGGCCAGGAGACCGACTCCAACCCTTCAAGAGGTTGTGGAGGAGCATGGAGCCTGCAGAGAGAAGCAGTATGGAGAAGACGCGTTTTTGAATGTTAGTTGAAGTCCTGGGAAGAGCATCAGTGTGTGTGTGGGGGGGGTGTTCCCTACAGTGAGTCGTGAGCCGGGACCAGGAGCTTCAATTCAACTCTCAACAGAGGACGAGTCCACATCATTGATGGTGGAAGTAGGTAATTCAGTTTTCCCTCCCATTCCACTTTAGTTAGCTATTAGCCAGAGTATCTTCTATGTCATGAGCAGGGCTCACCAATGTCTATGTTTCTAGTGAGACACAGTTGTGAAGGGAGATGCTATAGAGCTCTCACGAGATACATATATATATATATATATATATATATATATATATATATATATATATATATATATATATATATATATATATATATATATATGGTGTGTGATTGCACCTGTGGTTTGATGAAGAGATTATTGTGACGAGGACATTTATATATGTGTCATTTATATTATAAGTTTGTGCCAGAGGATATATATATATATATATAAATGTACAATTTAATAGTGTAAGGCTGTGTGCCCAGTGTTACCTCGTTATTATAAATATTGATAAAGTGAACTACATATGCTGGAGTTATTGAATAGTGTATTCATATGTCTAGTGATTTACTGTGTTTATGCCAGTGCAGTGATATACTGTGAACATAAAGGAATAATAAGCGCCTCATGCCAATAGTGTAAGTACAGTGGGAATAGTGAGATAGCAGAGTGAGCACAATGAGGAGAGTGAGTGGGTGTGGCATCTCGCGAGTTGCCAAACGTTCGATAACACTGCTTTTGGAGCATGGGAACGCGCGAGAGCTGGGAGTGTTGCCTTTCCGGAGTGTTCCAGAATTGAGAAGAGACAGAGAGAATGCTGCTCATTTATTCCTTCGCTATGTTGTTGATCCAGAGTTATGATTCTTTAATCTTTTAAGTAAACTACAAAACCACCTTCATGTTTGTGTTATCCCTTCATTACTTTGTTGCTATGAGACTATCTGAGAAAGAGAGTGATTTAAACATATACCTACCTGGTACCGAATTGATTAGTGTTCTCTTGGGCCACTACTACTACTATAATACTACTATTCCACTGAGGTGTTACTGGACACGGAAAACACCAGTTGGCGACCTTTAGTGAGCAGTAGAGCCCTCTGTCGGGGCGGGCACATGATCAAGTGAAGAGATCGTGTTCTCACTCGTCTTGGGCTACGAGGCCAGCCGGAGATAGACTGAGAGACTCTTCTGGTGAACAGTGGCACCGTGAGAATTGAGTGAAGACCTGTAGGGCTACAGTAAGTAACGTCTATCACTACTAGTACTTGGTGGTGACTGGCTAGAGAGAGAGACACCCCGACATTGGCGACCTTGCCAGGATCATGATTACGGTTACGATTGTGGTGCTTGATAGTGGCCAAAGGTATTAGGTACAGGTAACAGGTATTCACTCATAGCACAAGTATGAAGGACGAGAAGGTAGCAAGGTTTATTGATACCAGGGATGAACAGGTGCTGGAGGATTGCACCAAGGCGCAGCTGCAGTTAATAGCTGGCCACTTTGGGGTCCAGTTGAGATCCTCCAAAGTGGGAGAAAAGAGGTTTGAGATTGTGGCACAGCTCAGGGCCCGAGATGAGGTTTTGAGGTAGGAACGGCCACAGACACCTGCCAGTGCAGGGGAGAATTTAAGCATTGGTGGAAGCAGTGGGACCCAGCGGCAGCCGGCGCAGCGTCAAGCTGGAGATGATGAAGCTGCAACTGGAGGCACAGCTGAAGTGTGAAGAACGAAAAGCACAGCTGAAGCGTGAAGAACGAGAAGCACAGCTGAGACCGGAAGAGCGTGAGCACGAAGTACAGCCGAGACGGAGGAGCGCGAGCTGGAAGCCAAGCTGAAGCAGCAAGAGATTGAAGCAAACAGAGAGGTTGAGCTGAAGCGGGCTGAACTAGGGCTAGCCTCACCTCCACCCCCACAGCAGGAACCCTGGAAACACAAACCGAAACTGTCTCTATTTTCTGCTTATTACAACTTGTAATAAAGTTGTTACATCTTATCTTAACGTGTTTATGACGTATTAGAACGTTGTTACAACTTGCTATATTGGTTGTTATAACTGGTTAGGAGGTGTTAAAACCTGCCCGAACGTTGTACCAACGTCGTAGTTTCGGTGTGTGTTTGGCGGGAAGACTGTCGGGTGCGAGAGCACGATTTACCGGTCTTTGTGCCTAATGAAGCTGAGGGCTTCTTTGACCATTTCGAGAGGGTAGCTACCTTGAACAAGTGGCTAAGAGCAGAGTGGGCAGAGCTGGTCCAGGGTAGGCTCACCGGTGAAGCTCGTGAGGCTTACAACATGCTTGACCTCAAGGAATGCACCAATTATGATGCAGTGAAGAGAGCAGTGCTTCACTCGTTTAAGCTGACTCCAGAGTGTTACAGGAAAAGGTTCCGAGAATGTACCCATTCGCCAGGTAAATCTTATGCAGAGACGGCGAGGGACATAGAAAGAAAATTTCTGAAGTGGTTGGAATCTGAAGGAGCTAAGTCAGCTGAGGACATCAGACGGCTAATAGTCATGGAAAAAATTATGTCCGTGCTTTCTCCTGAGATCAGGATTAGAGTCAAGGAGGCGGACATAAAAGACCTGAAGGTTGCTGCTGACAGAGCTGACATGCTGGAGGAAGCCTTGTGACCACACAGAGAGGGACCGCACTGACCGCCAGTATACTCCGGCTATGGGAGTGGTTTTAGGAAGACGGACGGATGGAGGACAGGAACAAGTTCTCCCAAGTCCCACCTCTCTTGTGGAGACGGTAGGGGACTGAAAAGTTCTGTGGAACCAATCAAGCCCCTAGCTAAGAGTGCCGGATCTGTTGTTGTGCCGAGGGATGCTACGAGGGAGACGACGGAAGGCGCGAGGAAGACCCACGGAGTGATGGCCTCTGGAGGCGTTGCCAGGGTGAGCGGTGGTGGAAGGTCACTGCCAAGAAGGGTCCGCTGCTACAACTGTGGAGCATATGGACATTTCGCGCGGGATTGCAAATGCCCTAAGCAACGGGGGAACGTTGCCTTCATTCGGATGGAGGACCAAGTGGCCGAGAACATGCGGGGTGAGTCCGTACCAAGTGTGGAGAACAGAATTCACCCGTTCGTGTGTGAGGGGACGATAAGAATGGGGGAGGCAGCCCCCGTTCCTGTGAAGATATTGAGGGACACCGGGGCTGATTTTACCCTGGTGAGTAGAACCCTGTTCCCCGAGGGTTATGAGAATACCAGTGTGGGGCTGGCTGTTGTGACCACTGTGAGGCCCAGTGAGGATGCCTCTGCACAAGGTAACTTTGGATTCTTATTATGGCTGCCAGACCCTAGTGGTAGGGGTCTGCACCTCAATGCCCAAGAAGGAGGCGCAAGTCATCCTTGGGAATGACGCCTGTGGAGGATGTGTCCTCCCGAACCTCATGAAAGGCGAGGAGTGTTTGGAGCTCTACAGAGAGAAAGGCGGAGTATTAGACGCCTGTGGGAACGGGAAGGGAATCGCCGAGGTGGCGTTCCCTGTATGTGCTGTGATCCCAAGGCGGTGCAACGAGCACGGAGTGAGTGGATCTGATGGGGCTGAAGAAGGGACGTCTGACAGCCTGGGAGTCGATCACCTCTTCGTGGAACCTGGAGAACAGATGGAGGGCGAAGGCAACCCAGATGGTGAGCTACAGGTGACCCTCGCTAGTTCTCTTGGGGTGGACTGCGCTCGTCTGGGGGAGTTACGGCAGGTGGAGTTCCCAGAGTTGATTCGGGAGGCCAAAGGAGGACATGTTGGTCCCGAGAGTGTCACCCATTTTTATCTGCAGGATGGGATGCTGATGAGACAATGGAGGCCTGCGAGAATGGAGGCCAGAGAGGAATCACTAGGTATAAGGCCCCAGGTAGTGTTGCCGGCCTAGTGCAGAGTGGCAGTGCTGGATCTGTCGCACTCTGTGGATTCTGCAGGTCACCTGGGAGTGACCAAGACTACGCAAGATTAGGAACCATATCTACTGGCCGGGTATGGACGCCGATGTGAGGCATCACTGTAAGACTTGCTTACCTTGCCAGAGGGCAGGAAAGAGTGTACCCGCAATACCGAAGGCCCCGTAGTCCCTGTTCCTGCATTTGGGCCAGCGTTTGAGCGTCTGTTGGTCGATGGGGTAGGACCGTTGCCACGGACGAGACGGGGAAATACCTACCTGATGACCATCATGTGTTCGGCGACAAGGTTCCCGGAAGCAGTCCCGATGCGGCGTTTGACGTCAAAAGGTGTAGCCGGGCAGTTGCAGCGTTTTTTCTCTTAGGTGGGAATGCCCAGGGAAATTCAGACGGACTTTGGGAGCGTATTCCAGTCCAAATGGTATAGACAGACCGTGTCGAATTGGTGAGTAACTCAGATTTGGTCGTCGCCCTACCGACCGCAGTCGCAAGGGGCGATCGAAAGGTTTCACTCCACACTGAAAACCATTCTGAGTGTGTTCTGTGCAGAACAAGGATCAAAGTGGGATGAGGCAGTGTGCCCTGCATTGTTTGCTATACGGAATTCCGCAGCGGAGTCGCTGGGTTTCTCACCATTCCAACTGGTATATGGACATGAGGTACGGAGTCCTCTATCCATGCTGAGAGAGCAATGGGCACCAGGAGTGACCGTGGGAACGGTCAACGAATATGTGCAGAAATTTAAGGAGCATCTCGCATTGGCGAAAGAGCTAGCAGGGAAGCATTTGAAAGAGGCGCAGCGAAAGATGTCAGAGTTGTACGACAAGAAAGCTACGCCAAGAGAGTTCCAGGTTGGGTCCCAGGTTATGGTGTTACTGCCAGGGAAGAGCCGAGTGACCGAGTCACGATTTGAGGGACCGTATAAGGTACTAAGACGATTGGGTCCACTAAGCTATCAAGTCAGTAAGCCGGACAGACCCCGCAAGACACAGGTGTGTCATATTGACCGTCTGAAGCCTTTCTTCCCTGCAGAAGGAGGAGCCGCGGTGCAGGACGGAACGATGCCACGAGAACTACAGCAGAAAGTGGTCTTAAGCGTGCAGGTGAATCAAGAGATTCCAGCAGAGGAAGGGAAATGGTCCAGGGCGGACGGCACCCATCTCTCCAATGCAGAGAGTTTGGAGAATATCGAAGTCAAGCTCCAACACCTGGAAGGAAGACAGAGAGCGGATCTGACGGACCTGTTGAGAGAGAATGCATCTCTCTTTACCGACGTGCCCCGATGCCACAAGAGTGTGATGCACGAGGTAGAGGTGAGGGACGCCAGGCCCATTAAACAGAGTGCTTATAGGGTCAGCCCTGAGAAGCGAGAGTTGATGAGGAAGGAGGTAGAGTACCTTCTTGAGAATGACCTTGCCGAGCCTAGCAACAGCGAATGGAGTTCCCCATTTTTGCTAGTTAAGAAAAGCGACGGTACATACTGCTTTTGCATGGACTACAGGAAGATAAACTCCATCACTGTGGCAGATTCCCACCCCATGCCCAAGGTGAGTGATTGCATCGATCAGGTGGGTAGTGCCAGATATGTGTCCGAGGTCGACCTGCTCAAAGGGTATTACCAAATCTCGTTAACTCCCGAGGCAAGAAAGATATTAGATTTTGTGACACCGGATGGACTGTATCAGTATAAAGTGTTGCCCTTTGGGATGAAGAACAGCGGGAGTTGTTTTCAACGTATGATGAATGAGTTGCTAAGAGGAGCCGAAGGCTGCACTGTATACATTGACGATATAGTAGTGTGCTCCGATGATTGGGAGAGACCCCTAGAGCAACTCAGGGAGCTATTCAGGAGGCTTAAAGATGCTAACCTGACCGTGAACCTAGCCAAGAGTGAGTTTGGGAAGGTCCATCTAGAATACCTAGGCTTCGTCATCGGTCAAGGAGAGGTTACCCCTGTGGACCACAAGGTATCAGCTATTAGAGAGTACCCAATACCCAGGACACGGAAGGAATTGCTGAGGTATCTTGGGATGATTGGATACTATCGTGGTTTCTGTAAGAACTTTTCCACGATAGCGCATCCTCTGACAGAATTACTCTCTAAGAATACACGATGGAAGTGGGGAGAGGCCTGCCAGGAGTCTTTCGAGAAGACGAAGAACCTGTTGACAGAGGCCCCAATGTTGATATCTCCAGATTTTACAGCCAGGTTCATTCTGTATGTAGATGCCAGTGATGTAGGGATAGGAGCCATGTTGGCCCAGGAAAGGAGCGAGGTACATAGGCCTGTCGCATTTTACTCCAAGAAATTCGTGAAGTACCAGTGTGCCTATAATACTGTCGAAAAGGAGACTTTGGCTTTAGTAATGGCCCTAAAGCACTTCAACGTGTACATGGGAGGAGGGGCGAGGCCTGTTCTCGTTTTTACACATCACAACCCTCTGACCTTCCTGTACAAGATGAGAAACTCCAACCAGAGGTTGACAAGGTGAGCATTACTACTACAAGAATACTGGTTAGAAATTAAGCACATCAGAGGGAAGGACAACGTGGTAGCGGATGCCCTGTCCCGTACTCGGGACAGGGCATGTACGTGAGGGGTATGTGACGGTGTTCCCCCCCCCCTTATATTTCTCCCACGCCAGCTGAAAGAGTCATATCCACTTCACCCGAACGTTCTCTGCCTTCCAGAGAACAATTGGACATATGTGGGAGAATGAGGTGTTCTTGCGTTGGCGAGAAATTAGCTAAAGAAGAGTGATTTGGCCAGTGGTTTAGGCCCTTTTGGACGGCAAGATGGCACCAGCCCCTACGTTTTCCCGCCAAGACGTTATGACAACAGTGGCACCAGATTGGTCAAGAACGGTGATGTGGCACAGGGAGCCAATGAGAAACGCCCCTGGCGTGAATAATGTCACGAGTGGCAGGGGAATCCAGGTGGCGCGCCCCGTGGCGCCAGGAGTTAGATACGACACGTCGTCAAGGTCGAACGTGTGATAGGGAGTCCTGTCAGTCTGACAGTATTTGCCCCTCTCCGGTGGATATACGCATCACCATTGGTCTGCAAGCACCCTGTGAGGTTTTCCTGAACTCCGTGAAGCGGACAGAAGAAGGAATTGACGGGAAACGAGCAACAAGTGCTCCAGTGACAAGTGCTTAGCAAGAGTGAAGCCTGTGCAGTGACGTCAGGGACGACTGTACAGTTTCACCAGTTGGGTGATGACGTAGCGGCTGGGCCAGTTCACCGTGAGGAAGGAGAAGAACAAACTAGCTGGGAATATGAACGACTGCAGCCGGGAGTAAGGACTGCAGACGTGTGTGAGGAGAAGGCGACAGACAGGAGACCAACCCCCAACCCTTCAAGAGGTTGTGGAAGAGCACGGAGCCTGCAGAGAGAAGTATGGAGAAGACGCGTTTTTGGGTGTTAGTTGAAGTCCTGGGAAGAGCATCAGTGTGTGTGTGTGGGGGTGTTCCCTACAGTGAGTCGTGAGCTGGGACCAGGAGCTTCAATTCATCTCTCAACAGAGGACGAGTCCACATCATTGATGATGGAAGTAGGTAATTCAGTTTTCCCTCCTATTCCCCTTTAGTTAGCTATTAGCCAGAGTATCTTCTATGTCGTGAGCAGGGCTCACCAATGTCTATGTTTCTAGTGAGACACAGTTGTTAAGGGAGATGCTATAGAGCTTTCACGAGATATATATGGTGTGTGATTGCACCTGTGGTTTGATGAAGAGATTATTGTGACGAGGACATTTATATTTGTGTCATTTATATTATAAGTTTGTGCCAGAGGATATATATATATATATATATATATATATATATATATAATATATATATATATATATATATATATATATATATATAAATGTACAATTTAATAGTGTAAGGCTGTGTGCCCAGTGTTACCTCGTTATTATAAATATTGATAAAGTGAACTACATATGCTGGAGTTATTGAATAGTGTATTCATATGTCTAGTGATTTACTGTGTTTATGCCAGTGCAGTGATATACTGTGAACATGAAGGAATAATAAGCGCCTCATGCCAATAGTGTAAGTACAGTGGGAATAGTGAGATAGTGAGCAGAGTGAGCACAGTGAGGAGAGTGAGTGGGTGTGGCATCTCGCGAGTTGCCAAACGTTCGATAACACTGCTTTTGGGGCGTGGGAACGCGCAACAGCTGGTAGTGTTGCCTTCCTGAGTGTTCCAGAATTGAGAAGAGACAGAGAATGCTGCTCATTTATTCCTCACCATGATGTGATCAGAGTTATGATTCTTTAATCTTTTAAGTAAACTACAAAAACCACCGTGTTTGTGTTATCCCTCCATTACTTTGTTGCTATTGAGACTATCTGGAGAGAGAGTGATTTAACAATACCTACCTGCTACCGAATTAATTAGTGTTCTCTTGGGCACTACTACTACTTTAATACTACTATTACACTGAGTGTTACTGGAACGGAAAACCAACCGTTGGCGACCAGAATCAGAAGAAAGATCAGAGGGCGCTAATATCACCAAGGATGCCAATACGAGAACAAAAACGCATAAGGCAAACGATATCAAAAGTATCCGAGCCACCAAGAATTCTATTGAGGGACAGGTGACCACGAGGGGCGGTCAGAAAGCAAGATACACGTTCATTCCGGAAGTCAGGACATTCAAGAAGGACATGCACAACCGTAAGACGGACAATGCAATTAGGAAAATAAGGAGCAGGGCGGCGCGACATCAAGTGACCATGGGTTAAGCGAGTATGGCCAATATGCAACCTCGCCAGAGCAGTTTCCCATCGCCGGTTACGGTGATAGGATGACGGCCACGAGGAAACACAACATTTAAGAGTACGGAATTTGTTACCAGTAACAGACGACCAAGAAGCCTGCCAACAGGTAAGGATGGAGGAATGGATAACTGGGTAAAAGTCAGAATATGAAATACCTTTATGAGAGATGGGACAAGAGCAGACAGCTTCCTTGGCGGCAGCATCCACAAGATCATTTAAAGACACACCAATATGGCTGGGAACCCAACAAAATTCAACAGACTTAAATTTACTGTGAACAAGTAACAGCCAATTCTGGATCGCGACAACTAAGGATGAACCGGATTAAAGGACCCGAGAGCCATGACGGCACTACGAGAATCAACAACAACCAAAAAGGAAGACTGACAACGAGAAAGCAGGAGGCGAAGAGCATAGAAAATAGCATAAAGCTCTGCTGTGAAGATGCTAGTCTCCGGAGGTAAGCGACACATATAAGTCCGATTAGGAAAAACAACAGAGTAGCCAACACCTTCCGCAAACTTAGACCCATTGGTGAAGACAGAAACGGAGCCGGAGCGAGAAGAAAGTGCTCAAGGAAAAGGCGTTTTAGAACCGTAGGAGGGGTAAAAGCTTTAGTGATGCGGGGTCAAGGATGTACAGAACTGTGGAAAGGGGGACTCTCCACGGGGGCAAAGAAGGAACAACACGAGGAGAAACATTAGAAACATGAACGGAAAGAGAATCCTGTAAGCGAGATAACCAGACAGAAAGAGGAAGGAGGTGAAGTGGAACAGGAACCGCAGGAGGGGTAAAGGTTAAAGCACGACAGAGGCGAGAGGAAGGATGTTGTAAGGACCGCGCAAGGTAGCGAAGACAGTAGCAATCACGGCAGTCCTGGAGAGACAGGAAGCCAGTTTCAACACACAAGCTAAGGACGGAAGTCGAACGAAAGGCACCAGAACTGAGGCGCAACCCAGTATGGTGCAAAGCATCAAGACAGCGAAGAGCAGAAGGAGAAGCAGACGAGTAAGCAGGGCAACCATAATCGAGCTTAGACAGGACGAGAGAGGAATGCAAAGCAAGGAGAGTGCGCCTATCCGCTCCCCAAGAAGTATGGGACAATACTCAAAGGAGGGTAAGGGCCTTAGAGCACTCAACACGGAGGTAAGAGATATGGGGAGACCAAGACAAACGAGTGTCAAGGAATAACCCCAAAAGCGTCGCGGAATCTTTGTACTTAAGGGAATGACCATAAAGTAACAAAGAGGGACGAAGAACGACCAGTTTCCGAGTAAAAGACATGGCACAAGTCTTAGAAGTAGAGAACTTGATGCCATGATCGGTGGCCCAAGACGACACGGCATCAATCG
>WNGS01001384.1:5322-21979 GCA_020271785.1 Procambarus virginalis | reverse complement strand
AGCTTTCAAGAAACCCATGCAGGGGAATTGTTGGACAGTGAGATCTGGATTCCAGGATATAACCTATACAGGTGTGATAGGAAAGTAGGTCACACGGAGGAGTGGGTCTGTGTATTAGGGAAGACCTTGTATGCTCGGAGCTCCTAAACGTTACAATGAGGTGGTAGAGGTACTGGGATTAAAAATAGAGAAAATAAATTTAGTGATTATTCTAATATACAAACCGCCAGATGCAACGGCTGAGGAGTTCACAGAAGAACAGATAAACAAAATAGAGAATAGCCTTGATAATTTGGAGAACCCGATACCTGATATTATCTTCCTAGGTGACTTCAACTTGCCTAGTCTCAGGTGGAAAATAGCAAACAATAATATTATACCAGGAAATCTATCGGGACCTAACCAACCACAGATTAGAGAACTACTTAGATTCTGTGACAAATTTTCACTCAGTCAGCAGATATCGGAGCCAACGAGAAATGAAAATATTTTAGATTGGTCTTTACGAACAATGAAGACATTATCAGAGACATTACGATATCAGATACCACATATTCAGATCACAAGCTCATTGAAGTGCAAACGACCATCAATACTCAGAATAGACCTAAAACGTTGATAAAGCGAGAGGGGCTATTCAGTAAATTCAATTTTAATAATAAAAGGATAGACTGGGAGATAATAAACAGGGAACTTACAAACATTCCATGGGAAACTGTTTTAAGTAATAAAAGTCCTACAGAAGGAATAGAAAAACTGACTTCGGAAGCGTATCAAGTCTGTCTGAAACATGTTCCCTTGAGGAAAGCCAGAAAGAGATCTAACGTAGAAAGAGAACGCAGACGACAGTATAAACGCAGGAAAAAATAACAGAACTGCTTATGCAGACACGAATTTCCCGTCAAAGAAGGAATAATTTAAATAGGGAGATTGAAGAAATCGAGCGGAAATTGAAACACTCATATGAAACTGAAGAAAGGCAGTTAGAACAGAAAGCAATTCAGGAAATAAAGAAAAATCCAAAATATTTCTTCACATATGCGAAATCAAAAGCAAAAACCACTGCCAGTATTGGACCTATTCGTACAAGTGAAGGTTCATACACGGAGGATGACAAAGAAATTAGTGAAATCCTAAAAAAGCAGTATGAGGACATGTTTAGCACTCCAATAAACAACATGAAAGTGGAAGATCCAGATAATTTCTTTATGCGGGATATTCAAACCCCTGTAAATATAACTGATATCAACACGAGCGCACTAAATTTTGAAAGAGAAATTGAAAACATGCCCATGCACTCGGCCCCAGGTCCTTACTCATGGAATTCAATATTTATAAAGAAATGCAAAGTGCCGGTAGCACAGGCACTCAGTATAGTGTGGAGGAAGAGCTTGGACACGGGGGAGATACCAGATGCACTTAAAGTAGCAGACATAGCCCCTCTACACAAGGGAGGGAGCAAAGCATTGGCAAAGAATTATAGACCAGTTGCACTAACATCGCACATCATAAAAGTATTTGAGAGAGTGATTAGGAGTCAGGTCACCAATTTCATGGAGACCAATGACCTTCACAACCCAGGCCAACATGGATTTCGAGCGGGAAGATCGTGCCTCTCACAGCTACTTGAGCACTACGACAAAGTCACTGAGGCATTAGAAGAAAAACAGAATGCTGATGTGATATACACGGACTTCGCAAAGGCTTTCGATAAATGTGACCATGGCGTGATAGCACACAAAATGAAGTCAATGGGAATAACCGGTAAAGTAGGACGCTGGATACTCAGTTTTCTGTCAAACAGGACTCAGCGAGTAACGGTCAACCATATAAAATCTAGTCCAAGTGCAGTTAAAAGCTCTGTACCTCAGGGTACAGTCCTTGCACCGCTGCTTTTCCTTATTCTCATATCAGATATAGACAAAAATACAAGTCACAGCTTCGTATCATCCTTTGCAGATGACACAAAAATCAGTATGAAAATTACCTCGGCTGAAGACATTGAAAAACTTCAAGCTGATATTAATAAAGTTTTCGACTGGGCATCAGAAAATAACATGATGTTTAACAGTGATAAATTCCAGGTACTCAGGTACGGTAAAAATGAGGACCTTAAACATAATACAGAGTACAAAACACAATCAAATGTACCCATAGTAGGAAAACAGCATGTAAAGGATTTGGGAATAATAATGTCTGACGACCTAACGTTTAAGGAGCATAACCAAGCAAATATTGCGACAGCCAGAAAAATGATAGGATGGATTACGAGAACTTTCAAATCCAGGGATCCCATCACAATGGTTGTACTCTTCAAGTCACTTGTGTTGTCCCGTCTTGAGTACTGCTCAGTACTCACTTCCCCCTTCAGAGCAGGAGAGATTGCTGAAATAGAGGGAATACAGAGAACATATACGGCACGCATAGACGAGGTAAAGCACCTAAATTATTGGGATCGTCTCAAAGCTCTCCAAATGTACTCACTAGAAAGAAGACGAGAGAGATATCAAATAATATACACCTGGAAGATACTGGAGGGCCAAGTACCAAATCTGCACAGTAAAATAACGAAGTACTGGAGTGAACGATATGGAAGAAAATGCAGAATAGAACCAGTGAAGAGCAGGGGTGCCATAGGCACAATCAGAGAACACTGTATAAACATCAGAGGTCCGCGGTTGTTCAACGTCCTCCCAGCAAGCATAAGAAATATTGCCGGAACAACCGTGGACATCTTCAAGAGGAAACTAGATTTATTCCTCCAAGGAGTGCCGGACCAACCGGGCTGTGGTGGGTATGTGGGCCTGCGGACCGCTCCAAGCAACAGCCTAGTGGACCAAACTCTCACAAGTCAAGCCTGGCCTCGGGCCGGGCTTGGGGAGTAGAAGAACTCCCAGAACCCCATCAACCAGGTATCAACCAGGTATCATCTTAAGAGATAAGTTTGTCGCAAGACCCAAAAGTGGTGTGCAGGTAAATTATGTTGATAAATTACAAAACAAGTTAAACAAAAACAGGGCTAAAGCCTTGATTCATCTTAAGGAACCTCGAGGCAAAATGAAGGCACAATACGATAAATGGCAAAGCAACGACATTTTGAGGCAGGTGATAAGGTGGTGGTACTAATGGCACGACAGGGGATCAACATTGTTGCACAGGTTAAAAGGTCCTTATACAGTGATAAAGAAACTCAATCCCACCCATTATGTAATCCAGACACCTGATCTCAAGAGAAAGGAAAAAGTAGTACATGTAAATAAAATGAAACTAACACAGAATGGAAATACCAATACCAACCAGGTGCTTAGTGTAACCCATGTAGATGAGAATAATGGGAATGTGATTTTGATAATGATCATGTACCTTATTTTAGCAATGGGGAGTTGTCAAACATCCAGAAGTTGGTGGAACGTTTGTCATCAGGACGGAAGCAGGCCTTGGAGCAGCTGCTGACTTCTCATGCAGACATAATTAGCGATACTCCCACCCAGACTACCCCTCCGTGGTGCCTCCTTGCTGTGGTGAGGGGCTCACGTACACCTCCCTGGGACCGGTGTGGGTTGCCTGTGCCCCCTCTTTGGGTGGTGTACGTGCTGAAGGGCAACATGTAGGGGCCTTGTGAGCCATCGGACCACCCGCTGGAGGGGTCGCCTGTGAGGGGCCGCCCTGAGTGGATGGTTGCGTGTCCAGGCTGTGGCGATAGGGGGACTGGGGTCTTAGTGTGGGAGAATGAACGAAGTAGTAGGATTCCCCTGTTGAAAAGGGGGAGCACCGCTGGGGACGACACACCCTTCCTGCACTGGCCCACGCTCGGCCTCCCTGGCTGCCCTGGTAGGTGGTATCCCTTGGTTCCAGGTCCCATCTCTTTTGTTTGGTTTGCTGTATGGATAACGACTTGACTTCTCTTACCCAGGCTCATGGGGTGGGCGACCAGGCCCCTGAGTCGAACCGTCCTGGAAGACCGAGATCTGTAGACCCTGCTACAGGACCCGGTTTAGGTCCAGACCGGACTCTTCCACCCTGCTCCCCTCCCTCCTCTGTGGTTGGGTCGAGCCCCAAGCCTGCTGTGGTGACTGTCTCGTCCCCTTGCACGGCTTCATCCCTTCTTGTGACTACTGCACCTTTCGAACCATCTCTCTAAGGGTTCTCATCGCCGTCCCCACCACGGCCACTCTCGTATGTTCCCTTCCCATCCTACTTCGTTCCATGCTTTTTTTGGCCCTGATACGTGGACTAAGTACTTTGACCTCCTACCTTTGGATTCAACTCCCCCTGATGATTTTTCCCTTGATAGGCATCTTGTCGATTCCATGGATGCCTCTGTCACCTTCAACCCCACTCGTCTTGGTACCCGTGTCGTTGCCGCTGCTTCTCAGGATGCAGCCACCCGCTTGGCTGCCTTATCCTGCCTTGGCGAGACCCCTGTTCGGGTTTCGAAGAATACTCGATTGAATGCCAGTGTTGGCACTGTTCTCCTCCCGCACCATGTTGCGACCGGTGTTAGGGATCTCAAGGACTGCCACGAGGATATCAAGCATATCCTCGAGGCACAGGGTCATTCTGTACTCCAGGTGGATACGTTTACTCGTCCCCCTCGTGGTCATCGCCGTCTGCCCCTTAGGGTTGTGAAGGTTACCTTTGACGGTAGGTCCCTTCGCCCTCTGTCATTCTTGCTGGTGTCAGATGCTCCGTTCAGGAATATATTCCCTCTCCGAGGCTCTGCGGTAAGTGCTGGAGGTTTGGGCATGGTACCCTCAAATGCTCTAGTCCTGTCTCTCTCTGTCCCCTGTGTGGAAGCGAGGGTCACTCTAAATTGGAGTGCACTTTTCCCCAGGCCCGCTGCCTCAACTGCGGTGAGGCCCACCCTACCTTCTCCCGTGCGTGTATTCGTTACAAACTTGAGGCGGCTGTCCTCAGCTTGAGGCACCGAGACCGTTTGTCTTTTCCTGAGGCTCGGCGTCAAGTTCATCGTCTCCCCTCTTTCACTGGTGTCTCCTATGCTCGCGTGGTGCGCTCTTCCTCTCCTCGCCCTTCCCACCTTCCTCAGTCTCACAACCGTTTCTGAGCCTTAGACCCGGACACGCCCACCACCACCTCCCCTGTTTCCCTCCGTTCTGTTCCGAAAGGTCCCCCTCTTGGTTCTCTGTCTAGGGCTCCCCTTCTTTCTACCCAGTCTGTCACGTCTCCTGTGTCTCCTTTTTCCTCTCCCTCTAGTCCTCCTTCCCGTCATTCCCCTCCGTCTCTTGGCTCTCCACGCCGCCTGACTGTGCGGGCCGACGTCCATCGCTCTCCTGATGGTTGTGTTGTTCGCTCTCGCTCTTCTTCTCCTATCGAGACACTGGAGTCTGTTGCCCAGTACATTGCTGCTGGGACGCCCGTATTTTTGAGTCAGAAGCGGAAACCTGGCTCCTCTCCTTCCTCCTCCCCTGTCGGTAAGAAGGCTTCGCTTTCTTCTTCACCCCCTATCTGTGATTCTATCGTTCCTTCCCCTCCCGCTTCGGTGGTAGAGCCCCCCTGTTCCTACTGTAGGGGTTTCTTTAGCCCCCAGTTCCATCTCGGTTCCTGCCCTTGCTGAAGTGCGCTCCCCTCTTCACTGCCCCTCTTCCTCTAGACCCTGCTCGTCCAACTTTGGTCTGTCCTCCCGCTTCTTTCCCTCCTTCTTTACTCAGTTTACCATGCCCCCTAACCCTGACTTCGCTGACCCTGCTCCTGACTCTGTGCTTTTTTTTAGCGTGCTGTGTTCCTTCTTCACCTGTTTCTTCTTCGCTCTCTGTTACTCTCCTCTCTCTTTGCTGTTGTCTTTTCTTCAATGGAACATCCGTGGATTTTACACCAATTTCCTTGACCTCCAACTTCTCATTTCACAGTTTTCGCCCCTTTGTGTCTGTCTCCAGGAGCCGATGCTTGGTGCTCGTCCTGGTCGCTTCCGTGGCTATTCTTTCCCCCCCCCCCCCCAGCGACAGCTAGGGTCCATAATTCTTCTGCTCTCTTGATTCCTTCCGATGTTCCCTTTGTCCCCTTACTTTTTTCCTTGCCTCTCCACTGTTCTGCCGCCCGTGTCTTTGTACGTAGGTGGTACACGGTTTGTTCCATTTATCTCCCCCCCACTGTCCCACTTTCTCTTCCCGATCTTAAACACCTCCTAGACTCCTTGCTGGAGCCTGTGCTCCTGCTGGGTGATTTCAATTGTCGTCATGCCCTTTGGGGTGATGTGCTGACAAACACCCGGGTCGCCGCCTCGAACCTTTCATCCTCTCTTCTTCCCTGTCCCTTCTGAATTCTGGTGAGCCCACTCATTTGGACTCTCGGACTCGCTCCCTTTCTTGTCTCGATCTTTCTCTGTGCTCGTCATCCCTTTCTTTAGATTTTGGGTGGCAGGTCCTTGATGACCTCCATGGTAGTGCCCATTTTCCTATCCTTGTTTCTTTTTCTCTTTTCGCCCACCTCTCTCCTTCCCTAGGTGGCGGTTTGCCGAGGCTGACTGGCGCCTCTTTACTCTCCATGCTACTATTTCCGGCTTCTCTGTTCTGCCTCTCCCTCGCGCCCTCCTTTTTCATGACACTGTCTTTGACGCTGCCCTCCAATCTATTCCTCGCTCTTTCTCTCTGGGAACGCAGAAGTGCGTTACCTGGTGGAATATGGACTGTGCTCGGGCTGTTCGCTGTAAGCGTGCAGCCTGGAAGAGACATCGCCGCCGGCAGATGGTTGAGTCTTTCCTTTTGTTTCGGAAAGCGAGTGCGGTGGCCCGTAGGACCATCCGTGCGACTAAACGTGCTTGCTGGGCATCTTATGTCTCCACCGTTACGTCCGAAACTCCTCTTCCACTGGTCTGGAAGCGTATCCGCAAGATTGCGGGTAAGTTCGTTCCCGATGTTTCACTGGTCCTTCGCCTCCATGGTGCTCTTGTGGTGGACCCATTGCAGGTTGCGACCGAACTGGGTTCCCATTTCTCCTCTGTTAGTTCTGGTTCTCATTGTTACGTACCTCTATAAGCTACATAATTAAATACATTAATTTGTACTTCTACATTAATTTGTACTTATATATATGCCTTGTTTTATCTGATTATATGTACATCTAAATATTCTTTACTTGTATGTAAGTTATGTGTTGCCTGATTTATATGTTGAATTAGGCCTAACTTTTCCACTCATGGGAACGATATTATTCTTTGTTGGTTCACGGTTGATTTCGTGGGAAAGTGGTTTTATCTATGATCATCAGTAGGAATCACTGATGGGAATTCTGTAATTGTTTGAACATTGGGAGGCAACATTCCATGAGAAACTTCTAGTTCCTGGTGCGGGGGAGCGTTGCCAATATTTCCCTTTGTTATTTTATTTTAATTACTGCATGTTTAATAATTACATTATTTTTGTTATGCATGTTATTCTGACCATTTACTAATTACTTAAGATTACTCTTGTCACATTATTTTGCTCCATGTAAGTTTAATTAAATAATGTTAGTTTGGCAATTTTCCGCGGCGGAAGCAATGTTTTGATTCCCGCAGTTTTAGTATTCAGTAACTCGCACGGGACAGGAGAGATAACAACTTGGAGATAAGTCTGTTTAATATTTGTTTTGCCATACATACATTTATATTATAAGAGAGACAATACTTTAATTTGCTTTTATAAGTGATCTTGTCCATCTGTGCTTATATGTAATATTGTATTAAAATTATTGTTAATATATATAATATAATTTATATGTATATTTCTTAGTCCTAAGGGATAAATACTTTATTCTTGCTTGTGCCAATCATGTGTTACACTGGTGACCCCGCTCTATATTACAGCAATTCTAACATGTCCCTAGACAACAAGTTTCTTAATGCTGTACGGGTTACGAGCCATAACGAACGATCTGAAACATAGTTATGGGGGCCTGTGCCGGGAAATATTTTTCTCCACTTAAACTTAACTGTGCTAATCTAACCTTGCCTTCCTAGGTACCAGTGTCTTGTGTGTTTTTCGCTACTATTAACTATTCCATGTGCCATGCAAGCCTTCCTGTGTGTCAAGTAGCAACGTTTCACGATTTTGAGGTAAGTCATCCTATAACTTTTGTTTGTGCAGTGAGGCCAAGCGAATTTTCAGTGTGGTGAAATTTTACAGTGAAGTGAAGTCCGTGCCAGTGTGTTTTTATTATTGTTGTGAATCAAGTGCCAAGTGTTAATCACGATGGAGGATCAAGTGTTTTTGTTGTTGGCTCACCAAACTTTGAGGGACTTAAAAACCTAAAAAAGTCTGAGTTAGTAGACATGGCAAAATCGATTGGATTTGACCGCCANGGCTCACAGTGTATTGATGTTTCAGTACCTAGTTGAAGTAGCGTTAAGGTACTCAAGGAAGGGCCCAGAAACCAAAGGTCAGCATTCAGGAAGGGAACTATGAGAAGATAAGGAAATTCTTGACAGATATAACATGGGAAACAGAGCTCAGAGGAAATATGCCCCAAAACATGATGGACTACACAGAAGTGTAAGGAGGCAGCAGGCAAGTTCGTCCCAGTCCAAAAGGAAAAAATGACTTGCAGGACAAGAAATCCATAGTTTAATCAGAGATGTAAGATAGCAAAGCAACTAAGTTCAAGGGTGTGGAGAAACTAGCGAAATAACAGGTCACTAGAGAGCAGAGAAAGATACCAGAGTGCCAGGAATGAATACATCAGGGTGAAAAGAGAGGCAGAGAGATCATATGAAAATGACATAGCGAGCAAGGCAAAGACTCAACCTAAATTTTTTCACAACCACATCAGGAGAAAAACAACAGTGAAGAAACAGGTAATGAGATTGAGGATAGGAACAGAAAAATTCACTACAAACGACAAGGAAGTATGCAAAGAACTCATAAAAAATTCAAGGATAACTTCACAGTAGAGCAAGAGTCGTCCCAGAGATAAGAGATGAAGTATATAACTAGACACAACTAGAGGAGTTTGTGATTACTAGTGGGGAGGTATCAGGTGGAGGGGGTTGGGAGGTTACTAGTGGGGAGGTATCAGTGGTGGAGGGGGTTGGGAGGTTACTAGTGGGGAGGTATCAGTGGTGGAGGGGGTTGGGAGGTTACTAGTGGTGAGGTATCAGTGGTGGAGGGGGTTGGGAGGTTTCTTTATATAATAAAACTTAGTTATCAGAATCAACCTGATATTATAAGTACACACCCGCTCTCGAGCCGCCGTGACTTCTCGCAGTCTCCTTACTGTGGGATGACTTCTCGCTCCCCTTTAGTAAGTTATAGTCCACTGTCACCCGAGCTATAACCGTGTCTTTCTCTCTCTCTCTCTAGCTAGGAAGCCTCACTAGGACTAGAGCAAAAACCAGCTAACATATGAGACATTTATTACAAAACACATACAATATACGTACAGGAATAGTCATAAAACAATACAACCTCTTAGGCTGCTACTAACAGATAAAACCTCAATATCGCCTTATGTTTCCAACCTACAACTGTAGCAGGCTGCTGCTTAAACTTCAGCCCACAACCTTCTGCTCTCTTCACTGCTTTAGGCTGCACTACATGGCACAATAAAAATATTCACATATTTCCATCTCAACAAAAAATCAATCTCTCACCGTGCACTGCGCCTTTCATGTCAAAACGTAATCAAGCACTCCCATAAACATCAAGGTCCATATGATCCTCTGTTCCATTACTCGAGGTCCCCTAATACAATCATCACTCTGGGTCCTCAAAATATCCTGTAAGGCACTCCTGCAGCTCCTCCAATCACCTGCACATGAAGTCCTCCTTAAATGTCAGTGAAGCTCTCTCCAAACGCTTCACACAAACGACGTGTAGCTCCCTACACTACTCGAAGATTCACTACGTTCCTGGAGTTCCACTCCTCAACTTGAAGTCCTGCACCACCTTGCAGTTCAGCTCCCACTATGAGTTTCAGCTCACACTTGGAGTTCAGCATACACTCCTCCTCTGGTATGAAGTTCTCTCACTCACTTCTCCCTGATAAACATTCATAGTTCTCCAACCCAGACGTTGCAGTTCTCCCACACAAACCTTGCAGTTCTCCCACACAAATGTTGTAGTTCTTCCACTCAAACGTTGCAGTTCTCGCACACAAACGTTGAAGTTCTTCCACTCAAACTTTGCAGTTCTCCCACACAAACGTTGCAGTTCTCCAACACAAATGTAGCAATTCTCCCACACAAACATTGCAGTTCTCCCACACAAACGTTGCAGTTCTCCCACACAAACGTTGCAGTTTTCCCACATAAACTGCAGAATTTGTAGCTCGAGGGCACTCAGCTGCGACACCCCCAAATGTTGTCCTCCAACAAAGTTTCTTTATGAGGCCTCACAGCTCTTCTGCTCCTGACTTGCCTACATTACGTCGTCCAACAGGCTTCACACATAAACGCCTTCTTGATTCCCTCCTCTTGAAGGCGCACACAGTTAGGGTTTTTCCTACGGCCAGGAGATCAACAAAGTACAACCCTCTCTGATGACTGCCGTGACTCAACTAAGGTCACGACTTCCTGCTAGCCTCATGTCATGTCACCAAAGTATCAACATCTCATTTCATGTTGCTTATTTAAATGCTCATCCTCTGCTCACATTTTTAAATTATTCACTGACATTTATTATATATTTAATATAGACATCTTTCCTCTGACCTCTTAATCAGGTCCTGAAGGCATAATAACTCTCACGGGGGGTAGACTTGTTCCACACAGGCTGCATGGTGTCATAGCAGAGGTGAGGAAGCATCTACTAGATTTACGGCATATGCAAGGCTAGCGAACATCAGAACTGCCTTCAGAAACCTGTGTAAGGAATCCTTCAGAACCTTGTGTACAACATAAGTAAGACCATTCCTGGAGTATGCGGCCCCAGCAAAGAGCCTATGCCATGTAAAGCACAAGATGATGTTGGAAAAAGTTCATAGGTATACCCCTAGGTATACTGTTACGAACCTTACCTCCTGTGAGGCTAACTTCAATTATAAATTGTTGGTGGACACAGTGGACAATGTTTATTGGAATAAATCTACAGCTGATATGAGGGAGACCGCGAGTCACCCGTAATACTCCGCCAAGCAAAGTAGTACCTTCTCAGCTGGAGAGTGTTAGAAATAATGTGAACCGGAAAAGCCAAACTATGTGAGGGAAAATGGACTCAACCAAAAAGCACGATGGGGAATATGGTAAATGAAGTCAATGAAAGGTTTGATTGCAAATGTAAAGAATAGAGTATTAAGGGGAGGTGACAAGAGTGGTGGACGAAATCTTTGACTTGAGGGGAGGTGGAACGTTGACGACCAGATCTTGCTTATTGAGGGTTTTTTCTCTGGCCGTACAATCAGATAAGACAACATATCTATATATGTTTATATATATATCTATATGTATCTATATAGGTTTATATATGTGTGTGTCACCGGGTAGGTAGGTGTGGTGGCTGTGTGCACTATTCCAGGTTTGGAACTGTGAGCCATAGGTTGTCCAGAGCCCGTTTGGGAGTTTTATTAACCAAATTGTTACCTATAGTTCGACCTTGAGTTGTGAGGAATAACAATTATATCATATAATATTGTGTGTCTATATATATAAATTGTGTCTTTTTTACTAGGCTGTTTCCTTACGCCGGTCGGCCGAGCGGACAGCACACTGGCCTCGTGATCCTGTAGTCCTGGGTTCGATCCCAGGCGCCGGCGAGAAACAATGGGCAGAGTTTCTTTCACCCTATGCCCCTGTTACCTAGCAGTAAAATAGGTACCTGGGTGTTAGTCAGCTGTCACGGGCTGCTTCCTGGGGGTGGAGGCCTGGTCGAGGACCGGGCCGCGGGGACACTAAAGTCCCGAAATCATCTCAAGATAACCTCAAGATAACGCCTTGATTTCCCCTAGGCTCAAGTAAAATCATCTATTTCCCTAGACAACATTAAAAAGTTCACGACCACCACCCAATTCCTGACAGAATTCGTGACAGAACTGGGTGGCCTGTCCGAAAGTACGTCACATATAGAACAGCCTGATCGAAAGCCTGATAAAGGTGGATAGCCTGTATGTGAAACCTGAGATAAAAATTGTGTTGCTTATTTCTTCACTTTGACTTGTGTAGAAATTAGAATATTTTTAATATTGGTATAATATGAGTTTATGCATCTTATTACTTATTTTTGTACATTTTATTAATCTTAATGAAAAGTGTTTTAAAAAATGTTGTATTCTCGAGTGGAAAAATTTACCAATTGACAGGGTAAACTAAGTAAACTAAGCACTCTCCTTATCAGTTTTCCAAACTAATTCGCAGCTTAAAAGAGAAAGGTGGTGCTGAAGCTTTAGTTTTGTGTTGGAGTCTGCTGTATCTTAGCACACAAGAAATGGATTTGGTAGCACAACAAATTGTCGACAATCCTAGTGTTGTTATGAGATAATGATGCACTGGGTAGATGAGCAAGTTCTCCCACAGGAAATATTAGAGCAGTCCCCGTCCACCATTGGTCCAAATGTTGTAACTACAGGAAAGGTTGGAGACTCAGATGCAGTGGCAGGCAGAATTGGAACTAAAGAAATTGCAGTTGGAGGCAGAACAAGCTCAGAAGAGGCTAGAGGCAGAGCAAGTTCAGAAGAGGCTAGATGCAGAACAAGCTCACGAACTAGCTATGAAGAGGTTAGAAGTGGAGCAAGCTAAAAAAAATGAGAGTTAAAGATTAGGCTAGCAGAATTAAGAATTAGATAAGAAAATATCGGTGTTGTTGGGCAGTTAAAGGTTTACAAAAATGTAGTTTCCTCTATTCTGTGAGACTGACCCAGAGCAGTTATTCACTCATTTTGAAAAGTTGCCACGGAGTATGGAATGGCCTGAAACACAATGGGTATCTCTTCTGCAAGGTCAGTTGGTGGGAAAAGCACAGAGGATATTTGCAGCTATGCCTTTGAGTGACAGTTTTGACTATGACAAGGCAGCCATCCTTACTGCTTATCAACTTGTTCCTGAGGCTTATAGGCAAAAGTTTAGACAACTGAGACGAGACCCAAGTCAACCTTGGTACAATTTGCACAATAGAAATATAATGTGTTTAATAAATGGTCAGATGCTGAAGAAATTAGGGATCTGGACTCTTATAAATTTACTCTTAGTAGAAGAATTTTTATCATGCATACCTTCTAATGTGGCTTTGTATTTGGCAGAGAAATTACCCAGAGACATTTATGAGTTGGCTAAATTAGCAGATGAATATCAGTTGATTCATAAAGTAACTTTAAAATAAAATCAATTAAATAGACAAGTATCTGGTCGAGCACTAAACTCCTCCCTCAGATTTGGGTACCACGTGTACCCAACAGCAGGTCAAGGAAACACTTTTTCAAAGGTGCCAGGTGGTAAAGAGAGTAATGTGAAACCCAAAGAGGATCACACTAGTAATAAGCCTCACCTAGAGTTGAAACAGTGTTCCTACTGCCATAGGAAGAGTCGTGTTGTTAAGAGTTGTTGGTTTCTTCACCCAGAAAAGAGGCCTATGGCACTCACAGTGTGTGAGGGGAGGAAAACCAAATATGTAACAAAAATAATGAGAAAAAGGAACTTGCTATAAATCATTTTGAAGAATTTATATCAAATGGGAAATTACAGTGTGCAAATGGTTTGTGGCACAATGTTAAAATTTTGAGAGACACAGGGTGCATCCAAGTCTTTACTATTAGAGAGTGTTTTACAATATATACAGTCTACAGAGACTGGGGAGGTAATGATTATATAGGGAATCACTACAGATTTCCAGATTGTACTCTTGAGGGAAGTAAACCTTGAGTGTGATTTTATTAAAGACAAAAGTTTAATAGGTGTTAGTCCTAAATTGCCAGTTGCTGGCATTGATCTAAGTGTGGGCAATGATCTTGCTGATAATCGAGTTAAAAGAGATGACCACTCAATAATGCTAACTAAGCCAGAGGTGATTATGACACGGACAGACTCTGAGGACAAGGTAATGTACCCAGCATGTGCCGTGATCCAGTCAAAATCAGTCTCATATGTCACGAACTTCCAATAATGTAAGTCAGGAGACAAAAAAAAAGAGATTATAAAGTCAAACTGTAAAGTGGATCTTAGTGACATTTTTATAGCCAAGCTGGAAGAAGCAGATGGGAACAGGATGGGGAGCACCTCCACCAAACCACCTGGGGAAAGGGGTAGGGGAGAGTGTAGTCCAGTTACCACATCTGGCTCTTCAGACTTGAGACCAAAATAAATTTTTATTTATCAGTAAAGAACTAATCCTACATTGACTGACTTGCATAATAAGGTAGTAACTAAATTAGAGGCAGAATTGGAACCCATGACTTATTACTACATTAACGAGGTGTTGATGCGAAAGTGGAGACCTAGGAGCTCAACTGTGTCACACACTTGGGAGATAGTTAATAATGTAGAACTACCGAGGGGTTATAGAGAAAAGGTGTTAAGTGTTGCCTATGACTCAGAAATAGGTGGTCATCAGGGTAATACAAAAACATATAATATAATAAGCAAGTATTTTACCGGGCCTAGATTTAAGAAAGATCTCATTCATTATTGTAATGAATGCCCTTGTTACAATATCAGCACCGTTCCTGGGGCCAGATTCACGAAAGCACTTACGCTAACACTTACGAACGTGTACATCTTTCCTCAATCTTTGACGGCTTTGGTTACATTTATTAATCCGTTTACAAGCATGAAAACGTCCCATTCAACTGTTTTTATTGTTATAAACAGCCTCCTGGTGCTTCGGAGCTCATTAACTGTTTAATAATTGGAAACAAAGCCGCCAAAGATTGACAAAAGATGTACAGGTTCGTAAGTGTTTGCGTAAGTGCTTTCGTGAATCTGGCCACTGGAGTATAGAATGGCGATTTCGGCGCCATCTATGGACCTGCACTCCAATTCCCAGGTATTAGGTGAGATGCAGACAACGCCATCTGTTGGCAGTAGTGCGGCTTCGGTGAAAGGCTCCTGTTTCAAATCTCAGTTAGGAGGTGAGGACGATGATGATGACCTCTGGTGGGTGGCGTAACAATATCAACGTCATCTATCGGTTGTGCATGCAATTACAATTTCAGTTCCCCGATGGAAGGGTATTATCCTAAGGTCACCCAGTATACTGTCTGTCTAGCTAATGACGTTTATGTTCACAGAGGTAATGTAACTACGTGATTGTTCTGAGGAGAGCAGTTTACTTTGGGCAGTCCAGAACTGCTCACGGTAGGCAGTACAGAACATTCTCTCACAGGACTTGGTTTTGTGAGAGGACAAAGTGGCTGCCGTCAGTAGTAGGATTGTGTTATTTGCTGGAGTTACGTAGTGTTGTATGGGCCGACGTACCTGGGATTTGACCAAGAGGAGTTACAAAACGACAGTAGTGTTCGTCTGCTGAGAAGTGCTGCTAGACTTCTGCCAGGGTGTCGGCTACCTCTGTACGTGATTGAGATCTCGGTCAGCTTGCTGCTGAAGTCGTCTGCCAGTGTATTTATAGAGAGCGGATGTGGGGTACTGAGATATTGTGACGATACGGTGTTTGGACTGGCCCGTGTAAAGGAAGGTGAACTCGCCAGGATTTGATGAACACTGCAGATCTATTGAGTGTCCGGGGTGAAGGCGACAGTGTAAATGTGTGTAATTATAATTCTACAGATAATATATTGGTGAAGATGTAATAGAGTATTGTTTATCCCCCCTTTATTCCTTGCACTATTACTTGCTACCACCAATTCTTGAGAATTTATCATTGACTTGGAGTAGGATCAGAGAAGACACTATAAGACACGTTAACAGAAAGACCCCGGTTGCTGGCCGTAACAGTCCTGAATGTTTAAAAATTGGTAAAATAAAACCAGGTAATGCCAAAAGCCCCTTTACAGCCAATTGTGGTGGCTGAGGAACACCTTGCCCATATTAGTGTTAATGTAGTAAGCCCATTGCCTAGAAACAAGAGTCGTAATTTGTATCTCATCACCATAATGCATCAGACTACACGCTTTCTTGAGGCATCACCTCTGAGAAATGCTACAGCGAAAGTGGTAGTGAGGCACAATGAAATTTTGTACTATTTTTGCTTTACCAAAAGTAAGACAGATAGTGGGGCCAGTTTCACTTCCAAAGATATTCAGCAGTTTTGTGGGGAGTTTGGCATCCTCCATAAGACATCCACTACTTACCATACTGAGAGCCAAGGTGCTTGGGAAAGGATGCACCAAACCGTTAAACAAATGTTGAGAACCAGTTGCATGGAAACTGACAAACTGGGATGATGGTCTTCCACTGATGCTCACGGCACTGAGGGTTACTTATCAGGAGTCCCTGGGGTGTTCACCCGACTCGTTAGTTTTTTGGGCATGATGTGAGAAGTCCAATAACCATCTCCAGCTTTCACAGAAACCCATGCAGGGGAATTGTTGGACAGTGAGATCTGGATTCCAGGATATAACCTATACAGGTGTGATAGGAAAAGTAGGTCACACGGAGGAGTGGGTCTGTGTATTAGGGAAGACCTTGTATGCTCGGAGCTCCTAAACGTTACAAATGAGGTGGTAGAGGTACTGGGATTAAAAATAGAGAAAATAAATTTAGTGATTATTCTAATATACAAACCGCCAGATGCAACGGCTGAGGAGTGGGGACGCTCACGCAGTGGAGAGCCCCCTGGCAAAC
>WNGS01001381.1:20392-32296 GCA_020271785.1 Procambarus virginalis | reverse complement strand
GCTGTTTCATTTTAAGCTTTTTATATCATTTCCTTACCTGTATCCATTATGTAATTTGAACATATAAATGTCAATATAAGATCACAGGGCACTAATCCTTTTCTGCACTAGGTAAACTATGGTAATTTAAAGAGCTCTCACGGTAAAACTGCAGGAGTGACGATGCTTGGACTGTCACCGTCGACGTGGTCTCTGTGTCCTGACTTAGGTGTCGGTCAATACACACGCATCTAACTCGGCTTATCTGTCAACAAATCCTCTCCAATGATAAACAGACTCTCTTCTTTGGGTATATCACAGACCCAAATTTTTTATAACAAAAATCATCAAAAATTGAACTGGAACTAATTAAAAAATAAAAATAAAATATATGAGTTTCTGGGATGGGTACAAGCGGTGCACCAACCCCACCCCCCTCTTGCAACCCCTCCTGTCCCTCAATCCCCGTAGACCCTCGTCGTGCCCATGCTCCCTTAGTGTCCCTGAACCACCTCCGCTTCCGTCCTCTGCTTTGTCCACCCCTTCCTTTTCCCTCCTCTCTCTGCTCCCTCAATCCTCTCCCATACCCCTGGTCCTTCTCAATTTCCTGCCCCCATCAATCACACACCTGCTCGTCCTCCCGGTCACCCGTCAACTTCCCTCTAGGGACACCCTCCTACCCCATCCACTTCCCCCCCTGCGTCCTCCTCCTGCCTTCACTTCCCACTAGTTCTCACCCTGCCCCTCCGCTTCCCGCTGCTCCTCCCACTACCCCTCCGCTTCCTCTGGTCCTCCCCCTGCCCCTCCACGTCCCCCCTGGTCCTCCCCTGCCCCTCCACTTCCCCTTGGTCCTTCCCCCGCTCCTAACCTTCCCCCTGGGCCTCCCCTTACCACTCCACTTCCCCTGGTCCTCCCTCTGTCCCTCAACTTCACCGTGGTTCTCCCCCCTGTCCCCCACTTTCCCCCTGGTCCACCCCCTGCTCCTTCTCCTACCCTTACACTTCCCTCGTGTCCTTCCCCTGCCCCTCCACTTCCCCCTGGTCCTCTCCCCTGCCCTCCACTTCCCCCTGGTCCTCTCCCCCTGCCCCTCCACTTCCCCCTGGTCCTCTCCCCCTGCCCCTCCACTCCCCTGGTCCTCTCCCCCTGCCCCTCCACTTCCTCCTGGTCCTTACCCGTCCCTTCCACATGCCCCTGGTCCTCCCCCTGCTCCTCCCCTTCCCCTGGTCCTTCCCTGCACTTCCACTTCCACTTCTTCCCACTCGTCCTCCTTTCTGTCCCTCCGTTACCCCCTGATCCTCCCCCTGCCCCTACACTTCCCCCTGGTCCTCCCCCTGCCCCTCCACGCCCCCTGGTCCACCCCCCTGCCCCTCCATTTCCCCTTGGTCTTCCCCTGCCCGTCCACTTCCTCCCGGTCCTCTCCCCTGACTCTCCTCTTCCCCCTTCTCCTTCCCTTCCCCCTGGTCCTCCCTCTTGCCCCTCTATTTCCCCTGGTCCTCCCCCGGGTGTCCCTGACGCCTGAACCCGGAACATGTGTATGTATCAACTGCCTGTCTGCCTGTCCCCCGATCATTGATGTTACATGTATTGACTAAATGAAGCCTAAGAGAGCATATCCAAGGCCTAAGATGAGTCATTATGCTTGGAACAGGTTTGCTTAGGTTCTTTAATTAGCGGTGGGTGGTGGGTGGCATTTGTCAGCAGCAACTTGTGCGAGGTCAATGGCAGCGGCGGCATACCAACATTTTCCATTTTGGAGCAACAGTAGCAACAGCAGTAGTAGTCCAATTCATGTTGGTGGTTTGACTAAATAGTTGCAATAAGTACTATCATTAATGGAGAATTGGCTGGTATGTGTGAGTATCCTGCAACCGGCGCAGTTACCATTATCTTGACTCACTCACTCACTCTCTCACAGACATGTGATTGGTACCACTGTATACAATAGCAACGGCCATAGTACCTACCACCTTGAGAACACTGCTTCTCGTCCCATCCAGCAGCCAGGTTAAGCACCGTTGACTTTGGTTAGTACCTGGATTTGTGACCTGCCTGGGAACACCAACTGCTGCTGCTGATGATGGTATTCATATTTGGGCAGTCTCCGTGGATCAGTGTGTGTACTCACCTAGTTGTACTCACCTAGTTGTGTTTGCGGGGGTTGAGCTCTGGCTCTTTGGTCCGCCTCTCAACCGTCAATCAACAGGTGTACAGATTCCTGAGCCTATTGGGCTCTATCATATCTACACTTGAAGCTGTGTATGGAGTCAGCCTCCACCACATCACTTCCTAATGCATTCATTTGTCAACCACTCTGACACTAAAAAAGTTCTTTCTAATATCTCTGTTGCTCATTTGCGCACTCAGTTTCCACCTGTGGCCCCTAGTGCATGTGCCCCTTTTGTTAAATAGCCTGTCTTAATCTACCCTGTCGATTCCCTTGAGAATCTCGAATGTGGTGATCATGTCCCCACTAACTCTCTGTCTTCCAACGAAGTGAGGTATAATTCCTCGTAGCTCATACCTCTCAGCTCGGGTACTAGTCTGGTGGGAAACCTTTGAACCTTTTCCAGTTTAGTCTTATGCTTGACTAGATATGGACTCCATGCTGGAGCCGCATACTCCAGGATTGGTCTGATATATGTGGTTTATAATGTTCTGAAAGATTCCTTACACAAGTTTCTAAAGGCCGTTCTTATGTTAGCCAACCTGGCATATGCCGCTGATATTATCCTCTTGATATGAGCTTCAGGGGACAGGTCTGGCGTGATATCAACCCCCCAGGTCTTCTCTCTCTCAGACTCCTGAAGTACTTCATCTCCAAATGATACCTTGTATCTGGTCTCCTGCTTCCTATCCCTATCTTCAATACATTACATTTGCTTGGGTTAAATTCTAACAACCATTTGTTCGACCATTCCTCCAGCTTGTCCAGGTCTTCTTGAAGCCTCAAGCAGTCCTCTTCTGTCTTAATCCTTCTCATAATTTTGGCGTCGTCAGCAAACAGTGAGAGTAATGAGTCTGTACCCTCTTGGAGATCATTTACGTATCAGAAACAGGATAGGTCCGAGTACAGAGCCCTGTGGGACTCCACTGGTGACATCACGCCAATCTGAGGTCTCACCCCTCACTGTAACTCTCTGTTTCGTATTGCTTAGGTACTCCCTTATCCACTGGAGCGCCCTACCAGTTACTCCTTGCCTGTTTCTCCAGCTTATGTATCAGCCTTTTATTGGGTACTGTGTCAAAGGGTTTCCGACAGTCCAAAGAAATGCAGTCCGCCCATCCTTCTCTTTCTTGCTTAATCTTTGTCACCTGATCGTAGAATTCTATTAAGCCTGTAAGGCAAGATTTACCCTCCATGAACCCATGTTGGTGGATTGTCACGATGTCTCTTCTCTCCAGATGTGTTACTAGGTTTTTTCTCACAATCTTCTCCACCACCTTGCATGGAATACAAGTTAAGGACACTAGCCTGTTGTTCAGTGCCTCTTGTCTGTCACCCTTTTGTATTTTGGGACTACATTAGCCGTCTTCCATATTTCTGGTAGGTCTCCCGTTTCCAGTGACCTACTATGCACTATTTAGAGTGACAAACAAAGTGCTCCTGCACACTCTTTTAATTCCCATGGTGAGATTCCGTCTGGCCCAACAGCTTTTCTCACATCCAGCTCCAATTTATGCTTCTTGACCTCATCTCTTGTAATTTCGAACCTTTCCAACGTCGCCTGGTTTTCTGCCAGCTCTCCTTGCGCCGTGACTTCTCCTTGTTCTATTGTGAAGACCTCCTGGAACCTTTTGTTGAGCTCCTCACGCACCTCTTTGTCATTATCTGTGTACCTGTCCTTACCCATCCTACGTTTCATCACCTGTTCCTTCATAGTTGTTTTCCTCCTGATGTGACTGTGTAGTAGCTTTGGTTCGGTCTTGGCTTTATTAGCTATATAATTTTCATACCGTTTCTCAGCTGCGTGTGCGTGCGCGTATGTGTGTGTGTGTGTGTGTGTGTGTGTGTGTGTGTGTGTGTGTGTGTGTGTGTGTGTGTGTGTGTGTGTGTGTGTGTGTGTGTGTGTGTGTGTGTGTGTGTGTGTGTGTGTGTGTGTGTACAAGAATGTCGCACATTGAATTGTGTACATGTGGTTTTAATAATAGTTTACCATCTGTAAAAAAAAATGTCACACTATTTGTCAGTCTATTGTCTCTCTCTGCCTGCCGGCCTACCTGCTAAAACTTGTCCATACAATATGCTGTTGAGTATCTATCTCCAGTGCTCACTTACCCTTAATTCCTACATTATTAACCAAATAATCTTATAACAAATCTCTGCACATTTCAAGCACCTACCTTCCTTCTAACATGAATCACAACAACTAATACACTCAACTCAGTCCCAAGCACTTCTCTTATTCCTTCCTCAACACTTCGCCATATATAACCTATCTCTCAAAATTAAATTGAAATACCTAACTGCCAACCCTCCCCCCCCCCCCAACTACAAAGGATGAACCATGGTAGCTCACCCGGACCCACTCTCCCCTACCAACACCCCCCTCCACCCCTTCAATGGAGGCCGCCGTAGCCCTACCCCATACAATCACCCCCGCCCAACACAGAAAATGGCGGCCACAATGCTATATTTACCCAACCAAACCGATGAGAATATGTGAACTAAGTTCCAAATTAAATTAATATCCTACAATAAATCGATGTTCAAATATATTATATATAAATCATGATTTTAATGAAACTTACTTGGATTACTGGGACCATTTTTGCATTTTTTCCTTTGTTATTGCACTGGATGAAAGACCTAAATATGTGAAGTTGGGTTGGTGTAAATTTTACCTATTACATTTCAAAAATATTTTAATATGAAAGATATAAAATAGAAGCGGTTAAGATAAATTATATCAAACTAAAGAACAAGGAAAGATGCATACATGAACCAAGAACATGCTAATGACAAACAACTCTAATACGCAGCTTGTTAACAAAATTAAGTGCTTGACCTGGTTCCAGTAACTAAACAGTAATGAAAAGAAAATAAATACATGTGCAAATACAATTAAAATATTAACTGACAATTGAACAATGGTAACAATGATATACATAATATTATAAATATATGCATATAATATTATAACATCACAAACCCAACATGCAGGTGTGTGGAGGTTGCCATAAGGCACTTCGGAAGACTGTTGTAGGCATTGTATGTAATATTTGTAACATAAGATTTCACCTGAGTTGTACAGGATTACCTACACAATATGCAAACCGGGAAGGTACCTACTGGATCTGTGAAAGTGACAGACAGGTGTGGGAAAACATTGCCAAACTAATGAATGACATTCCTGAAGTACACAGGCTACAATTCACACAAAAACTACCAGAAATATATGCAGAGTATATAAAGACAGCAACGAACTCTGAGCACAACCCAGGGATTGAGAATTTAGAGAGTCAAAGTAGCAGTGTAGAAGGACATAGCGTCGAGGTACACAAAAATGAAGGCAATATGGTAGAGCAAACTGGTGATATGAATAAGGAGATAAAAAATGAGACGAATGAGAAAGACGAAAGCAACAAGGCGAAAGATAAGGGTAATACCGAGAATAAATGCAGAAACGAGAAAGTTGGAACAAAAATCACAGAGGTAGCCAAGTCGTACACGGATACAAACAAGAATAATGCAATCACAGATGAAAATATTTGCAGGTATTATGCAAAAGGACAGTGCAGATATGGGCCCAGAGGCACGGAATGCTCATTCATGCACCCACGGAAATGCCGGAACTGGTTAGGGAAAGGCAGATGTCGTTTTGATACTGAGTGTAGATATTTTCACCCTAAGCTATGCAAACTCTCAGTTAATGAGAGGAAATGCTACGATCTTCATTGCCCCGATTTCCACGTCAGAGGTACACAGCGCTATATAAGAGAGGAAGTCCAATATAATAGCCCTGAACATTTTTTAGAGGCAGGCAGAAACAGAGGGAGAAACAGACAGGCAGAAACGTGGCAGGAGTACGGATGGAGAGGGGGAAATGCCCGAGACTGGACTACATTTCGTCATCAAGCCCACACATACTACACCCCCCAACTACACAGAGACTACCACACTCCCCAATATCACTTCCAAAACTGGACAAACCATTGCCACAACAACACACCCTGGGTCAGGGTAGAGAGGAGGGAGAACCACCAAAACCTTCCAGAAGTGACACACAATATGGACAATCATTCATTTTTGCAAACATTCAAGGTCTAAAGCCAAAGTCAAGAAATAAAGTCAAGTTCATAAATGGTCTCCTATTAGAGTCAAACTCCATATTTGGGGCATTCACGGAAACTCATACAAAAGATTACATGGATGGTGAAATCTGGATTCCAAATTATAATTTATACAGATGTGATAGAAAAACTAGGTCAAATGGGGGAGTAGGTCTGTATATTAAAGAGGACCTGGTATGCACAGAACTACTAAACTCAACTAATGAGGTGGTAGAGGTACTTGGAATTAAGGTAGAGAAACTAAACCTAATTATTATTTTAATATATAAACCGCCAGATACAACGGTTGAGGAATTCACAGAGCAGATGCACAAAATAGAGAACATACTTGATGACCTAGCAAACCCAGCTCCAGATATTATCTTCCTTGGAGATTTCAATTTACCGAGTCTAAGATGGAGAATGGCAAACACAAATATCATAGCAGGGAATGACCCGGGAAATAACCAGCCACAGGTCAGAGAACTTTTGAGATTCTGTGACAAATTCTCGCTCAATCAACAGATTACAGAACCAACTAGGAACGAAAACACACTAGACTTGTTATTCACAAACAATGATGAACTAATCAGAGACATAACAATCTCAGATACTTCATACTCAGACCATAAGCTCATTGAAGTGCGAACTAGCATAAATAACGGTAGTAGATCTAAGAGACCCAACAAGCGAGAAGGAATATTCAATCAATTCAATTTCAACAATAAGAGGATTGACTGGGAAAAAATAAATGTAGACCTTTCAACCATTCAATGGGAGACGGTCTTAAGCGACAAAACTCCCACACAGGGAATAGCTCAACTGACAGCTGAAGCTTACAAGGTCTGCTTGAAGCACGTGCCGGTGAGGAGGGGCAGAAAGAGGAACACTCTAGAAAGAGAACGCAGACGACTGTACAGGAGAAGGAAAAAAATTACGGAAATGCTTCGGCAGACACAACTATCACAAGCAAGGAAAATAAGCCTAAGCAGGGAGATCGAAGAAATCGAACAAACGTTGAAGCGATCATATGAGTCTGAGGAAATGGAATTGGAACAGAGAGCTATACAAGAGATAAGGAAAAATCCGAAATATTTTTTCACATACGCTAAATCAAAATCCAAAACCTCGACCAGTATTGGACCGTTAATTACAAATGAAGGTACGTACACAGAGGACAACAAAGAGATTAGTGAAATTCTAAGAAGCCAGTATGAGGCTATGTTTAGCACACCAATTAACAACATGAAAGTTGATGACCCAGACAGCTTCTTTATGAATGACATTCAAGCTGCAGATAATATAACGGATATTACCACAAACTCGGAAGACTTTGAAAGAGAAATTGACAATATGCCCATGCACTCAGCCCCTGGGCCTGACTCATGGAATTCAATATTCATAAAGAAATGTAAAGTACCAGTAGCGAGAGCACTCAGCGTAATATGGAGAAAGAGCCTGGATACAGGGGAGATACCAGCAGCACTTAAATCTGCAGATATAGCTCCGTTGCACAAGGGGGGGAGTAAAGCCTTGGCAAAAAATTATAGGCCAGTTGCACTAACATCACACATAATAAAAGTGTTTGAAAGAGTGATTAGGAATCAAATTTCTAGTTTTATGGAAAACAATGAATTGCACAATCCAGGACAACATGGATTTAGAGCGGGAAGATCCTGTCTGTCACAGTTACTCAACCACTATGACAAAATCACAGAAGCCCTAGAAGAAAAGCAAAATGCAGATGTTGTATACACAGACTTTGCAAAGGCTTTCGACAAATGTGACCATGGGGTGATAGCTCACAAAATGAGGTCAATGGGAATAACTGGAAAAGTAGGACGCTGGATACTCAATTTCCTGTCGAACAGAACACAAAGAGTAACAGTCAATCAGATAAAATCGAGTCCAAGCGATGTTAAAAGCTCTGTACCTCAAGGTACAGTCCTTGCACCGCTACTGTTCCTTATTCTCATATCTGATATAGACAAAAATACACGTCACAGCTTCGTGTCATCCTTCGCAGATGACACAAAAATCAGCATGAAAATTACCTCTGCTGAAGACATTGAAAAACTACAAACAGATGTCAACAAAGTTTTCGATTGGGCAGCAGAAAATAATATGATGTTTAACAGTGATAAATTTCAGGTACTCAGGTACGGCAAAAATGAGGATCTGAAACATAATACAGGGTACAAAACACAATCAAATCTTCCCATAGTAGAAAAACAGCATGTCAAGGATTTGGGAATAATGATGTCCGACGATCTAACGTTTAGGGAGCATAACCAAGCAAATATCGCATCAGCCAGAAAAATGATCGGATGGATTACGAGAACTTTCAAATCCAGGGATCCCATCACAATGGTTGTACTCTTCAAGTCACTTGTGTTGTCCCGTCTCGAATACTGCTCAGTACTCACTTCCCCCTTCAGAGCAGGAGAGATTGCTGAAATAGAGGGAATACAGAGAACATATACGGCACGCATAGACGAGATAAAACACCTAAATTATTGGGATCGTCTCAAAGCTCTCCAAATGTACTCTCTAGAAAGGAGACGAGAGAGATACCAAATAATATACACGTGGAAAATACTGGAGGGCCAGGTCCCAAATCTACACAGTAAAATAACAACGTACTGGAGTGAACGATATGGAAGAAAATGCAAGATTGAACCAGTGAAGAGCAGAGGTGCCATAGGCACAATCAGAGAACACTGTATAAACATCAGAGGTCCGCGGTTGTTCAACGTCCTCCCAGCGACTATAAGAAATATTGCCGGAACAACCGTGGACATCTTCAAGAGAAAACTGGACTGTTTCCTAAGAGAAGTCCCGGATCAGCCGGGCTGTGGTGGGTATGTGGCTCTGCGGGCCGCTCCAAGCAACAGCCTGGTGGATCAAACTCTCACAAGTCGAGCCTGGCCTCGGGCCGGGCTTGGGGAGTAGAAGAACTCCCAGAACCCCATCAACCAGGTATCAACCAGGTAACTAAGGGATACAAATCAACTACCCTAGGTTTTTGTCCCAGATCAAATGTACAAATACTGAGATATTAGCAATGACTATCCCTACTTAGTGAATGTATGATATGTTATTAAAAATATTAATAAATGTTTAACAAATATTTATATATCGGATTTTATAAATATTTTGGAGAATTAGAAAATGTATGAGGTCTAATTTACTTGTCTGAACTAACAATGCTAGCAGACTGCTGTCCTGTGAGTGTCAGTGACTACTTCTCTGCCATCTCTAACTTGCTGCTTTATTATAGGAGTAATAATAATTATTATGAATTAAATAATACCGAATAAATACCGGGATAACAGGAGATGTTCCATGCTTGCAGGCATAGGGAGGCAAGACTTGGCTTGGTTATGCAGGGCTAGACTAGGCTGAGCAAGACAGAAGTAGACTGGGATAGACTTGGCTAGGCTAGAAAGGGGTAAGCTAGGCTGATCAACTTCGCTGTGAGTCCTATGTCAGGATGCTAGCAGGCGCATCCAACAGTTTTTTTCATTTTATTGATAAAGCATAATATATACAATAAAACAGCCTGACAAAAAAAAAGTTCAAGCAGTAATCCATGGAAAACACAAAAGCAAAACACGAGGACAACAGAAAAAGGAAACAAAAACTGGAAAACAAAACAAAACATAACAGGAAACACTGAAATAACACGGAAATGATATTGTCACATATAAAGATTAATCAGGTGTAATTGGCCTGTTATTTTGAACAGTGCCTTCTGTGTTGGCATCGTTATGTTCTGGTCTTGTCCTTACTCTCATGGTGGGTAGAGTAAATAGTTCCGTGATTTGGGTGTTCATGGTAGGTTGTTCTATTCTTATGTGAATTGCTTCAAGAATCTGTAATCTTCTTGTATCTTGGGTTTTGTCTATTAAACAGGTATTTTTGTTCAACATTTCTCTTGTTAGGGTGATGTCATGGGCTTGTCTCATGTGATTCCTGGGGGCAGCAGATTGAAGATGAGATGTCAAACGCCTCGTCAGCTTGGTCGACGTCATACCTATGTACTTAGATTGAAGGTTACATCCTTCGTTGGGGCAAGTGTACATGTATACATCGCTTGACTGCTGTAGAGGGTTCTCCGTCGGCTTCGGGCTGTTTTTGATAAGGCGTTCAGAAGTCTTCTTGGCTTTGTAGAATATGATTAGGTCTATGTTTTTCCTTAGTTTCCTTAGAATGTTTTCTACATTCTTGTTTTCCTGAGAAAACATTCTAAGGAAAACATAAGCAAGTAGATGGGGTCGCCATGGGTTCTCCCCCTAGATGTCCTGTTTGCGAACTTCTACATGGGTACCATCGAACAAAAGGTCTTAGTCGACACGAACTTGAAACCAGCAATATACTGCAGGTATGTTGACGACATTTTTACACAGGTACCTGATGTCAGACATCTGCAGGAGCTGAAAGAGGCAGTTGCGCGGAATTCTGTGTTGCGTTTCACTTACGAGATGGAGAAGGATAGGAAGCTGCCCTTTCTAGATGTAACAGTCATGGAAAGGAGCGGAGGTTTCCACATTGCAGTCTACAAGAAGGAAAGAAACATAAGAATGTGCCTCAATGCCAACAGTGACTGCCCAGACAGGTACAAGAGGAGTGTTGTTAACGCTTATGTCGAACGTGCTCTCAGCCACAGCTCAGGATGGAAGCAAGTAGTCGATGAAGAACTCTGTAGGGTAAGGCAGGTCCTAGTCAACAACGGCTTCTCCAATGGTTTCGTTGAAGACATCATAAGAAGGAAGGTGAAACGCCATGCAACCTCTGAAGAGACAACTAACACAACACCTTTACCCCCTATTAGACTATTTTACAGGAGCTTCTTTTCCACAGCTCATAAAACGGAGGAAACGGTCCTGAAAGATATTGTTGATAGGAATGTTATCCCTACAGACAAAAATCAGAAGATACAATTGACGATTTACTATAAAACCATAAAAACGGCCAACCTACTTATGAGAAACTCTCCAGACACGGAGCAAACGCTTTAAAAGAGACCAACGTCGTCTATGCCTTCAAATGCCCACTTGGGGACTGTAAGCCTCAAAGAACTCAGTATATAGGCAAGACAACAACATCTCTTTCCAGGCGATTAATGATGCATAAGCAACAGGGCTCTATCAAGGAACATATAACCTCTTCCCACAACCAGACCATCACCAGAGAAATCTTAACAAACAACACAGAAATCATCGATAGATACAGCGATAGCAGGCGCTTGACATCTGCGAGGCACTACACATCAAGAAGTCAACACCAGCAATCAACAGCCATTATGCACAACTATATTCTCCCCACTTCAAGACTCTGCACCAATATAGAAGTATCAAGAAATATGGGCCAATAGGTCCTTTGCAGTTACGTAAATTCTTCCAATTATTTACTACCAATTTATACCCATTGTTTCGTGTTCTGTCTTGTGTTGAAAGTTTGTTTCACCTCATCCAAATTGTTGTAACATTAACAGGTACACAGGAGTGTTGTTGTGTGTACCTCACCCAAATGCAGGTATATAAGATGACAGCTGTTTCATTATAGCATAGTAGAACTCTGTTTAGTGTTTGCAGGTTTATAGTTGTGTGTGTGTAAACAAAAGTCTTTGAAAATGTAATAAGTTATTACGAA
>WNGS01001380.1:84045-135563 GCA_020271785.1 Procambarus virginalis | reverse complement strand
GTAAAACGGAGGCTACAGACCTGTCTCCTTAATATCCTGCTTTTGTAAAATGATGGAAAGGATTTTGTTAAATAGGCTACTCTACCTTGTAGGTGATAACATGTCCAGTAATCTCTTTGGTTTTATCAAAGGCAAAAGTACTGCAGAGTGTCTCTTAAAGTGTTTGTCTAATGTGGATTGACAATTGTAGAGTTTTTGTTGATCTGCAGGGAGCATTTGATAAAGCCAATGGGGAAGTATTCTTATACGAATTAGCCAATCTGGGAATAACAGGGAGATTGCTACACTGGATCGGGGATTATCTACAAGGCAGAAAAGGTCAGGTGTATTACCAGGGATATATGTCTGAGGAACGGATGTTTCAGTTGGGTACCCCACAAGGGGGAGTATTAAGTCCCCCTTATTCAATGTATTAATGAACAGATTAGCATCAGAGATGTATACTCCAGGGTTCACGACGATCATATATGCTGATTCTTATACAAGGCACTTCTGGGAACAAATTACAAACTGCTCTTAACATACTTGGTACACCCTGTCACAAGTTAGGCTTAGTTATAAATGCAGATAAAACCAAATATGAGTATAGGAAACTGTTATGAACAATGTGGGCTTGCTATGGGGAACTGGTACTATTAAGGGGTAAGGGTAAGTAGACTAGAGGTATCAAGATATGGGAGAACAAAAGGCCCGGCCCCCAAAGTAAAATATCCACAAGAATAAATGCTTGCTACTAAACCTGGTTAGTCTAGGAAATGATTATTGACTCCCACACAGGAATAAGGGATACTCTGTTCAAACTTACTTATTTATTAACCCCTTAACACCCCCATACACAATCTCACCAATAACAATTTAATACTAACTTTACCACACAATCTTACGTTAAAAGCCTTGGTCCACTAGGCAGGATACAAGGTTTACACTGAAAACAAGCTAGGGTAAAGCTCTACTATAACACACTAGATTCAGCCTAGGGTAGGGGACCACGTGGTACACTGGGACCCCAGTTAGCATAACAGGTACAAAAACTTAAATATACTTACTACACCCCAGGTATACTACTCTACACATATAACGATAGGTATGCCAGACATATACAAAATGAGTAATGGAGTACTTAACCAACTAAGTCACAGAAAATAGAGAATCCAGAGGAAGTAAGAGGAAGGAGGAGAGCACGTCCGAACAACACAGCCGCCAGCAGAGAGAAGACCGTCCCAGCAGCATGCGTGAGTGGTGCCGGGAAGAGCCCAATTGATCATACAGCTATACACATTAAAACATCTTCCCCTTATGCCTCATATTGCTACTTTCCTCATTCTACGGGTAGTTAAACTTATAACAATGTTACTTAATCCACAACAAGTTTAAGAGTCTAAATGCTTTGTGAGCTACACGAATAGTCGTACTTCTGGCAGGGATGATTACAAACAGCTACATCTCTCTATGCGTGCCCTGCCATATTGTCGTTAATAAGCTCAATTTTGACCTCTGGTTTCCATCTAAAGAACCCAGAGTCGTAACACTCCTCCCCCCTTCAGAGAAAAAAAAATGTGACTACTAGAATAGTAGTCATATTTTTTTGTAAGAGTATACAGAATAAAATGGACATCCATGACATAATAGAAAATCAACCAAACAACAATTGTCAAAAAAAAATACAAGTGAATTCTCTGAAAGAAAAAAAAACATACACAAAAAACAAACAAAAAAACAAAAGGAAGTAAATAAATTGGACACGGGATATTTAATGTCACAGGAGAACCTAAAAAAAAATAACTAAAGCATGACATTTGGTATGGCTTCCTGCGGCTCAGATGAATGTTACTCAGGCAAGCGGGACAGAGCGTCGGCTATCACGTTGAGCCGGCCCGGTAGGTGGATAATAGATAGATTAAAGTCCTGTAGGTACAATGCCCACCTGAGGATGCGTTTATTTTTCTGCTTCATCTGATTCATGAAAACTAATGGGTTATGGTCCGTGTACACTTCCACTATATTACCTGTGAGGTACACTTCGAACTTTTTGCAAGTTAGCACTAGCGCCAACGCCTCTTTTTCTATCACCGAATAATTGCGCTGCGCCTTGTCAAATTTCACAGAGTAATAATATACTGGGTGTTCCACTTTATCATCCCCAGTTTGCAACAACACTGCACCAGCACCCGAGTCAGACGCGTCAACTTGAATTTTAAACGGACGGTCGAACCTTGGACTAGCAAGCACTGGGGCGGAAGCTAAGATCAATTTCAAGTTTTTAAATGCCTCTGCACAGTCCGATGACCACTTAAATTTAACGGCCTTCCGCAACAAATCTGTGAGAGGAGTGGCCACACTGGAAAAGTTCTGACAAAAGCGTCGGTAGTACGCACACATACCGATAAATCGTTGAATGTCCTTTTTAGACCTGAGCACTGGATAGTCCAGAATAGCACTAATTTTGTCTTGTCGAGGTAACACTTTTCCTTGGCCCACTTCATAACCGAGGTACGTCACTGTGCCTTGGCCAAAATGACACTTTTTAGCATTTAAAGTTAGATTTGCATGTTTCAACACTGTGAACAACTGGCGTAACCTAGCTATGTGGTCAGCCCAATTAATATCAAAAGCACAATATCATCTAAATACGCCCGACAATTTGGCACATTAGCGAGCAAAGAGTTCATTAGCCTCTGGAACGTGGCAGGGGCATTACGCAAGCCGAATGGTAACACTTGATACTCAAACACACCCTCGGGGGTCACAAACGCCGTTAGTTGTTTAGCACGTTCAGTGAGAGGGATTTGATAGTACCCTCTCGATAGATCGAATTTCGATACGTACGTGGCGTTCCCGATTTCGTCGATACAGTCCTCGAGACGTGGCAACGGATAGGCGTCCACTATGGTCACCTTGTTGAGCTGCCGATAATCGGTGCATAATCGCCAGGAGCCATCTGGTTTGGGGACCAAAAGGCAGGGCGAGCACCAAGAGCCCTGGCTCGGCCTGATGAGGCCGTGCTGGAGCAAGAAGTCGACCTCCTTACGGACGATGGCCTTCTTTTCCGGACTCATCCGATAGGGTTGAAGGCGAATGGGGGTGTAGTCCGTCAACTCGACATCATGGTAAATGGCATCAGTCTGGGTCGGGACCTCCCCGAACAGACTGGAGAATTCGTCAAGCAACGACTGCACCTCGTCACGTTGGGACATCTGCAAATGGGACAGTCCCTCCTCCACAGCATTCACAGAACTAGAATTATTGAGAATGAGATTAGTTGGGTCCCCAGAACAATCATCCCCTCCCTCACTGGAATGGAAACATTGGTTAGTGCAATGGGCCTGGGGCCCTGGAACTTCTTCAGCCGATTCAAGTGTACAAGCATTACCTGTTTACGCTTGTCAGAGTGCCTCACTTTGTACGTGAGGTCCCCAGTCTTTTCTGTCACAATGTAGGGGCCTTCGTACTTGTGGGACATAGTGCTCCCTAGTCGAGGCTTTAATACCAGGACAGGGTCACCAGGCTGAAATACCAGCAACTTAGCCTTAGCATCGTTTTTCATATTTTCTTGGGCCTTCCTAAGATACTTTAGTGCAGCAGCCTTGCAGTCCTTGAGTCTCTGGTGGTGTTGCGCAAAGAAAGCCGAACCTTCGGTTAACGTTACGTTCCCTAACAGATTCTCCTGTAACATTTGCAAGGGTCCACGAACTTTATGGCCAAAGACTAACTCAAAAGGAGAACAACCCAGTGAACTTTGTAACCCCTCTCTAGCAGCAAACAAAACATACGGCAAGTTCTCATCCCAGAAGGTATGGGAACTCTCGCACGATGTCTTCAACATCTGCTTCAGAGTTAGATGGAACCGTTCAATTACCCCCTGACTCTGTGGATGGTATGGGCTGGAAACCTTATGAGTTATTCCATGGTCCTTACAAAATTGTTCAAAATATCAGACTTAAAGTTAGTACCATTGTCAGTTTGCACGACCCGAGGCAGTCCAAAAGTGGAAAAAAATTGCAACATACGAGCAACAACAGTCTTTGCTCGGATGTTCCTTACAGCAAAAGCCTCTGGGTAACGAGTCGTGATACACATCATCGTGATTAGGTAAATATTACCAGACTTAGTTCTAGGTAATGGACCAACACAGTCCATTACCACATGAGAAAATGGTTCCTCCGGCATGACAATAGGCCTTAGAGGAGCTTTAGGTGGAGTCTGGTTTGGTTTCCCAACAAGTTGACAAGCAATACATGCATTACAAAATTTTGCCACATCGCTTTTCAGCTTGGGCCAGAAAAAGTACTTGCAGATTTTGTGATAAGTAATATTAATACCTTGATGTCCCCCCCCATAGGATCATCATGGGCAGCTGACAAAACTCTTTCTCTATAGCAGGTCGGCAACATAACCTGGTGGACTACCTCCCACTCATTTGACAAGGGAGCACTCTGAGGTCTCCATTTTCTCATCAAAATCTGATCATTGTAGTAGTACCCAGTTGCTGCGTCTACAATTTCCTCCATAGAGACGGCTGCCTCATGACACTCTGCAAGACTGGGGTCAGCTTTCTGTAACTCACTCAATGAGGCGTCCAGGCCTTGGTCAGATGCCATTGGCCGAGGCTCAACAGTGTTCTCCTCCACCTAAAAAAAAAATTAAATAAAATGTTTATTTAGGTAAGGTACATACAAGGGATTTTACAAAGAATGATTGTTTTATAGATAGAGCTAGTACATACAATGCCTAAAGCCACTATTACGCAAAGCGTTTCGGGCAGGAAAAACTTAAATGACTAAAGCTTAATACTAATCGAGTATGAAGAATAAAATGTGTTGAGAACAAATAAAAATAGGGATAAAAAAGGGGGGGAAACATGGCTGAAAAAGCAGCACAAATACAATTTGGTCGACAAACAGCGTTGATTAAAAAAACAGACATGGGTTGACAATAGAGGGGTAGGGTAGGTTACAGGGAATTTATTAGGTAGTGTTTCGTTTTTATCTTAAACTGGTTGAGAGAGGTACAGTCTTTAACATGGTTGGGAAGGTCATTCCACATTCTGAGACCCTTGATTTGTAGAGCATTTCTAGTTTGATTAAGTCGTACTCTAGGAATATCAAAACTGTATTTATTTCTGGTGTGGTGCTCATGGGTTCTGTTACAACCTTCAATGAAGCTTTTGAGGTCAGGATTGGCATTACAGTGCAGCGTTTTATATATGTATAATACACATGAGAGAATGTGCAGTGACTTAATATCTAACATATTCAGAGATTTGAGTAGGGGTACCGAGTGATGTCTGGGGCCAGAGTTGGACATTGTTCTAATAGCAGATTTGTGTTGAGTAAGTAGAGGACGTAAATGATTTTGGGTAGTAGAACCCCAAGCGCAAATACCATAGTTGAGATATGGATAGATGAGGGAGTAATAGATAGTCACCAGGGCAGGGCGGGGTACATAATATCTGATCTTTGAAAGAATGCCTACAGTTTTTGAAACTTTTTTTGATATATTTAGAATGTGTTCCTGGAAATTCAGCTTGTGGTCAATGAGAACGCCAAGGAATTTGCCATCTAATTTGTTACAAATTTGGGTATTGTTTATTTTGAGATTTATTTGATTAGAGGATTTATTGCCAAACAGAATATAGAAAGTTTTGTCAATGTTAAAGGTGAGTTTGTTGGCAGAAAGATGGACTTTATTTAGCTCAGTATTTACTGTGGCATTTAGAGCAAGGGGGTCAGGACTGGAGTAAATGAAGGCTGTGTTGTCAGCAAATAGAATTGGTTTGAGGTGTTGGGAGGCATTTGGAAGGTCATTATTGTAGATGAGAAAGAGGAGAGGGCCAAGTATGCTGCCCTGAGGAACACCAATGTTGATGGGTAGGGTGGGAGAAATTGAATTATTCACAGAAACATACTGGAGCCTGTCAGTAAGGTAAGATTTGAGGTATTGCAGGGAGCGTCCTCTGACTCCATAATGATGTAATTTAAGAAGAAGGTTTTGGTGGTTGACAGTGTCAAAAGCCTTACGCAGGTCCACAAATAGCCCAACAGGGAACACCATTCGCGTTCAACCCTATCGGATGAGTCCGGAAAAGAAGGCCATCGTACGGAAGGAGGTCGACTTCTTGCTCCAGCATGGCCTCATCCGGCCGAGCCAGGGCTCTTGGTGCTCGCCCTGCCTTTTGGTCCCCAAACCAGACGGCTCCTGGCGATTATGCACTGACTACCGGCAGCTCAACAAGGTGACCATTGTGGATGCCTACCCGCTGCCCCTCCTCGAAGACTGCATCGACGAACTTGGAAACGCCAAGTACGTCTCGAAATTCGATCTCTCAAGGGGGTACTATCAAATCCAGCTCACTGAACGTGCTAAACAACTAACTGCGTTCGTGACACCGGAGGGTGTTTTTGAGTATCAAGTGTTACCGTTCGGCTTGTGTAATGCCCCTGCCACGTTCCAGAGGCTAATGAACTCTTTGCTCGCTAATGTGCCAAATTGTCGGGCATATTTAGATGATATTGTGCTCTTTGATAGTAATTGGGCTGACCACATAGCTAGGTTACGCCAGTTGTTCAAAGTTTTGAAAAATGCGCATCTAGCCTTAAATGCAAAAAAGTGTCATTTTGGCCAAGGCACAGTGATGTACCTCGGTTATGAAGTGGGCCAAGGAAAAGTGTTACCTCGACAAGATAAAATCAGTGCCATCCTGGAGTATCCCGTGCTAAAGTCTAAAAAAGGACATTCAACGATTTATCGGCATGTGTGTGTACTATCGACGCTTTTGTCAGAACTTTTCCAGTGTTGCCACTCCTCTCACAGACTTGTTGCGGAAAGCAGTTAAATTTAAGTGGTCATCAGACTGTGCAGAGGCATTTAAAAATTTGAAATTGATCTTAGCTTCCGCCCCAGTGCTTACTAGTCCAAGGTTCGACCGACCTTTTAAAATTCATGTTGACGCATCTGACTCGGGTGCTGGTGCAGTGTTGTTGCAAACTGGGGATGATCAAGTGGAACACCCAGTATATTATTACTCTGTGAAATTTGACAAGGCACAATGCAATTATTCAGTGGTAGAAAAAGAGGCGTTGGCGCTAGTGTTAACATGTAAAAAGTTCAAAGTTTACCTCACAGGAAATATAGTGGAAGTGTACACGAACCATAACCCACTAGTCTTCATGAATCAGATGAAGGGTACAAATAAACGCATCCTCAGGTGGGCATTGTACCTACAGGACTTCAATTTTTCCATTATTCACCTACCGGGTCGGCTCAACGTGATAGCCGATGCTCTGTCCCGGTTGCCTGAGTAACATTCATCTGAGCCACAGGAAGCCATATACCAACTATCGTGCTTTAGTTATTTTTTTTATAGGTTCTCCTGTGACATTAAATATTCCGTGTCCAATTTATTTACTTCCCTGTATTTTTTGTGTATGTGTTTTTTTCCAGAGAATTCCTTTGTACTTTTCTTGCAGATAAATTGTTGTTTTAATGGATTTTCTTTATTATCATGGATTTTCCTTTTTATTCTATGCATACTCTTACAAAAAAAATATGACTACTATTCTAGTAGTCACATTTTTTTTTCTCTGAAGGGGGGAGGAGTGTTACGACTCTGGGTTCCTCAGTTGGAAACCAGAGGTCAATAAATTGAACTAAATAAATTACTCTATTAGGGTGGACGCATGGCAAGGCATCTTTGTCTCTATCTTCCCTGCCAATGTAAGACAATTCTTGTTTCTCACAGAGCATGTAAAGACTGAGCTTGGGGTTGATTATTAAATAATAAAATAGGCACCAACTATGTTTACAAATGACTAGAAAGTATTAGTAAAGTAGATCTGTGTAAACTTGGATATAGGGCTGCTGTACAATTAGTTGAATAGTCTACAGGCAACGAGCCAACTAGGGGAAGGAGACTGAGACGGTCGCTCTCTCTCTGGGCTGGTGTTGTGGTGAAAGGAACCTTCCCCCTTCCTCTCGTTTCTTTATTTCTGTGTCTTTGTTACCCAGCTAAGTACACTGTGTACCGTTCTCATTGTCTGGCATAAACGTGTTCTATGTGTAGAGTATTATACTTTGTACTAATTAGGTGTTCCTAGTGATTATATTGCTAGTTATTGCAAGGGGGTCCCAGTGGAACCACGTGGTCTCCCTTCCCTAAGCTACCCAAGCTTCATGGCTTCACTAGTAGAACTTTACCCTAGATTGTGTACAGTGTAAACCTTGTATCCTGCCTGCGTGGACCAAGGCTTTTAACGTAAGATAGTGTGGTAAAGTAATTATTATTATTGTTATTGGTGTGAATGTATATGGGGGGTTGTTAAGGGGTTAATAAATCATAGTATAGTAAAATTATAGCTAGGAGGACTGACATTGGAAAAACCTATTCAATAACTACTGAAGCTCACCTTAATTCTTTCCTCAGTGACTGTGGGATAGCTGCTGTATAGCCAGAATTCAAATTATAATCTCATTTAACTACCATTGTGTACTTTAGCTCTGCCTTTCCTTTCAAAAGGTTTTAACTTTAGCTAAAAAAAAAAATTGTCATCTTTATTATTGTCTTCTTTCATTTTACTCCCATGTTCCATAGTACACTGGCTTTGCCTGTGTCCTCTAGTATTAACTTCATTATCCAGTGTTCCTGAGTGTATCTCTATTTAAACTACCTCATTTTGTCTTAGTGTAACTTTAGTATTAAACTATAGTGTACTTATAATAGTATAGTTAGTTTTAGTTCTGCTACCAGAAATTTTAGCCAAATATCCCCAGTTTGCTAACTGTAGGTAGTAACTGAGTGATTGTAACCTATCCACCGCTGCCCACTGGATGTGAGGCGGTGTGCAGGACAAACATATAAATTTTGACACTAGCTCTCCACATATGTCAGTTGCTTAATAGTATAGTAAGCAAGCTTTTCATTTTAAAGATTTCATAATTGCTTTTTTACTTTTTTGGTCATCTATTGTTATTAATTATTCTAGTTCATTTTTTTACATTCCTAGTTCCCATTAAGTTTTTATTACTTAAATTACCATTAAGTTTATATTACTTTAGAATTTTTATTCTACTTTTCTTTATTTTCTATTTTGTATTTGGCACTCTTGCCTTGTTTTCCTGCAACCAGCCTTTATATGCAGACAAGTATATACCCAGAACTAAACCTCTTATCCACTATCTATGACAATCATCACTTTAATGATCAAAATTGCAGATATTTTACAGCACATTTTGTAAACAATGTATTAACACATAATCACAATATCTCTGTAATCAACTTGAACGTTAGATCCCTAGGTAAACACTTCGATGATGTTAGAGCCTTGATTGAAACTATTGACAACAAATTCTCTTATATTATCCTTACTGAAACGTGGTTGAAAGAGGATACTACTCAACTCTTTAACATGCCTAACTACTCGGCAATTCACAACTGTCGTCAAATTCAGAGAGATGGTGGTACTGCTCTTTACTACCACCAAGAACTAACATGCTTAAAAGTAATTAGAACTAGAGACTGCTGTGGGGAGTATATCTTCGCCAGTTTCAGAGTCAAGGGTGCCGAGTCTGTCCTGTCTGTGGGTGCAGTCTAGAATTCCTAACACTGATGTGTTTGAATTCAATTCAAACCTTAGAAATCTAATACTCGATAACAGACTGAACAAAAACCATCTAATTATCGCAGGGGACTTTAATATTGACCTCTGCGAGCCTGAACACCCTACTGCTGTTAGCTTCCTCAACTGTATGAATTCCTGCTTCCTCATACCCTTAATCACTAGACCTACTAGAATCACTGATAGTACGGCCACGACTCTTGATCACATTTGGACCAACATAACCTCTCCGCTTACTTCAGGTATAATCACCGATAGCACTACAGACCATTACCCCACATTTCTCTTAACTAACATTATCAAACCACCTCTTGAGTCAAGGGAGTTAAGCTTTAGGCTGCACAATGAAACTGCTATAGACAATTTTATAACTGCTGCTGATAATGTCAACTGGGAATCCGAGTTAGGTAACATAGGGGACATCAACCTAGCAGTGCAATCTTTTCTTCAAAAGACTCTTAACCTTTATAACACCCACTGTCCTAGGCTTTCAAAACAAGTCACAACCAAAAGGCTTAACAATCCTTGGCTTACAAAGGGAATACTTAAATCCATTAATAAAAACATGACCTTGAGAAGAAGTATAGGTTAGGAACCGTCTCCAAAGAATTTTCAAAGAATTACTCGTTATTGCTATCTAAAATAATTAGACGAGCCAAAACTAAATTCTACGAAGATAAATTTACCCAAATAAAGAGCAACATTAAAAAAACTTGGAGCACAATCTCACAAATATTGGGATCAAAGAAGATTTTAAATAACAACCAACACTCCTGTCCAATAACGATGGTCAGCTTTCAGCCTCTGATTCTGCTATTGAGTTCAATAGGTTCTTCTCTTCCATTGGGTCATCCCTTGCAAATGATATTCCATCTTCCAGTACTGATGTTAAGGACTATCTTACAGGTAACTATCCACAGTCTCTGTACCTAAAGCCTACTAATTCCACTGACGTCAATGAGATAATCCTTTCCCTTAAAACCAAGTCTAGTACCCTTGATGAGATACCAACTTTAATTTACAAAAAAGCCTCCGGATCCTTAGCCCCTGCTATTGCATTGCTCTTCAACAAGTCACTTGAACTCCAAACCTTTCCAGATATTCTAAAGAAAGCGAGAGTAACCCCTGTCCACAAATGTGGTGATCTCACAGATGTTAGCAACTACAGACCTATATCAGTCCTGCCTAACTTGTCAAAAATATTTGAAAAACTAATCTACAAGCAGCTTTACTCTTATCTAGCCAAACTCAATATACTTAGCTCATGTCAATATGGCTTCAGACCAAAAAAAAGCACTAACGATGCACTTATTAGTATGATTAACTTGATTCATGCAGCTCTTGATAAAAATGAGTTCCCTGTTGGGTTATTTGTGGACCTGCGTAAGACTTTTGACACTGTCAACCACCAAAACCTTCTTCTTAAATTACATCATTATTGAGTCAGAGGACACTCCGTGCAATACCTCAAATCTTACCTTATTGACAGGCTCCGGTATGTCTCTGTGAATAATTCAATTCTCCCACCCTACCCATCAACATTGGTGTTCCTCAGGGCAGCATACTTGGCCCTCTCCTCTTTCTCATCTACATTAATGACCTTCCAAATGCCTCCCAACACCTTAGACCAATTCTATTTGCTGACGACACAACCTTCATTTACTCCAGTCCTGACCCCCTTGCTCTAAATGCCACAGTAAATACTGAGCTAAATAAAGTCCATCTTTGGCTAACTGCCAACAAACTCACCCTTAACATTGACAAAACTTTCTATATTCTGTTTGGTAATAAATCCTCTAATCAAATAAATCTCAAAATAAACAATACCCAAATTTGTAACAAATTAGATGGCAAGTTCCTTGGCATTCTCATTCACCACAAGCTGAATTTCCAGGGACACATTCTAAATATATCAAAAAAAGTTTCAAAAACTGTTGGCATCCTTTCTAAGATCAGATATGACCTCTGATTGCATAAAAGCGGAGATTTTTCTGAAAGGGGGAAAAAGAAACACTTGCGCAGCGCCTTCTGCGGCCTGCGCGGGAAGGTATGGGAGCTTATAAATAGGGAAGGAGCGGGAGGATCAGCCTCACTCTCACAGTCACCACAACAGTGCTCGAAACTCCTCCTCTCCTCACAACGTCGGACCACGCACGAGATGGACCACGTGACGGCTACCCTGGTCCCAGACCTCGCTCTACTGGACGTGTTGGTACCCTCGACCTCACAACTTGCTTCGGCAGGGGCCTCCTGCCCCACACTCCTATCGCCAAGGTAAAAGTGAAGTTTCTGTTTAATCTAGTCAGGATTTCCCCAGTGCGGCGTGTGTAAAGCGCCATCCCCTAGCGGTCCGTGTGTACCCCTTAACTAGCTACCTTGGCCTCCTGCTGCCCTGGGGAAGCAGGAGCGCCATTAGGGTCCACGCCAGACTCCGCCGTGCGATGCTTTCTGGGTCGCTTTGCCCTTGGCGTTGATGCCACGTGGCCAGGCGGTGGCGGCCCTCCGCCCTTGGGCCCGGCCCTTAGGACCCAAGCCAAGTCGGCGTCGACACGTGGCCAGGCTCCAGGTGGCCTGTCCCGGGGCCCACGCCCTGGTCGTGACGCCCACGCGGCAAGGCGCTCCTTGGAGCGCACGCCCTGGGCCGTGCTTACCACGTGGCCGGGCGGGGACGGCCCTCCGCCCTTGGGCCTGGCCCTTAGGGCCCAAGCCAAGTCGGCGTCGACACGTGGCCAGGCTCCAGGTGGCCTGTCCCCAGGGCCCGAGCCCTGGTCGTGACGCCCACGCGGCAAGGCGCTCCTTGGAGCGCACGCCCTGGGCCGTGCTCACCACGTGGCCGGGCGGGGGCGGCCCTCCGCCCTTGGGCCTGGCCCTTAGGGCCCAAGCCAAGTCGGCGTCGACACGTGGCCAGGCTCCAGGTGGCCTGTCCCCAGGGCCCGAGCCCTGGTCGTGACGCCCACGCGGCAAGGCGCTCCTTGGAGCGCACGCCCTGGGCCGTGCTCACCACGTGGCTGGGGGCGGCGGCCCTCCGCCCTCGAGCCCGGCCCCTAGGGCCCAAGCCAAGTCGACCTCGACATGTGACCAGGCTCCAGGCCTATGTCTGGGCCTGTTCCCGGGGCCCACGCCCTGGTCGAGACGCCCACGCGGCAAGGAGCTCCTTGGAGCGCGCGCCCTGGGCCGTGTCCAGCCTTCCTGCCCCTCCGCCTCGGGCCAGCGGGTGCTCGGCCCCGTCCTTGCGGACGGCATCCGGCATGGATTGCACGTGCGAGCGTGTGCACGTACGTACGTGCGCACGTGATTACTGTGCGTGCCCTGGGGGGCCCAGCAGCGTCCCGGGCACGGGTGTCGCCCTGCCTGGGCCCTGGGTGCGGCCTGAGCACATGTCCCATGGTGGCCAAGCCCCGGCTTGGCTCAGCTGTTGTCCTGGCCGATCTGGCGTTTGTGAGTCCCGCCGATGATCATGACCTTAAATCCGTTTCTTTTCTTATTTTACACGTTGTGGCCATTCAACAAATATTCATTCATGCTAATTTTACGTTATTCATGGTTACTACTCCCCATTATGGTATGCAGCCGATGCTCAGCAGTTGCTGGCCTGGCTGGGGGTGTCCCGGCCGAGCGTCCCTTGGGGGCGAAGCCCAGCTACTGACGCTGGCTCAGCTGATGCCCCGGTCGGCCTGGTGGAGGTGTTTCACGCCGATGACTCATGGCCTTATGTTTATTCATTTAATTCGTTTGTCCCTTAACTAATAGCTGCGGCTATTAAACACTTACACGAATACACTATTTTAACCAGTTATTTGTGGTTCTGGTTACCTGTTACGCTGGGCTGCTTTTGACCCAGCAGATGTGATTCCTGATGATGACCCATGGCCTATAATTTCATTTATTTATTTGCTAGTTATTTTAACTATCCGTTTGTGGCTTACATTCATCTATTCCACCTGCTATTTAACCAGTTATTTGTGGTTTCCTGCTTACCCATTATGTCATGCTGTCATTGGCCCAGCGGACGCGATTCCTGCTGATGTCACTTGGCCTATAATTATTTCATCTATTAATTAATTTTAGTAAATTTATTTATTCGTTCGTGGGTCTTACTCAACTATTCAACCCCGCTAATTTAACCAGTTGCTTATGGTTACTGATTACTCATTACGTTCTGCTGTCGTTGGCTCAGCTGATGTGTTCCCTGACGTTGACACAGGACCTATATTTAGTTCCTTCTATCTTTGTTTAATTCCATTACTTGTTTGTGGCTGTTGATCATTTTACAAAACCCGCTCTTAACCAGTAATTTATGGTTAATAATTACCCATTATGTTACGCTGCTGATGACCAAGCAGCTGGTGGTGTCCCGCTGAGTGTGTGTCCCCACGGGGCAAGCCGCCAGCGACGTCCTAGCTGATGTGGCCCCGGATGTCGACCCAGCAGCAGATGGCCCAGCTGCCATGGGGCACGATCCAGCGGGTTTTATTATTCCTATTTATTTGGATATCCCTTTAATTAATAACTGTAGCCAATCTCCAAGTATTAAGTCACGCTAATTTTCACCAGTTATTTATGGTGCATAATTACCCATTATGTTCTGCTGACCATGACCAGCTGGTGGTGCTCCAGCTGTGCATGCCTCCTGCGGGCCCGTCCCGCCAGCCCAAGTGACGACAGCAGTGGCCCCATACGATGTCCTGCAGTTGCTGGCCCAGTTGCCACGGGGCTCGGCCCTATATGGCCGCTGTACCGACTGATGGGCCCACAGGAGGTATGTTCCAGACTTAAGTCTGGCCGATGTCGACGGCATTGTTGAGTTAGTTACAGGTTAATAATTAACATTATGTTATGCTGCTGTTGCCCCAGCACCTGTTAGCACAGCCGATGGTGTTCCAGCTGAGTATGCACCCGGGGCCCAACCCACCCGCTGATATGGCCCCAGTCGAGGATCCACCAGGTGATGGCCCGGCTGCCATGGGGTACGGCCCAGCGGCCGGTGTCCCGACTGATGTTTGATGTCCCGACCGATGTTTGATGTCCCGACGATGTTTGATGTCCCGACGATGTTTGATGCCCGACCGATGTTTGATGTCCCGACCGATGTTTGATGTCCCGACCGATGTTTGATGTCCCGACCGATGTTTGATGTCCCGACCGATGTTTGATGTCCCGACGATGTTTGATGTCCCGACCGATGTTTGATGTCCCGACCGATGTTGATGTCCCGACGATGTTTGATGTCCCGACTGATGTTTGATGTCCCGAATGATGTTTGATGTCCCACTGATGTTTGATGTTCCGACTGATGCTCGAGGTTTTGACTGATGTTCCAGACTTAAGTCTGGCCGGTGTTGCCGGCATTATTTAGTCCTTTATGGTTACAATTAAACATTATGTTATGCTGCCGATGTCCCTGCACCAGCTGCCACAGCTGGTTGTGTTCCAGCTGTGCATGTCCCCTGCGGGACAACTCTCCCCGCTGAAGTCCGGCCGAAGTGGGCCCATATGATGATCCTGCAGCTGATGGCCCAGCGGCCGGTGTCCGACTGATGTGGTCCAAGGTGTCCCGACTGATGTTGGATGCTCCGACCAAGGCTTGAGGTGGCCTGATGTTCCCAGGACGTTGTTCCAGACTCATGTCTGGCCGGTGTTGCCCGGCATTACTTTATTTACGGTTATTGATTACCCATTATGTTATGCTGCCACTGTCCAGCAGCTGAAGGCCCGGGCGGCGGTGTTCCAGCTGAGTATGCCTTATAACTACTCATCACAGGTACTGTAACTTCAGCAATCGGTAAGTGCCACAGATCCAGGATACATCGTCAACGTCCTGCCGTATTTATTACAGTACTTTTGGCTGCACATTTTATGTTGCTGACTCTGGTCACATTTATGCTGTTATCATTTTCGGACTAACATCGTTACATTTAGCCTACCACATTTTTAATACATATTGGGTGCTTTGCTTATGTTGCATGTTTGGTTACTTTGCTGTAACCAAACCCCTTTGCGTAACCCCTCAATAATTATTAACTTATTACAGTCTGTATGCGGGGACTTTGCTGCACAGTCATGTGGCTTACTATGGTTAAATTTTNGACACGTATTCCCAAGCTCAAGTTCAGCACTGTTCTCCCATAACAGCACTCACTCATTCAACACAATTCAAGTGTGCACCCCTTATCCAGTTAATTACCCCTAATTAACTCAATGAATCCTTAAGTACTCAAACACTTAAAGAAACAAGTAACCCTAAGTTACATAGGTCACACATATAATGCATGCAAAACATAAAATAGCATGCCCAATACAGTTGCGACTACTGCAACTCGTTAATTACTATGCCCACACAGTAATGACACACGGTTTTGCAACAATCAAGGTATACCAATATTACTGTCCCTCTAATCTTGCAACGTTGCAAAAGATCGCCGATCCCGGTGGCTTCAGCAAGACAATATACGTTAATATAAGACACCGTCGCTCTACGCGGACAGCTGGCACTAATTCTCCATAATTAGGCAAATTAACAAATTGCTCGCTCCATTAGTGACTGAGAATTTCCTGAATACTCAAAGGGTCCCTTTAAATCCTCAACACAGTTCCTAGGACAGTAATATCGTATACCTGATAACACTGCACAAACCTGCACATAATGATACCGTCAGCATGCCCCCATGCTAATGACATCATTAGGCAATCAGTCAGCGATCACATCTACTGACTCACCACACAACTATACATGCAACATGCAAATGAAACATATGGAAAGGCCCCCAAACAATGTAATTAATCAACAGGTGATATATACAGACCTCAGGATATCCACTAATAACCCTGCCCCACGGGCTGCTTAATTAACTCTAACCTGGCCTAATTACATAATGAGGTACCATGGCACTAACCAAGGCTGGACGATTATACAGAATCGCCAGACTGGATCATTATATGATGATTTCTCTACACTGACTGGTCCCAAACTCCAGTCAGTCTAAACACAACAATATATCTACAGATTATAATTATAACACTACGTGATTTACAGTGACAATTCCCACTCCAGGTACTGCCCACAGTCACCTGGGCATGCCACAGACGGGCGTCTCAGCTACTTCCCTAGCCTGGCCGGGCTAGGGGCTCACACAACTTTTTCTACTATGATTCCACTAATCTGAGACACGATAAAGTACTCACGTTCCTTCCACACATTTCCTCATTCCCAGGTCCTTACCACCTGGCTGTCAACACTAGCTTGCTCCTCGTGCGTCGACAAGATGTGGCCTTAGGCTGTCCTGGGAATGTGGCCAAGGGGGTGGCCAAAGGTGGTGGCCAACATGTGGCCACTGCGTGGCCTTCAGGAGGGTGGCCACGGGTGGCGCGTGACGTCACAGCACCCCACACCACCGGGCCGCGAGCAGCGCGGGGAAGGGGGGTGGGTGGTGGGGGGGTGCTGGTGCCCCATGGGCGGCGGCGTGGCCGCGGGCGGCCAGGGGCGGCCTGGGTGGCCGAGGGCGGCCTGGGTGGCCGCGTGCCATACACACTTGGATGGGGAATCACTAACAACCCCATCATACCAGAGCATGACTCGCTCTTACACTGGGGTTACAGGAGTGACACTGGCCGGCGTCACCTCCCATGGACGACGTCGGGCGCAATTCAAAGTCCAAGTCCCAGTTTCTCGCAATTTTGGGCTTCGACACACCCAGGGTGGCTGGAGTGCCATGCAATATGAGTAAACAGAACGACAGGAGCGATAACGGTGGTGGGGGTGGCAGGCCCGCCAACCCGCACTAGACACTTCACACCCTGGTGCCCAATTCAAACTACCTCTTTGGCGGGCTAGAGAGGCCCACATCCCATATTTCTCCCCCTACCTTGTCTTGACCAATCAGCGAAGCCGGCATGTCCCTCGTGCCGCTTCCAATGACAGCTTTTCGCGCCAAAACTCGGCATAGGAGCAGGGGTGCCTAGACCAATCACACGGGCCCTCGCCTGTGGCGTGGCGTGACGTCACAAGGAGGGTGAGGCCAACACAACGTCTCAACGTCTCCCTGGTGGGGGGGAGGCAGCGTTCGCCCCACTGTCCCCCTCCACCTCTAACGGTTTTTGTTATACTACCCTCTCTGTTTCACAGAACAGGAAAATTTTGCTGTAATTCTCTCTACAGAGCAATCACAGACCTCTCATTAGTTTTAACTGACAGCATTTAACATAAGCTTTCATATGACACCCAACAAGTATATGTAAATTTGAAAGCTTCAGTTTCTAGAGTCCCTAGAGCGACTAGCTATTCTAGAAATAGGAAAAATAGCTGAGGAGATTCTACATCTCTCCCAGCCTAATTGCTTTTCTCACTTCTAGCCTAATGTTGTTTTATCTTGGTTGCCTGGCAGTTGTGACTTCTTTTACTGCTCTTCTATTTTTCCTTCTCCTTGGCCACTTGCGCATAAGTGAGTTGCATATCTTTCTTGCACTGTTCTATTCCCTGTGCAACTTCCTCCATCTGTGCTGACAAAAGCTGTTCTCCTGTTTGAATTCCTTGCCTAACCTATTGTAGTCATTTGTGTTTAAATTTACTTTAACTTCTTCCAAAGCTATTTTTAAGAGACTATTTTCTTCTTCCATGGCTTTGCAATTTGTTTCAATTTAATCTTATCCTTGCACAGGTCTATCACTACACCCTCAAGACATACAACTTTGCTATTTAAATGGTCATTACTTCTTTCAATTTACTAATTAATTCTATATGAGAGGTCACTATAGTATCTATTTTGCCAACTTGTTGTATAGACTGGTTATCTCAATGCTTTCTTCACTGAAACCATCAAAATCAAGCTCTGTTGTGTATTTCCTCTTGCCACCGGCGGCCATCTTGAATGCTGTTCTCTGCACTGTAAACACTAGGGCAACTTTTTCTCATCCAATTTTTTCACTTCCCTTGGCACATTCCTGTTATCTCACCTATTTTTCAAAAGCACTATACCTTTATGTTGTCTGGGACACCACTCACTATCATCATCCTGTACTACAACACTTAGGATTGTTGAAATAAGCTGGAGCTCCTCTTGTCTGCCTCCTGGGATAGAACTTGGGATGAGCATTACGCCAGTGCCAGTGTGTGTGTGTGCGTGTGTCTGTCTGTTAAGCATACAGCACTCCCTACTCACGAAATCATCTCAAGATACTGCGAGTACCCTCCGTGTCTATGAGCAAAACCAGTATCAGGCCACCTACGAGTGCTTGTATAAATGTGCCTGAGTGAGTGAGTAAGGAAAGGTACCTTATCTGTAAGTACAAGATCTTGTCATTGTTTATTGTGTCTGTGTTGATCTGAGGTATCAACCACAGTTCTCACCTTCTTATACCTGGCACAGGTTATAGGTGAATCGACAGTGAATGCGCGTTTATCTGTGTGGTATCACGGCATTTCACTCGTCTGTGAATGTGAGTTTCACATACACCACACATTTAGTTATTGTGTGAGATTATTATTGTACATGTTATTGCCTGTCCCATTGACAGTGCCATTGTGTTTATTACATAGCATCATTACCGAGTATCCGATTGGAACTTTTGTGATCCCTTTGCATACCGGCAGTTAGGTTGCCGTGTTAATGATTGGCTGTCAACTGTGTTAAGTTAGGTGTTTCTCCACGAGTGGATACGAGTCGATTAGCCAGACGTCAAGAGTCTCGCTAATATAACCATAGCTTTGCTGACGCCAATCTAAAGTAAATCAAGCACCCTGTGTATTAGTGGTTAAGTTAGTAAATAAACTACTGTTAAGCTTTATGAGGTGTTTCCGTTGAACCACTTCTGAATACTGCCAATCAATTACTCAAGCCTTCAGCTCTAGGTGTCTTCAACACCGAGTTGCCTATATTCACTAATCTATAAATTTGATGAGGACCCTAGGAGTCCCTTAAAGTGTTACATCATTGAGGAGATTCCAACGACCAACGTGGAGCAGGACCAGGTGAGGCTAGTCTGAGAAGAGACCCACAAGGACTCTAACTCGACCTTGCTCCCAGGCTCTGGACGGTTGCTCTCGTATTTTCTGTTCTGCTAATTCCGACAGCTTCGTGAAGCGTCTGCCACATGTACATTGGCGACGTACGCATTGCAGTCGGGAAAGCAAAAAAAGAAAACCCCCACATCTAATAAAAGTCGTGAACAATTTTTTTAGTATTTCTCTATCCATGTATTTAAAAGCAATTCTGAGGTTATAAAGTGTAGCATAGGCTCCTCGCACAATGTTCTTAATGTGGTCCTCAGGTGACAGTTTTCTATCTAGAACCACCCCTAGATCCCATTCTTTGTCAGAATTCTTTAAAGATTTTTCACATAATATATAGGTTGTGTGGGGTCTATGCTCTCCTATTCCACATTCCATAACATGGCATTTATTCACATTAAATTCCATTTGCCAAGTGTTGCTCCATATATTTATTTTATCCAGGTCTTCTTGAAGGGCATGACAATCATCTAGGTTTCTTATCTTCCCTATTATCTTAGCATCATCAGCAAACATGTTCATGTAATTCTGTATTCCCACTGGTAGATAGTTTATGTAGACAATGAACATTACCGGTGCAAGAACTGAACCCTGTGGTACTCCACTCGTAATATTCCTCCAATCCGATACCTTGCCTCTGATTACGGCCCTCATTTTTCTGTCAGTTAGGAAATTTTTCATCCATGTTAGTAGCTTACCTGTCACTCCTCTAATATATTCCAGTTTCCAGAGCAACCTCTTATGGGGAACTCTGTCGAAAGCCTTTTTTTTCTAACATGGTCCCCAGTAGACCTAGAACTCCAGTCACACTTTTTTTTTCTTTGAGATGTATACAAGAGTTGTTACATTCTTGTACAGCCACTAGTACGCGTAGCGTTTCGGGCAGGTCCCTGGAATACGATCCCCGCCGCGAAGAATCGTTTTTACAACCAAGTACACATTTTACTGTCGAGTTAAACAGAGGCTACTGTTAAGGATTTGAGCCCAGTAAATTCTCCCCGGCCAGGATACGAACCCATGACAAAGCGCTTGCGGAACACCAGGCGAGTGTCTTACCACTGCACCACGGAGACTGCGCTGATGCCAAAGTCTAATATGTTCATATCAGCCTGGATATGACACTACTTGTCTCCCCTGACAACCACTGACACTACTTGTCTCCCCTGACAACCACTGACACTACTTGCCTCCCCTGACAACCACTGACACTACTTGTCTCCCCTGACAACCACTGACACTACTTGTCTCCCCTGACAACCACTGACACTACTTGTCTCCCCTGACAACCACTGACACTACTTGTCTCCCCTGACAACCACTGACACTACTTGTCTCCCCTGACAACCACTGACACTACTTGCCTCCCCTGACAACCACTGACACCACTTGCCTCCCCTGACAACCACTGACACTACTTGTCTCCCCTGACAACCACTGACACCACTTGCCTCCCCTGACAACCACTGACACTACTTGTCTCCCCTGACAACCACTGACACTACTTGCCTCCCCTGACAACCACTGACACTACTTGTCTCCCCTGACAACCACTGACACTACATGCCTCCCCTGACAACCACTGACACCACTTGCCTCCCCTGACAACCACTGACACTACTTGTCTCCCCTGACAACCACTGACACTACTTGCCTCCCCTGACAACCACTGACACTACTTGTCTCCCCTGACAACCACTGACACTACATGCCTCCCCTGACAACCACTGACACCACTTGCCTCCCCTGACAACCGGGGAGCCTCTGGGTCTCGCTTAGAAAATGGCAATTCATTACATTCAACGCTGGTTTTTTGTTTGACTTGAAGAACAAAATATTAATTTTTACAGGTATATCATGTTGGAATCCAGCCTTTGATGTCACACCTGCAGAGTTGATCACTGGCGGCATTGTCACAGAACTAGGAGTCTTCAAACCTGCAGAGCTGCAAAACAAGTTGAGAGCTCAATAACTTTATATGAAAGTCGTAAGTTACAAGTCAGTATCTGTTATATTGTACAAGCTCACTTATCCAAATTATACGTGAATGACCCCTCTTCCGGATAAGCTCGACATGCAGATAAGCAGAATTTTTCCAGGGGAAGTCCAAAAGTAAACATAGTTTAAATTTTTTGTATCACAACCAACATAATTTGAATTTCCACATACATTATAATTAGTGTGGGACTGGCTGGGTGGTTAGCTGGTTGGTTGGCTGGTAGGTGGGCTGGATGAATAGATGGATAACTAACTGGCTGGCAGGAGTGGGAGTGGGGAGGCAGGCAGACAGGCATGGGGGGTCGGGAGGCAGGCAGGCACACTCCATTCAAAAACCAACCACACAACTCTCCTGATGCCCACACCCCACTCCTGATGCCCACACCCACTCCTGATGCCTACACCCACTCCTGATGCCTACACCCACTCCTGATACTCACACCCACTCCTGATTGATACCCACACCCACTCCTGATACCCACACCCACTCCTGATACCCACACCCACTCCTGATACCCACACCCACTCCTGATACCCACACCCACTCCTGATGCCCACACCCCACTCCTGATGCCTACACCCACTCCTGATGCCTACACCCACTCCTGATGCCTACACCCACTCCTGATGCCTACACCCACTCCTGATACTCACACCACTCCTGATTGATACCCACACCCACTCCTGATACCCACACCCACTCCTGATACCCACACCCACTCCTGATACCCACACCCACTCCTGATGCCCACACCCAGTCCTGATGCCCACACCCAGTCCTGATGCCCACACCCACTCCTGATACCCACACACCCTCCAGACACCCTCACCCCCCTTCCAGACACCCTCACACCCCCTCCAGACACCCTAATGCCCCCTCCAGATACCCTCACCCCCCCCTCCAGATACCCTCACCCCCCCTCCAGATACCCTTACCCCCCCTCCAGATACCCTCACCCCCCCCTCCAGATACCCTCACCCCCCCTCCAGATACCCTCACCCCCCTCCAGATACCCTCACCCCCCCCCTCCAGATACCCTCACCCCCCCTCCAGATACTCTCACCCCCCCTCCAGACACCCCTCACACCTCCCTCCAGCCACCCTCACACCTCCCTCCAGACACCCTCACACCCCCCTCCAGCCTCCCTGCCCACCCAGGCCCCCTTCTTTCCTCCATGCCTCCCTCCCTCCCTCCCTGTCTGGCACACTCCCAAAACTCCCTCCCAACTCTCGTGAACTCTCAATCCTCCCCATCTTACCAATGCCATCCCCCTCACTCATTTAGACTTTCGGACTCGCTCTCTTCTTGTCTTGATCTTTCTCTTTGCTCGTCTTCCCTTTACTTAGATTTTCAGTGGCGGGTTCTCGGTGACCTCCATAGCAGTGACCATTTCCCCATCCTTGTTTCCTTTTTCTCTTTTCATCCTCCCCTCTCCTTCCCTAGGTGGCGGTTTGCCGAGGCTGACTGGCCCCTCTTTACCCTCTGTGCTACTATCGCCGACCTCTCCGTTCTGCCTCTCCCTCGCACCCTCCTCCTTTTTTATGATACCATCTTTGACGCTGCCCTCCGCTCTATTCCTCGCTCTTCCTCTCGGGGTACGCGGAAGTGCGTTCCCAGGTGGAATGTGGACTGTGCTCGAGCTGTCTGCTGTAAGCGTGCAGCCGAGAAGAGAAAGCGTCGCCGGCAGACGTCTGAATCTTTTCTTTTGTTTCGGAAGGCGAGTGCGGTGGCCCATAGGACCATCTGTACGGCTAAACGTGCATGTTGGATGTCTTATGTCTGCACCATCACGTCCGATACTCCTCTACCATTGATCTGGAAGCGTATCCGCAAGATAGCGGGTAAGTTCATTCCCGATGTCTCACCGGTCCTTCACCTCGGTGGTACTCTTGTGACGGACCCGTTGCAGGTCGCGACCGAATTGGGTTCCCACTTTTCGTCTATTAGCTTTGGTTCTCATCTCCCCCATTCCTTCCTTCTCTGTAAGCCTCTTCTTGAATCTCGTCCTTTAGATTTCTGTACACATCTCGCCCTTCCCTATAACGATCCCTTCTCTCTCAACTCCAGTCAGCCCTGGCCCTCTGTGTTTCTAAAGTGGCAGGCTCTGATGGCGTTCATTATGAGATGCTTCGACATCTCCCTCCGTGCTCGTCTCTGTATTTACTGAATCTCTTTAATCGGGTCTGGGAGTCGTCGTCAGTCACTGAGGACTGGCTCGATGCTGTTGTCCTCCCTGTTCGGAAACCAGAGTCTCTCGGATCATCCCCCAAGGACTTCCGCCCTATTGCCCTCACGAGTTGTGTCTGCAAGCTCTTTGAATGTATGGTTAACATTCGTCTGATGTGGTTGATGTGGTTATTAGAGCACTATCACCTTCTTTCACCTTCTCAATTTGGTTTTCCCAAATACCGCAGCACAACAGATGTCCTGGTGATCTTGGAGGTCTATATTCGTACTGCTTTTGCTGCGAAGACCTCCGTTGTTGCAGTCCTTTTTGACCTGGAAAAGGCTTATGACACTACCTGGTGGTATCATATTCTGTCCCAACTTCATTCTTTTGGCCTTCGTGAGAATCTCCCTCTCTTCCTCCAGGGTTTCCTCTCTCGTCGTTCCTTTCGAGTGAGGCTCGGTACCACTCTCTCTGCCCCTTTTCGGCAATATGAGGGTGTGCCCCAAGGTAGTGTTCTGAGCACTACTCTTTTTCTGGTTGCTCACAATGGTCTTCTTTCCTCCCTTTTGGCGTCTTCTCCGCTCTCTACATAGACGATCTTACCTATTGCTGTCGGGGTATTGATTCGCCTCTCCTTCAACGGCGGCTTCAACTTGCGATTGATGTCCTGTCGTCTTGGGCCACCGATCATGGCTTCAAGTTCTCTGCGTCTAAGACTTGTTCTATGACTTTTACTCGGAAGCGTGTCATTCTTCATCCCTCTTTGTCTCTTTACAGACATCCCCTTGTGTACAAGGATTCCACTAAGCTTCTGGGGTTATTCTTTGACACTCGTTTGTCCTGGTCAGCCCATATCTCTTACCTCTGCGATGAATGCTCTAAGGCCCTTTCCCTTCTTAAGGTTTTGTCCCATACTTCTTGGGGGCAGATAGGCATATGCTCCTCTCTCTACATTCCTCACTCATCCTGTCTAAACTCGATTATGGTTGCCCTGCTTACTCGTCCGCTTCTCCTTCTACTCTTCGCCGTCTTGATGCTTTGCACAATGCTGGGTTGCACCTCAGCTCTGGTGCCTTTCGTTCGACTCCCGCCCTCAGCTTGTATGTTGACACTAGTTTCCTATCTCTCCAGGACCGACGTGATTGCTACTGTCTTCGCTATCTGGCGAGGTCCTTGCAACATCCTTCTCTCGCCTCTGTCATACTTTGACTTTTACCCCTCCTGTAGGTCCTGTTCCTCTTCACCACCTCCCTCTTTCTGTCCGGCTATCTCGCTTACAGGTCTCTCTTTCCATTCGTCTTTCTCATATTTCTCCTCGTATTGTTCCTTCCTTGCCCCTGTGGAGGGTCCCCCCCCCCTTCCGAAGTTTTGTACATCATTGACCCGCATTTCTAAAGCTTTTACTCCTCCTACGGTCCTAAAATGCCTTTTTCTTGAGCACTTTTCTTCACACTCCCGCTCCGTTTCCGTCTTCACTGATGGGTCTAAGTCCGCAAATGGTGCGGGCTACTCCGTTGTTTTTCCTGACCGCACTTATATGTGTCGCCTCCCTTTGGAGACTAGCATCTTCACAGTGGAGCTTTATGCTATTCTCTATGCTCTCCGTCTCCTGCTTTCTCATTGTCAATCCTCCTTTGTGCTTGTAGTTGACTCTCGTAGTGCCCTCATGGCTCTCGGGTCCTTTAATCCTGTCCATCCCATAGTCATCGAGATTCAACATTGGCTGTTTCTTATCTCCAGTAAATTTAAATCCGTGGAGTTTTGCTGGGTTCCCAGCCATGTTGGTGTTTCTTTAAATGAGCATGCGGATGCTGCCGCTAGAGAGGCTATCCGCTCTTGTCCCGTTTCCCGTAAAGGTATTCCTTTTTACAACTTTTATCCTGTCATTTCTCCATCCTTGCCCGTTGCCAAGGTTGTTGGTCTTCTGTTGTTGGTAACAAACTGCGTACTCTTAAGCGTTGTGTGTCCCCATGGCCTTCCTCCTGCCACCGTAACAGGCGGTGGGAAACGGCTCTAGCTCGGTTGCGTCTTGGCCATACTTGCTTAACTCACGGTCACTTAATGGAGCACTGCCCAGTTCCTTATTGTTCAAATTGCATTGTGCCTCTTCTGATAATTAATTACTTAACTTCACGGTGAGGAATAGACGGTTTCTTCTGTCTATTGGCCGATTGAATAGGACACGTCCACGAAGTACAGACTTTCCCACTAGAATGCTGTGGCAAGGGGATGCAAGGCTCCTTGAGGGGCACAAACACTAGATCTATAATTGACTAATCGCGTTGCAAAAAGGCGATTGGTCAAAAAGGCCGGGAACCAATAATACTGATCGTTACATGTTCGGTAGCAAAGGTGACGTCATGAACACGTCACGACCATGTCACAGTTGTTTTTCTCCATCGCGCCAGTTGAGGCTGACCCCAGAGGTCAGAGCTTATCTCCCCGCCTCACGGGTGCCCCTCTCTCTACCACGCCTGTACCTTCTGTGTACTCACTGACTCCATGACATGAACGCTTAATTCCTCTGTATCTAATTTACCCTTGGACATATGACGGCCTCCGTATTATATGAGTATTCCTGGTTATGTGGACATCCTGGGGGATACCCAACTTGACAGATTGCCTCCAGGGTTAACAGAGATAACGCCCTGTGCACAAGATCGGTGCATTGTACACTGCAATGAGCCATTCAAGTCAACTGTGGGAGAATCTTGAGAGACCATACTCTCATAGCCAGGTTCTGGCTTGTGGTCCCCAGTAGGCCTAAGAACTCCATACACATGACTGATGCCAAAGTCTGACATTAGTAATATCAGCCTGGATAGCTCTGGGGAGCCTCTGGGTCTCGCCCAGAAAATGGCATTTCATTACATTCAACGCTGTTTTTTTATGCACCTGTGGGTGTCAAAACCCAAATAGTCCAGAGCAGCTTAGGGATTAAGGAGTAATATACTTTCTCCATATTCTCATTAGCTTCAATGCATATAAATAGTGATGCCTGTTAGTCCCACTTAACTTATCCTTAAGGAACTCCACTTTTCATTAAGTTCTACATTTATCTTAGGTGCACTAATTACAATTAATGTCTCTTCCCAACTTGCTAAATGTTGGTCAGTTTGGCCAAGGTGAGGAAAAGCTTGAAATATAAGCCTTTGACAGCAGCCCATCCTAAGGTTTCCCATTGTCAAGAAACTGTTGTACTAAAGTGCCCTTATCCTAACCTACCAGAGGGCCCAAAACAGAAAGTGGGACAGTATCTCAATTTTGCAAGCTGCTACCATTTTCTAGTATGACAATTCTTGGCCTTAGGTAGTGTGCATCCAAATGTAATGTTTGATTAGGAGAATGGGTTGATGACAGCAGATTGTAGTCAATAACTCCAATAGCAATTCAGTACAGACGCTCAAGAGATACCGCAGATCTTCAACACCAAGTAACATTCACCAGCAGCACTGTAACACTCGTCGAGTCTAGTTCCTCCTATGATATTAATTATAACTGGTTGTCCACTTGGGAAGAGGTATTGCAATTACTGGACCTAGAATTAATGTAGAATTTCCTGGAAAGTGGCATTCCTAAGGAATAAGTTGTGGAATTAACAGGCACCTCTAATTATCTACATTGAAGCTAATGAGAATATGAAGCAAGTATATTGCTTCTTACTATAGTTACTACATATGTTAAAATTTTGCATGTCTGTACATACAGTATTCTAGAGTTTAGTTGCCCCAGCTATATTTTCTTCTCCCTAATTGCAGGTGTTTCAGTGGGCGTCAAAACTGGCAAATTCATCAGAAATTGTAGTTCCTGTAAGCTAAGAAGAAACTAATTCCAGTATTCTGGCATGACTTGTTGTAACGTGTAGAGTCTTGCTATTGAAATATGTCAATAATTTAGTGTATTAGCTCAAACATGGAGTAAGTTAATAGTGCTAGAGAATAAGGTGAATGATTTGTCTATATTGTACATAAAAGAAAGCATATGTACAGATTTTAAAATTCATAATAAGCCTCGTGTACTGTAGTGCCAACATACAAAAAAAATGCCATTACAATGATAGATTTAATAAAGTTTTAATTATATGACAGTCTTCTCATTACCTGTCCCTTCATATCAGTACTTATAGTCAATTAATGTATCATTATTTGCTTAAGACACTGGATAAAGATAGAATAAATTTGTATTAAAAAGTATTATATCCTGTTTATTGCAAAACTACAAATTATGCTCAAGGTTTTCAACACAGTAATAAAACAAAGATCTTCCCAGCTTAGTCGGAGGTGGAAAACGGCTGTGGCAAGGTTGCGTATTGGCCATACGCGCTTAACTCACAAACACTTAATGGAGCGCCGTCCTACTCCTTATTGTCCTAACTGCATTGTCCCTCTTACAGTTGTGCATATCCTTGTTGAATGTCCTGACTTCCAGGACGAGCGTGTCTTGTTTTTCGACCGTCCCCTGCTGTCACTTGTCCCTCGATAGAATTCTTGGTGAATCAAATACTTTTGATATCGTTTACCTTATGTGTTTCTGTTCTTACATTTGCATCCTTGGTGATATTTAGTGTCCTCTGATTATCCCGCACATTTGATGGTGCTACATAGCCTTCCCAGCTTGTGCCTTCTTTGATAATTACTTCCTAGCATAGTGCCTTGTTTTGATAATTACTTCAAATACAATTTGTGAATTATTCATAGAATATATGCTTTATGATTATGAAAACAATCATTCCATAACTAATAGCTGAGGATCTCAGGACTAACAATCACTACAAACTACACTGAACAGGGCAGGGTTAGAGACCATAAAAATACTGAACAAATTGGAAAATATTAATCCTAAGGTCAAATAAAATTCTTCCCCCAACACAGAAAATGGACAGAGGTTTATCACTGCTAACCCCAAACTACAGTAAACTTATCATGTGACTTGACCCCACTCTCCCTTTGTCAGGAAAATAAACGAGAGAGCCTCATAACAATAATGGGAGAGATTATAGCGTGAGCGGATAAAAATAGATTACAACTGTTGGTAGTTGGCAACTTCAGCTTAAAATCCATAGACTGGGAGGCATATGAAGCTAGAACAGAGGACTTTTGAACATGTAGATTTGTAAATCTCATCCTAGAAACATTCCTTTATCAACATGTTAAGTGCCCATGAGTTAAGTGTGAATGGCCAAAATGTAACCTCGCCAGAACCGTTTCCCACCGCCAGTTACCGTGGTAGTAGGAAGGCCACGGGGATACACTACTCTTACGAGCACACAGTTTGTTACCAGTAACAGAAGACCAATGACCCTGCCAACTGGCAAAAATGGAGGAATGAATAACTGCGTAAAAGTTGGAATAAGGAATACCTTTACGGGAGATGAGATGGGTTCAGATAGCTTCCTTAGCGGCAGCATCTGCATGCTCATTTAAGGACACAACATGTCCAACCTTCGAAGAATTTGACCTCACCAGTGATGAGGTCAAAAGGAATCTGTTGGAGCTGAATGTGACAAAGGCTGTTGTGCCTGACAGAATCTCACCGTAGATACTGAAAAAAGGTGCAAACGTACTAAGTGTGGGTGTCTCTATGGTGTATAACAGGTCACTGCAAACTGGAGACCTACTGGAAAGCTGGAAGACAGCTAATGTAGTCCCAATATACAAAAAGGGTGACAGGCAAGAGGCACTGAACTACAGGCTAGTTTCCCTAACTTGTCGCCTTCCCTTTCCGGCTTGTTGTCGTCGTGAGGGGGCTTGGTGGATGGCTGCCGAAGTGTGATGCTCCATAGGACAGTCCTCTGTCCTTTGAAGCCTTATGCTCCTGCTGCTGTCTTCTTGAATTATGCTGGAAGTCTTTTTCCTTTTCCTTATGTTTCATTTCCCCTCTCCCATCCCCCTCTTCAACTTTCTAATTGTCATTTCCCGCCGACCTTTTGCGCGTCTTGATTCTTCTTTTGGAGATCTTCTGTTTTGACGCCCGGGTGTTTGGGGAGGCGTGCACACTCACCCGTAGAACTGTGGTACCCAATGTCACGAGCGAGGGAATTCTTTTGTTGTCAACCCTTCTTACGTCACTGAACCCGATCTCAACGGACCTACAGTTCTTTAGGTGGCATTTGTGGGGAGTATACTTATGATGCACCTCTGGGGGCCCCCTGGCAAGACCGGCAACATGTCTCTTGTTGGGTGTCCTATCCTCTAATTGTGGCTCCATGGTGGGTGTGGGGGGCACATACGTGAGTGAAAGTATTACCTCTCGTTTTCATGTTGCGGAATACTGTTCCCCTTATGACTTCTCAGGCTCGTGGGGTGGGTGGGTGACCAAGCCCCTGAGTCAGACTGTGTTGGAAGACTGTGCTCTGTTGCCCCTGCTACATTGAGCCCAGACCTAGATCCTCCTCTGACCCTCCTGACTACTCCCCTTGGCTCCCCTCCCTCCTCTGTGGTTGGATCGAGCCCCAGTGGTGACCACCTTGTCCCCAGGCACGGCTCAGACTCATTCTGACTACTGCGCCTTTTAACCCCTCTCTCTCTGGGGGTTCTCAACGCCGTCCCCACCACGGCCGCATTCGCACGATCCTTTCCCATACTAATATGTACAACACCTTGTTTGGTCCTCCTTCGTGGGCAAAATACTTTGATCTTCCATCTGGATTCTACACCTGACGATTTCTCCCTCCATAAACACCTTGCTGATTCGGTAGACCCTCTGTTACTTTTAAATCCAGCCGTTTCAGTCCATGTGTTGTCGCTGCTGCTCCTCAAGATACAGCTACTCGCTTAGCCGTACTGTCCTGCATGGGGGAGACTTCTGTTCGAGTCTCCAAAAACGCTCTGTTAAATGCCAGTGTTGGCATTGTTCTCCTCCCACACTATGTTGCAACTGGTGTTAGGTATCTACAGGCCTGCCACGAAGATATTCGGCATATCCATGAAGCCCAGGGCCATTCTGTCCTCCAGGTGGACACGTTTACTTGTCCCCCTCAAGGTCATCGCCGACAGCCCCTTCAGGTTGTGAAGATTACCTTCGATGGTAGGACCCTTTCGCCCTCTGTCATTCTTGCTGGTGCCAGGTGCTCCTTCAGGAGTACATTCCCTCTCCTCGGCTCTGTAATAAGTGCTGGAAGTTTGGGCATGGTGCCCTCCATGCTCCAGTACTGTCTGTCCGATGTGTGGGGAGGGAGGTCACTAAGTCGGAGTGCACTTCTCCCCAGGCTCACTGCCTCAATTGCGGCGAGGCCCACTCTACCTTCTCCCGTGCGAGTATACATTACAAACTTGAGGCAGCCATCCTCAACTTGCAGCACCGGGAAAGTTTATCTTTTCCTGAGGCGAGGCGCCAAGTTCACTGTCCCCCCCCCCCCCTTTCGCTGGCGTCTCTTATGCTCGCGTGTTGTGCTCTTCCTCTCCTCGTCCTTCCCACTTTCCTCAGTCTTACAACTGTTTCCAGGCCTTAAACCCAGACACACCCACTGCCACCTCCTCTTTTCCTTTACATTCTGTCCCGACGGATCCCCACTCCTGGTTCTCTGTCTGGGGTTCCCCTTCTTTCAATGCAGTCTGTCGTGTCTCATGTGTCTTCTTTCTCGTCTCCCTCTGATCCTTCTTCCCATCCTTCTCCTCCGTCTCTTTGCTCTCCCCGCCGCCTATCTATGCGGGCTGATGTCCATCACTCTCCCAGCAGTCATCGTGTTGTTTGCTCTCTTTTTTCTTCTCCTTTTGAGACACTTGAGTCTCAACTTGAGTTGCCTAGTACATTTTTGCTCAAACACCTGTCTTTGAGTCAAAAGCAAAAGCCTGGCTCATCTTCCTCCTCCCCGGTGGGTAAGAAGGCTTTGCTTTCTTCCTCGCCCCCCCCCCTCCCATCTCTGACTCCCTCGCTCCATCCCTTCCCGTTTCTGTGGTCACGCCCCCTATTCCTATTATGGAGGTTTCTTTGGCCCCGCTTCCCTCTCGGTTGCTACCCTTGCTGAGGTGTGCTCCCCTGTTTCTGCCCCTCCTGCTGTTGCTGTCCTTGACCCTCGGTTGTCTCCTCCTCCTCCGGACCCTGCTCGTCCGCCTCTGGTCTGTCCTCCCACTTCCTTCCCTCCATCCTTACTCAGTTTACCCATGCCACCTAACCCTGACTTCGTTGACCCTGATCCTTATCCTGCGCCTCTTTAACGTGCTGTGTTCCTTTTTTAACCTTTGTTTCTTCATTGTTCTATGTTGCTGTCCTTTCTCTTCTTGTCGATGTCTATTCTTCAATGGAATATTCGTGGATATTACGCCAATTTCCATGAACTCCAACTTCTGATTTCGCAGTTTTCGCCGTTTTGTGTCCGTCTCCAGGAGCCGATGCTTGGTGCTCATCATGGTCGCTTCCGTGGCTATTCCTTTCTCCCCCCCCCCCAGCTTCTGCTGGGGCCCATTCCTCTTCTGCTCTCTTGATTCGTTCTGATGTTCACTTCGTCCCCCTACTTTTTCCATCACCTCTCCGATGTTCTGCTGCACTTGTCTTTGTGCATAAATGGTACACGGTTTGTTCCATTTATCTTCCCCCAAATGTCCCACTTTCTCTTCCCAATCCTAAACGGCTACTGGACTCCTGCTGGGTGATTTCAGTTGTCGACATACCCTCTGGAGCGATGTTCTGACAAACACCTGGGGTCGCCTTCTCGAACCGTTCATCCTCTCTTCTTCCCTGTCTCTTCTGAATTCTGGTGAGCCCACTCATTTGAACTCTCGGACTCCCACCCTTTCCTGTCTTGATCTTACTCTCTGCTCGTCGTCTCTTTACTTGGATTTCACGTGACGGGTTCTTGATGACCTCCATGGCAGTAACCATTTCCCTATCCTTGTTACCTTTTTCTCTTTTCACCCTTCCCTATCCTTGTTACCTTCTTCTCTTTTCACCTTCCCTATCCTTGTTACCTTTTTCTCTTTTCACCCTTCCCTATCCTTGTTACCTTTTTCTCTTTTCACCCTTCCCTAGGTGGCAGTTTGCCAAGGCAGACTGGACCTGTTTACCCTCCGTGCTGCTCTCCCCGACCTCTCCCGTCTGCCTCTCCCTCGCACCCTTCTCCTTTTTCATGACACCATCTCAGACGCTGCCCTCCGCTCTATTCCTCGCTCCTACTCTCAGGGACCATGGAAGTGCATTCCTTGGTGAAATGTGGACTGTGCTCGGGTTGTCCGCTGTAAGCATGCAGCCTGAAAGAGACACTGCCGCCAGCAGATGGCTAATTCTTTTCTTTTGTTTCGGAAGGCGAGTGCAGTGGCCCATAGGACCATCCGTACAGCTAAGCGTGAGTGTTAGAAGTGTTGTTTCCACCATTATGTCCGAAACTGCTCTGCCGCAGATCTGGAAGCGTATCCTCAAGATAGCAGATAACTTCATTCCCAATGTCTCGCTGGTCCTTCACCTCCATGGTACTCTTGTGGCCGACCTGTTGCATGTCGTGACCGAACTGGGTTCCCACTTTTCTTGTTAGCTCTGGTTCTCATCTTCCTTAATTTTTCCTACTTCGTAAGCCTGTTCTTAAATCTTGTCCTATAGATTTCTGCACCCATCTTGGACTTCCCTATAATGATCCCTTCTCTCTGAACTTTAGTCTGCCCTGGCCCTCTGCCGTTCTACGGCGGCAGGCTCCGATGGCATTTATTATGAGCTGCTTCGCCATCTCCCTCCGTGCACGTGCACATCTTGGTATTTGCTGAGTCTGTATAATCGGGTCTGGGAGTTGTCGTCAGTCCCTGAGGACTGGCTCGATGCCGTTGTCCTCCCTGTTCAGAAACTAGGATCTCTTGGGACATCCCCTAAGGACTTCCGCTCTATTAACCTCATGAGTTGTGTCTGCAGACTCTTTGAACATATGGGTAACGTTTGTCTGATGTGGTTCTTAGAACACTTCTCACCACCCCTCTCTTCCTCAATTTGGTTTTCGCAAGTGCCGCAGCACAACAGATGTCCTGGTGAACTTGGAAGTCTATATTCTTACTGCTTTTGCTACGAAGACCTCCGTTGTTGCTGTCCTTTTTTGACCCAGAAAAGGCTTACGACACCACCTGGAGATATCATATTCTGTCCTAACTTCATTCTTTTGGCCTTCGTGGTAATCTCCCTCTCTTTCTCCAAAGCTTCCTCTCTCGTCGTTCCTTTAGAGTGAGGCTTGGTACCACTCTTTCTGCCCCTTTTTGGCAATTTGAGGGGGTGTAACCCAAGGTAGTGTTCTGAGCACTATTGTTTTTTTTTCTACTTGCCCTCAATGGTCTTCTTTCCTCCCATCCTTCTGGCGTCTTCTCCGCTCTATGTGTCGACGATCTTACCCTTTGCTGTCAGGGTGATGATTCGCCTCAACTTCAACGGCGGCTTCAACTTGTGATTGATGCCGTGTCGTCTTGGGATACCAATCATGGCTTCAGGTTCTCTACGTCTAAGACTTGTGCTATGACTTTTACTCGGAAGCATGTCGTTCTTCATCCCTCTTTGTTGCTATATAGTCATCCCCCTTGTGTACAAGGATTCTGCAAAGCTTTTGAGGTTAATCTTTGACTCATTTGTCTTGGTCGCCTCATATCTCTTACCTCCTAGTTGAATGCTCTAAGGCCCTTACCCTCCTTAAGGTTTTGTCTCATACTTCTTGGGAAGTGGATAGGCGCACTCTCCAAACATTACATTCCTCTCTTGTCCTGTCTAAACTCGATTATGGTTGCCCTGCTTACTCGTCTGCTTCTCCTTCTACTCTTCGCTGTCTTGATGCTTTGCACTATACAATGGGGCCTCGACTTCCGATGCTAATCCATTCCCAGAGACAGATCGGAAGTCGAAGCGAATTTTCCCATAAGAAATAAAGGGATTTGAATTAATCCGTTCCTCGCCCTCCAAAATATTAACATAAAATACATTTTATACTGAATACAATGTTTTTTTCTAACTACAATACAGTACCAAAACTTCACTTGCCTTTATGGAGGGATTTCGATGGCGTATGGAAGATGGTGATGAGGGGGGAGGAGGAGAGTTGTTACTGTTTGGAAGGGGAGTCCCCTTCCATTATCACATCAGGCAGTGATATTTTCTCTGGGGTACTCTCTCTCCTACGTTTTGCCTGAATACCACTAGGACCTGGTTGTGGTTCAGTGCTTGTTTGTCTCGCTACAAATTTGTCAAGAGACATTTGTTTTTCCCTTCTTTTTAACGTTAGTCTCATATGTTGAGCCTTACCACTGACTTTCCTGGGACTCATGGCATATTATATAATAATTACTTTAATGTTCAAAATGCAAAAAATCACCACAAAAGCGGAATTTCTTATAGGCGCGATCGTCACTAAGCGGGTAGCTGTAGTAAACTGAGGCAGGTCGGACCGCGTGACTGGGAACCACGCGCTCGGCCGACCCGAATGTGTACCAACAAAGATCGGATGTCGAGTTGCATTTTTTGATGAAATTTATATCCTAACTCGAATTTATCATAAGTAGGGACAATCGGATGTCGAGGTGCCACTGTACTGGGTTACGCCTCGGCATGGTTCCTTTCGTTCGACTCCCGCCTTCACCTTGCATGTTGACACTGGCTTCCTATCTCTCCAGGACCACAGTGATTGCTACTGTCTTCATTATCTTGTATGGTCCTTGCAACATCGTTCTTCTTGCCTCAGTCGTGCTTTGACTTTTATCCCTCCTGTAGTTCCTGTTCCTCTTCACCACCTTCCTCTTTCTGTCCGGTTATCTCGCTTACAGGATTCTCTTGCAGTTCGTATTAATAATATTTCTTCTCGTATTGTTCCTTCATTGCCCCCTGTGGAGAGTCCTCCCTTCCTCAGTTTTGTACGTCCTTGACTCGCATCACTAAAGATTTTACCCCTGCTACAATTCTGAAACGCCTTTTCCTTAAGCACTTTTCTTTGTACTCCTGCTCTGTTTCCATCTTCACCGATGGGTCTAAGTGTGTGGACGGCGTGGGTTACTTGGTTGGTTTTCTTGACCACACTTATATGTGTCACCTACTTCCGGAGACTAGCATCTTCACAGCTGAACTTTATCCTATTCTCTATGCTCTTCGTCTCCTCCTGCTTTCTCGTTGTCAATTATCTTTTGTGGTTGTAGTTGACTCTTGTAGTGCCCTCATGGCTCTTGGGTCCTTCAATCCGGTCCATCCGGTGAGCGTCGAGATTCAACATTGGCTATTTCTTATCTCCAATAAATTTTAATCTGTAGAGTTTTGCTGGGTTCCCAGCCATATTGGTGTTTCTTTAAATGAGCGTGCAGATGCTGCCGCTTGAGAAGCTATCCGCTCTTGTCCCATCTCCTGTAAAAGTCTTCCTTATTCCGACTTTTACCCGGTTATTCATTCCTCCGTCCTTGCCCGTTGGCAGAGTTGTTGGTCCTCTGTTGTTGGAAACAAACTGTATACTCTTAAGCGTAACGTGTTCCTGTGGCCTTCCTCCTACCACCATAACCAGCAGTGGGAAACGGCTCTAGCAAGGTTGTGTATTGGCCATACGTGCTTAACTCACAGTCACTTAATGGAGTGCCGGCCTGCTTCTTATTGTCCAAATTGCATTGTCCCTCTTAGAGTCGTACATATCCTTGTTGAATGTCCTGACTTCCAGGACAAGCGTGTGTCTTGTTTTCTGACCATCCCTCGCGGTCACTTGTCCCTCGATAGAATTCTTGATGAATCAGATACTTTTGATATCGTTCACCTTGTGCGTTTCTGTTCTCATATTGGCATCCTTGGCGAAATCTTGGCTACAGGGTAAGCTGACCCCACCCTGTAGCCGGTGTTTCCTGTCACATCTGAAAAGATTGTACTCTGAGATCCATATTTCACCATCATGGTAGTTCTTTGTGTGAGTTCCCGTTAGGGCTGCAAACAGTGCATTTGCTTCATGAAGGAGACCATCTATAAAATGAACTTTGTTTTGTCTGTTTTTATACCCTGGATGTTGGCAAATATAAATGATGTTATCGTGTTTGTGGAAGTGCTGGATGCTTTACTTAGTGTTAATATCTGAGGCTCTGGTAGGGAGGCCATTGTGTTTGCGTCCTCTCTAGCATTTGACAGAGATGGTGGTAGAGTCTGGACATTTTTAGCCATTCTTCTCTTTCTCTTGCTAAAAAATCATCTGTTATAAATGGTGGCTTGTACTATGGGGAATCTAGTGCTATTAAGGAGTAAGGGCAGTTAGAATACAGAGGTACCCCAAGTTCTGGAGATCTCAAAGGCCCGGCCTCCAAATAAATAAAAGAATAAACTTAAGCGGCTTATTACAGCAATAGTCAGTCTAGAGGTTGATCATAGATCTCCTACACAGGAAAAATGGATACTCCTTTAACTAACTTATTTATTAACCCCTTAACAACCCCCCATATACATTCACACCAATAACAATAATAATTACTTTACCACACTATCTTACGTTAAAAGCCTTGGTCCACATAAGCAGGATACAAGGTTTACACTGAGAACAAGCTAGGGTAAAGTACTACTGGTTAGGAACTGAAACTTGATGCAGCTTAGGGTAGTGAGACCACGTGTGGTACCCTAACACAACACAACACTACACTAGGGATACCCAAAACACTGGCAAATACTACCCCCAGGTCTCACCAATCTTTCACTACCAGAGTAGGCACACTTACAAATACCGGATATAACTTATCTTAAGGTAAGGGAAATAAGTAAGAGGAAAGGGAGAGAGGTGCAGCCACAGAGTCCAGTTGTTTACACCTCGAACGCCAACAGAGAAGAAGGCTTCCAGCGACCAGGTCAGGGCTCCCGCATGTGTGGTGCCGGGAGGAGCCTAATTGATCGTGCAGCTATACACATTAAAAATCTTCCCCTATGCATCATATTGTTACTTTACTCGTTCTAAGGATAGTTAATCTTATAACGATGTTATACATAATCCACAACAAGCTCAAGAGTCTGAATGCTTGTGAGCAACAAGATTCATCCTATGTTTGGCAAGGAAGATACGAACAAATACATGTCGGCAAGCGTGTCAAATATGGTAGTTTATTTAGCTCAATTTGACCTCTGGTTTCCAATTGAGGAACCCAGGGTCGTAACACTCCTCCCCCCTTCAGAGAAAAAAAATGTGACTACTAGAATAGTAGTCATATTTTTTGTAAGCTTATATAGAGAATAAAAAGGAAAATCCATGACATAAAAGAAAATCAATTAAAACACAATTTCTCTGCAAGTACAAAGGAATTCTCTGAAAGAAAAACACATACACAAAAAGAAAAAAAAACAGGGAAGTAAATAAATTGGACACGGAATATTTAACGTCACAAGAGGACCTACAAAAAAAAAATAATAATTAAGCATGACATTTGGTATATGGCTTCCTGTGGCTCAGATGAATGTTACTCAGGCAAGCGGGACAGAGAGTCGGCCAACACGTTGAGCCGGCCCGGTAGGTGGATAATAGACATATTGAAGTCCTGTAGGTACAATGCCCACCTGAGGATGCGTTTATTTTATTTTTATTTTATTTTATTTATTCATATACAAGAAGGTACATTGGGAATGTGAGAATATATAATATGGTAATTACAATCTTGTAAAGCCACTAGTACGCGCAGCGTTTCGGGCAGGTCCTTAATCTAAGAAAATTTTAAATAGGTAAATACTAGCAAAATTTATAATAAAGAAATGATAACAGTTACATGGCAAGAAGGAAAAAAAAAAGATGAGAGAAAATTGTAGGTACAGTATAATAAAGCACTTAGGTAGCTAAGATTGATTGCAATGATAGCTTGAATGGTAGTTGACAAAAATTGGTAGGCACAATACAGCAAATGGCTAGCACATAAAGGAAGACAGCAATGAACACAATGATAGGGTTGTTTGGGTTAAATACATAAGAATTAGGAGATTGGGTAACACTAGGTACAGAGCAAAAATAAAGCTCAGTGTAGGACTAAGAAGATGAAATTAAGTACTTTTTGGTTTTGCTTTTGAATAAGGCAAAAGTTTTTCAATTCACTAGGGAATGAGTTCCATAGAGTAGGTCCCTTAATTTGCATAGAGTGTTTACACAGATTAAGTTTAACCCTGGGGATATCAAAGAGATATTTATTTCTGGTGTGGTGATAATGGGTCCTATTACATCTGTCCAGAGAGAGTTTCAGAGCATGGTTTGCATTTAAGAACAGGGTTTTGTAAATGTAGTTGACACAAGAGAATGTGTGGAGGGAGTTAATATTTAGCAAGTTTAGGGATTTAAACAAGGGAGCTGAGTGTTGTCTGAAAGCAGAGTTAGTTATTAGTCTGATAGCAGATTTTTGCTGGGTGATGATGGGCTTAAGGTGGTTTGCAGTGGTAGACCCCCATGCACAGATACCATAATTAAGATAGGGGTAGATTAGTGCATAATAGAGAGAGAGGAGAGCAGAGTTAGGAACATAATATCTGATTTTGGAGAGTATACCAACTGTCTTAGAGACTTTCTTAGTTATGTGTTGAATGTGGGTGCTGAAGTTGAGTCTCTTGTCTAGGAATAGGCCAAGAAACTTGCCATCATTTTTATTACTGATGTTAATGTTGTCTATCTGTAGCTGAATTGCATTTGATGATTTGCTTCCAAATAAGATGTAGTAAGTCTTTTCGATGTTTAATGTTAGTTTGTTAGTTGACATCCATAAGTGGACTTTTTTAATTCATTATTCACAACATTATTTAGTGTATGTGGGTTGAGGTCTGAATAGATAAGAGTAGTATCGTCAGCAAACAATATAGGTTTGAGAATATTAGAGACATTAGGCAGATCGTTTATATATATAAGAAATAGAAGAGGTCCTAAGATACTGCCCTGTGGCACTCCAACGGTAATTGGTAGAGTGGAAGAAGTTGTTTCATTGATGGTTACATATTGGTGTCTGTCACTAGGATAGGATCGGATGTAGTCAAGGGCAAGGCCTCGGATTCCATAATGCTGGAGTTTAAGTAAGAGGTAGTTGTGATTAACAGTATCAAAGGCTTTTCTTAGGTCAATGAAGAGTCCAATCGGAAACTCATTTTTGTCAAGGCTGAGTAGATTACGTCAAGGAGACTAATGATTGCATCGTTGGTGCTCTTTTGGGACCGGAAGCCAAACTGGCAGGGGCTGAGTATGTCGAATTTTACGAGGTAGGAATAGAGCTGTTTGTAAATAATTTTTTCAAATATTTTTGATAGAATGGGTAGATTTGATATTGGTCTATAATTGTTTATGTCCGCCGGATTGCCTCCTTTATGGACTGGCGTTACTCTTGCTTTTTTGAGGATATCAGGGAAGGTGTGACACTATAGATTTGTTGAACAGTAGGGCTATGGGTGGGGCAAGGGCATGGGAGGCTCTCTTGTATACAATGGACGGAATTTCACTGGTGTTCCCTGCCTTGGTTTTTAGAGAGTGTATGATGGACACAACATCTGCCGGGCTGATTGGTGAAAGGAGTAGAGAGTTTGGATAGCTGCCTGAGAGATATGTGTTAATATGTGTCTGAGTCTGTGGGATTTTACTGGCAAGATTAGCACCAACCGATGAAAAGAAACTATTAAATTCATTTGCCATTTCTAAATCAGTTGACGGTTATCCCCATCCTTGTAGAGTTTTATTTGGTTATGTGAGTGTTGTTTAGTTCCTAGGATACTAGAGATGGTTTTCCAAGTGCTTTTCATGTTGCCTTTTGCTTCATTGAATCTATTCACATAATATGCAAGTTTTGCCTTTCTTATGATATTGGTAAGCATTGATGAGTACCTTTTAGCTACTTCCCTTGAAACTAGGCCAATCCTAAGTTTCTTTTCATATTCATGTTTCTTGTTGATTGAGTTGGGAATGCCACTTGTGAGCCATGGATTGTTTAATCTTTTGTCAGTTACTTGCTTGGTAAGAAGTGGACAATGAAGGTTGTAGAGGCTTAGAGTTTTGGAGAGGAAGAGGTTAGCTAATGAGTTTATATCCCGGGTATTATTGAATTCAGAATCCCAGTTAATATTGTGAAGTGCATCTATAAGATTGCCTAAAGCTGATTCACTGTGTAGCCTAAATGAATGTTTCTTGCTTTTTGGTGGTGTTATGTCCATGTTCGCTATAAGAAAGGTAGGATAGTGGTCAGTTGTTCTGTCGTAGATTATACCAGATACAAGAGGAGCTGTTATGTTTGTCCATATGTGGTCCAAGGTAGTGGCTGATGTTTGAGTGACTCGGGTAGGTTTGGTGATTGTGGGGATTAGCATACAGGAGTTCATGCTGTTAAGGAAATAGTCAACTTGAGAGCAATTTTGTTGACCCAGGTCAATATTAAAGTCTCCTCCCAGAATGATGTGGTTTTTGTTGAGATTGTTGTTTATAATAAGATTACTTAGGTTGTTTGAGAAAGAAGCTATGTTAGTATTGGGAAATCTATAGATGGCTCCAATAGTCAATGAGGATTTAAGGGATTTAATTGTAAACTGAGCAAAAGTATATTCACAGTAGTCATCTCTGTCACTAATAGTACTGTTGCAGATAAATGTATCTCGGTAATATATAGCTGTGCCACCACCTTTTTTATTAGGCCTACAGTTCTGAATGACTTTATAACCAGCTAAGTTGTAGAGTTGGGTATAGTCTTTATTTAGCCAAGTTTCTGTTAAAATAATAAACGATAAGTTAGTACCTAGTGCTGTGAGTAGTGCATTTAAATCATCAAAATGTTTACCAAGTGATCTAACATTTTGGTTGTAAACTGATAAACAGGTGTTATTTTGGAGTTTGTTTTTAGCCTGGTGTGCTGTGAAATACTTGCAATAATGATGATCAAAGTGCTGGTTGGTGTAGATATGAGACAGAAGATTTTGATCAGGAGCAATATCAGTGTGCATAGAGATGCAGAGGGATCACGATACAGGATACATGTTATAGGAAAGCACAAGAATAAAAGCAAATACAATAAAATAGTACCAATTTGGAAGTAAAATAGAGATCCAATAGATAGCCAGGAAGGACACTGGTTTGTACCCTTCATCTGATTCATGAACACTAGTGGGTTATGGTCCATGTACACTTCCACTATATTACCTGTGAGGTAAACTTCGAACGTTTTACATGTTAACACTAGCGCCAACGCCTCTTTTTCTACCACTGAATAATTGTGTTGCGCCTTGTCGAATTTCACAGAGTAATAATATACTGAGTGTTCCACTTTATCATCCCCAGTTTGCAACAACACTGCACCAGCACCCGAGTCAGACGCGTCAACATGAATTTTAAACGGTCGGTCGAACCTTGCACTAGCAAGCACTGGGGAGGAAACTAAGATCAATTTCAAATTTTTAAATGCCTCTGCACAGTCTGATGACCACTTAAATTTAACGGCCTTCCGCAACAAGTCTGTGAGAGGAGTGGCAACACTGGAAAAGTTCTGACAAAAGCGTCGATAGTACGCACACATGACGATAAATCGTTGAATGTCCTTTTTCGACCGGAGCACTGGATACTCCAGAATGGCACTGATTTTATCTTGCCAAGGTAACACTTTTCCTTGGCCCACTTCATAACCGAGGTACGTCACTGTGCCTTGGCCAAAATGACACTTTTTTGCACTTAAGGTTAGATTTGCACTTTTCAACACTGAACAACTGGCGTAACCTAGCTATGTGGTCAGCCCAATTTCTATCAAAGAGCACAATGTCATCTAAATATGCCTGACAATTTGGCACATTAGCGAGCAAAGAGTTCATTAGCCTCTGGAACGTGGCAGGGGCATTACGCAAGCCGAACGGTAACACTTGATACTCAAAAACACCCTCGGGTGTCACGAACGCAGTTAGTTGTTTAGCACGTTCAGTGAGCTGGATTTGATAGTACCCCCTTGAGAGATCGAATTTCGAGACGTACTTGGCGTTTCCAAGTTCGTCGATGCAGTCTTCGAGGAGGGGCAGCGGGTAGGCATCCACAATGGTCACCTTGTTGAGCTGCCGGTAGTCGGTGTATAATCGCCAGGAGCCGTCTGGTTTGGGGACCAAAAGGCAGGGCGAGCACCAAGAGCCCTGGCTCGGCCGGATGAGGTCGTGCTGGAGCAGGAAATCTACCGCCTTTCGTATGATGGCCTTCTTTTCTGAACTCATCCGATAGGGTTGAAGGCGAATGGGGGTGTAGTCCGTCAACTTCACATCATGGTAAATGGCATCCGTCTGGGTCGGGACCTCCCCGAACAGACTGGAGAATTCGTCAAGCAATGACTGCACCTCTTCACGTTGGGACAGCTGCAAATGGGACAGTCCCTCCACAGAATTCACAGAACTAGAATTATTGAGAATGAGATTAGTTGGGTCCCCAGAACAATCATCCCCTCCCTTACTGGAATGGAAACATTGGTTAGTGCAATGGGCCTGGGGCCCTGGAACTTCTTCAGCCGATTCAAGTGTACAAGCATTACCTGGTTACGCTTGTCAGGGTGCCTCACTTTGTACGTGAGGTCCCCAGTCTTTTCTGTCACAATGTAGGGGCCTTCGTACTTGTGGGACATAGTGCTCCCTAGTCGAGGCTTTAATACCAGGACAGGGTCACCAGGCTGAAATACCAGCAACTTAGCCTTAGCATCGTTTTGTTCTTTCATATTTTCTTGGGCCTTCCTAAGATACTTTAGTGCAGCAGCCTTGCATTCCTTGAGTCTCTGGTGGTGTTGCGCAAAGAAAGCCGAACCTTCGGTTAACGTTACGTTCCCTAACAGATTCTCCTGTAACATTTGCAAGGGTCCACGAACTTTATGGCCAAAGACTAACTCAAAAGGAGAACAACCCAGTGAACTTTGTAACCCCTCTCTAGCAGCAAACAAAACATACGGCAAGTTCTCATCCCAGAAGGTATGGGAACTCTCGCACGATGTCTTCAACATCTGCTTCAGAGTTAGATGGAACCGTTCAATTACCCCCTGACTCTGTGGATGGTATGGGCTGGAAACCTTATGAGTTATTCAATGGTCCTTACAAAATTGTTCAAAATTATCAGACTTAAAGTTAGTACCATTGTCAGTTTGCACGACCCGAGGCAGTCCAAAAGTGGAAAAAAATTGCAACATACGAGCAACAACAGTCTTTGCTCGGATGTTCCTTACAGCAAAAGCCTCTGGGTAACGAGTCGTGATACACATCATCGTGATTAGGTAAATATTACCAGACTTAGTTCTAGGTAATGGACCAACACAGTCCATTACCACATGAGAGAATGGTTCCTCCGGCATGACAATAGGCCTTAGAGGAGCTTTAGGTGGAGTCTGGTTTGGTTTCCCAACAAGTTGACAAGCAATACATGCATTACAAAATTTTGCCACATCGCTTTTCAGCTTGGGCCAGAAAAAGTACTTGCAGATTTTGTGATAAGTAATATTAATACCTTGATGCCCCCCCCCCATAGGATCATCATGGGCAGCTGACAAAACTCTTTCTCTATAGCAGGTCGGCAACATAACCTGGTGGACTACCTCCCACTCATTTGACAAGGGAGCACTCTGAGGTCTCCATTTTCTCATCAAATCTGATCATTGTAGTAGTACCCAGTTGCTGCGTCTACAATTCCTCCATAGAGACGGCTGCCTCATGACACTCTGCAAGACTGGGGTCAGCTTTCTGTAACTCACTCAATGAGGCGTCCAGGCCTTGGTCAGATGCCATTGGCCGAGGCTCAACAGTGTTCTCCTCCACCTAAAAAAAAAATTAAATAAAATGTTTATTTAGGTAAGGTACATACAAGGGATTTTACAAAGAATGATTGTTTTATAGATAGAGCTAGTACATACAATGCCTAAAGCCACTATTACGCAAAGCGTTTCGGGCAGGAAAAACTTAAATGACTAAAGCTTAATACTAATCGAGTATGAAGAATAAAATGTGTTGAGAACAAATAAAAATAGGGATAAAAAGGGGGGAAACATGGCTGAAAAAGCAGCACAAATACAATTTGGTCGACAAACAGCGTTGATTAAAAAACAGACATGGGTTGACAATAGAGGGGTAGGGTAGGTTACAGGGAATTTATTAGGTAGTGTTTCGTTTTTATCTTAAACTGGTTGAGAGAGTACAGTCTTTAACATGGTTGGAAGGTCATTCCACATTCTGAGACCCTTGATTTGTAGAGCATTTCTAGTTTGATTAAGTCGTACTCTAGGAATATCAAAACTGTATTTATTTCTGGTGTGGTGCTCATGGGTTCTGTTACAACCTTCAATGAAGCTTTTGAGGTCAGGATTGGCATTACAGTGCAGCGTTTTATATATGTATAATACACATGAGAGAATGTGCAGTGACTTAATATCTAACATATTCAGAGATTTGAGTAGGGGTACCGAGTGATGTCTGGGGCCAGAGTTGGACATTGTTCTAATAGCAGATTTGTGTTGAGTAAGTAGAGGACGTAAATGATTTTGGGTAGTAGAACCCCAAGCGCAAATACCATAGTTGAGATATGGATAGATGAGGGAGTAATAGATAGTCACCAGGGCAGGGCGGGGTACATAATATCTGATCTTTGAAAGAATGCCTACAGTTTTTGAAACTTTTTTTGATATATTTAGAATGTGTTCCTGGAAATTCNAATCTCAGGGAAACCAGATACAATAAGAATTCCAGGAACAACATAGAGCACATAGAGGTGTCTAGAGACGAAGTGGAAAAAATGCTCAAGGAGCTAAATAAGAACAAAGCAGTTGGTCCAGATGGAGTTTCGCCATGGGTTCTGAGAGAATGTGCACCTGAGCTCAGCATTCCTCTTCAACTGATTTTTCAGGCATCCCTGTTTACAGGAGTTGTAGCTGATGTGTGGAAAAAGGCTAACATAGTTCCAATCTACAAAAGTGGAAGCAGGGAAGACCCCCTTAACTATAGACCGGTATCATTGACAAGTGTAATAGTCAAAATATTGGAAAAAATAATTAAAACTAAATGGGTAGAACACCTGGAGAGAAATGATATAATATCAGACAGACAGTATGGTTTTCGATCTGGAAGATCCTGAGTATCGAATTTACTCAGTTTCTATGACCGAGCAACAGAGATATTACAGGAAAGAGATGGTTGGATTGACTGCATTTATCTGGACCTAAAAAGGCTTTCGACAGAGTTCCACATAAGAGGTTGTTCTGGAAACTGGAAAATATTGGAGGGGTGACAGGTAAGCTTGTAACATGGATGAAAAATTTTCTGACTGATAGAAAAATGAGGGCAGTGATCAGAGGCAATGTATCGGACTGGAGAAATGTCACAAGCGGAGTACCACAGGGTTCAGTTCTTGCACCAGTGATGTTTATTGTCTACATAAATGATCTACCAGTTGGTATACAGAATTATATGAACATGTTTGCTGATGATGCTAAGATAATAGGAAGGATAAGAAACTTAGATGATTGTCATGCCCTTCAAGATGACCTGGACAAAATAAGTACATGGAGCACCACTTGGCAAATGGAATTTATTGTTAATAAATGCCATGTTATGGAATGTGGAATAGGAGAACATAGACCCCACACAACCTATATATTATGTGAGAAATCTTTAAAGAATTCTGATAAAGAAAGAGATCTAGGGGTGGTTCTAGATAGAAAACTATCACCTGAGGACCACATAAAGAATATTGTGCGAGGAGCCTATGCCACGCTTTCCAACTTCAGAATTGCGTTTAAATACATGGATGGCGATATACTAAAAAAATTGTTCACGACTTTTGTTAGGCCAAAGCTAGAATATGCAGTGGTTGTGTGGTGCCCATATCTTAAGAAGCACATCAACAAACTGGAAAAGGTGCAAAGACATGCTACTAAGTGGCTCCCAGAACTGAAGGGCAAGAGCTACGAGGAGAGGTTAGAGGCATTAAATATGCCAAAACTAGAAGACAGAAGAAAGAGGTGATATGATCACTACATACAAAATAGTAACAGGAATTGATAAAATCGATAGGGAAGATTTCCTGAGACCTGGAACTTTAAGAACAAGAGGTCATAGATATAAACTAGCTAAACACAGATGCCGAAGAAATATAAGAAAATTCACTTTCGCAAACAGAGTGGTAGACGGTTGGAACAAGTTAGGGGAGAAGGTGGTGGAGGCCAAGACCGTCAGTAGTTTCAAAGCGTTATATGACAAAGAGTGCTGGGAAGACGGGACACCACGAGCGTAGCTCTCATCCTGTAACTACACTTAGGTAATTACAGGGTTTTCTGTAGGCCATTGCTCCCCTTGCCTCTTCTGAGGGCCAGGTTCTGGCTCGTGGTCCCCAGTAGACCCACAGAACTTCATACACATGACTGATGCCAAAGTCTGACATTAGCATATCAGCCTAGTAAGCTCCGGGGAGCCTCCAGGTCTCGCCCAGAAAGTGGCGTTTCATTACATTCAACGCTGTTTTTTTTTAAGTATTTGCCTAAAATCAATTTCTGAAAATATTTTGATGAAAGTTTCACAAAGCTGAATCCAATAAGTTAGAGATTTGTTTCACATTTTTAAGCAATTTTTACATAATTCAAATATTTTTCGAATTATACTCCTTTCAATGTCACACATCATATGACGTTTTACGCAGTTTAATGGTTAACCACTGTGCTGCTCGCCTTCCAAATATGGCACCCTGTCTTGTGCGCAGGAAATAAATTCTCGGGAAAAATTATTTTTGGTTTTGAAAATGTTAAATACAATGTTAAAAAATAAAAATGTTAAATGTTAAAAAAAATTGAAATTGTACTTACTTTGGCCGTAGTGGGGTCCGTAAAATGGCGTGTGAAGTCACGATTTGGTGGTCGTCCGTGACGTAGACTCCTGAAGCCAGTCGCCCGCCAGCTTCAACTTGCGCGAGTTCCCACAAATATTTTTTTTTCATTTTTTGCGTACATTTCCAAATACATTTGTTTTGTTTTTTCTTGCCAATCCTATGTATAATGAACACCTACACAATATTATGGCAGTAGAACATCTGTACTGTCCCAAGACACTGTGTTATGTGTCTCTCAAATGTGTCCACATATATTGCTCATGTATCCAATGTTTCATGTTCATTTATGTATATTTACAACATAATTTACACACTATACACTATCACACACTATATACATTCACCATCAATACGCTCAGAACTCCATGAGTGTGAGCTGCTACACCCAACCAGCTCTCTCTCACTCCTCCAACACCTAGCTCACTCCTTACACCTTACTCGCCAACATTCCTCCTCCCACCATACTGTTATTGTTTTTAATACACTATTTAAACACTTTATATATACGTATCTACCTGTTTTATTCACCATAACTATGCAAGTAAGCTGGTATTGTGTCCAAACAGCACAGGGGGCCATCATGCACTGCATGAGAAATCACACGGCAGCCAGCAGACGACGCTACGAGTACGAAGCCACCTCCCTCACCAAAATGGCTTCTCCCAACATACTCCTGTTGCTGTTATTACACTATATACACACACATTGTATATACCTATGTACATATGTGTTCACAGTAGCGAACCACTAAGCTAGTATGGTGAGCAAAGCAAGAGTGATTGCCCCACACAGTGCCACTACCTCGATCTCCCTCCCTCCCTCCATTCCCCACCAAAATTCCTCCTCCCACTATACTACACACATATGTACATGGGTATATATACACATTGTATATACCCATGTACATGTGTGTTCACCATAGCGAACCACTAAGTACGCATGGTGAACAAAACAAGAGTGGCTGCCACACACAGTGGCATTATCTGGATTCCTTCCCTCCCTCACCAAACTTCCTCCTCCCACAATACTACGCACAGCGCTAATGATCACCACAATCCTGCTATTGTCGCAATCCTGGTCACTAAATTCTGTAAATGAATAATTGATCACAAGTTTATTTTGTAAAGTAACATAAGAAGTCGTTTGAAGATTCCTAGATGGACGAAATAATGCTGTGGTGCTGTGGCTAGTGCTGTGAACATCGTGAACAGCATTGATTCACTGATATTTGAACATTGTACACAGTCATTATCACACTCAAGGCTCTTCTGTAATACTATCATGGCTAAATAATACCAGTTATATATGTATATATTGTGACATTATTAGGCGATGCTGTGGTCACAAGCTGAACAGCAGTGCTGTGAGCTCATTCTGCGTGCGCCAGCCTTGGTTGCTCATTCAGTACTAAGGCTCTCACACCCGGGAATGTTGCCCACAATTTTTTTTTTAAATGGCGTCTGTTTACAAGAACCCTGAGGAAGCTGATGTGAACCCCATGTAGCCACGGGAGTTTTGAATCATACGCTAGAAATATAAGATCCCGGAGGCGTGTTGTGCACCCCTCGTCAAGCGCCTGCAGGCGCGTTGCACTGTTCAGTGGTTAAATTACATTGGCTGGAAAGGCGAAGAGTTAGGGGTGCTATGATAAAGGTGTACAAGAAGATAAATGGACATAACTAAGGGGATATTGACAGAGTATTAAAAGTATCAACACAGGATAGAACTCGAAACAATGGGTATAAATTGGATAAGTTTAGATTTGGGAAAGATCTGGGTAAATACTGGTTCGGTAACAGGGTTGTTGATTTGTGGAACCAATTGCCATGTAACATAGTGGAGGTGGGGTTCCTTGATTGTTTCAAGCATGGGTTGGACATGTATATGAGTGGGATTGGGTGGTTATAAATAGGCGCTGCCTCGTATGGATCAATAGGCCTTCTGCAGTTACTTTTGTTCTAATGTTCTTATGTTTTTATGTCTTGGTCTCATGAGAGGTTGTTAGCATCTCTCTCCTCCCCTCAGTTCTTGATTGCCCCTTCACTCTGTGGTACGTTCTTCATGGCTTTTTTGTTAGCCCTCACTTCCGGTTGTCAGGTGAGGAAGCTTTATGCTCTTCTTTGGAAGAGTGGGTTTTGTTTTTTCGACTCTAGTGGTCAGTGTTTTCGTTTGCACCTTCTCCTTTTCTGGGGGAAGCCCCTACGGCTCCCCGGAGCTTACCAGGCTGATATTCTAATGTCAGACTTTGGCATCAGTCATGTATATAAAGTTCTTATGGGTCTACCGGGGACCATGAGCCAGAACCTGGCCCCCTCTGGAGAGGCAAGGGGAGCAATGGCCTATAGAACCCCCCGTGTGATTGGAAGCATTCTATGTCTGCCATCGACCGGGTTAGGCACCCATAAAGGTAGGCGTCCCAAAACAAACCCCTATTCTGGTGAAAATTGCAACCAAAGACCGAACAAGTGGATAGAACTCCCCAAACGAAAAACGAGCAAACTAGTATGACGTCACCCGTCATCACATCGTTGTCTGCGCAGCTTCCCCCTCCCTGTGTATGGTTGCTGTACTCAGGAGTGCGAGAGCCGGGAGTTATTCTTCAGTACTCAGGCTGCATGCGCCTAGGATTCTCTTTCCTAGGTGCCTTGTAAGTACTGCCCTTGGAGCTTGGGGTTACATTCCACAAGTTCCTCGGGGTTTGCCTCTGTGTGTCCGTTTCACTGCTCGGTTTTTCGGCCGCCCTTTGGGTACTTGGGTGTTTTGTCTCCCTCGTTTACCTTAGGGTAAGAGGCAGTTTTTGCACTGGTAGGGGTGCAGGGTGCTGCGCAGCTAGTTGTCACCTATCACAACGGCTGGCTCTGTTCCTTGGGGTACATTGTTCTCTTGCGGGGTTTTGTTTTTCTCTCTGTTCTTGCCTAGGTGGGGGTTCTGCCCTACTTGCCACTGGTGTTTGGCCTCACCCTGATAAATTGGTGGTGCCCCCTGCTTGGTCCGTGAGTGTACATGTCCCTGGGGTTCAGCTTTAGACTGTTTGTTTGGTAGTTTTTGGGCACCGGTTAGCAGTACCTTTGCCTGGGTTTACCTGGGTGCGAGTCCTCTTAAAGTAAACGCTCAGGACCCTGGGAATCCCCTAGGGGACGTGTGGGTCTGATGGATGTGACTCCGGGGTCCCCCTCGCTTTGTGCGAGTTTGAGGGTTGTTCGGTTCCTTTGTCTCAGGGCAACCCTCACTGTTTTTGCCTCCGTCACACAGCCTGTTGGGTCAGTGACACTTTCGTGTCCTGTGAGTCCTGCTGCTTGCTGGTGTGTCCTGTGAGTACTGCTGCTTGCTGGTGACTCAATTTGTGCTGGTACCCAATCTGTGGATGATCATCTTCGGGTACAGGCTGCGCAGGCATTGCATTCTAGGTTTTGTTTGTTGTGACGCGCTAGGTTAGTTGCTCACTCGGATGCCCCGCGGCTGCCCCGTTTTGCTTATAGGGACCCGGACTTGGGGGTGGGGATCACTTCGACCCTGGTTCAGTCCGCGCCTCCTCGTCCTTCCCCTTCTGTTGTTCGTTCTGGTCCCTCTCCCCTGCTTCCGGCACTGAAACGTCTGAGGGTTTCGGAGCCGGAGCGGGGGTTAGTTGGTCTTGAGACTCGGGCAGCCTCGAAGGATGCCCCTTCCGGTGTGACGACGGAGGCATTCGAGTCTCCTCCCCCGGCCGAAGCCTCTGGGTCTGACCAGTGGGCCTCATTCTATCTGGCTTCTACGGCTGCGCCGGCCTTGTCTGGTGGGGTCGGTGCTTGTGGGGAGGACTCGGCCCAGGGTCCTGCGGAGGAGGACCCTGGGGCTGGGGAAGGGCTGGCTTGGGGCCTTGGGCTCCGCTGGACCCCGCCTGGGTTTTTCTGCCCTCTGAGCGGGGCTTACTGTTACAAGGAGTGGGGTTTTCTTTTCCCCCCCTCTGTGTACGAGTTGGACTTGGTGTCTGCCCCTCCCCTGGTTTGGTTCCATGTTCCCCCGGGTGCTTCGGTTCTGTCTTTCA
>WNGS01001380.1:49975-71774 GCA_020271785.1 Procambarus virginalis | reverse complement strand
GGCCATCGGGGTCGACGCCTTTCTGTAGGACTGGTCGAGGTGGGCGGTGGTGTTCCTGTACCTCTTTCCCCCGGTTCAGCTGTTGCTCCAGGTCTTGACTCGCTTGGAGACTTACCAGGGGAGAGTTGTCCTCTTGGCCCCTTGGTGGCCGGCCCAGCCGTGGTTTCAGGCGCTGCTTGCTCGGTGTCGAACCCAGAGGTTTTTCCGCGGCTCCTCTTCCAGCAGATCGGTCTGGTCCGTCACGTGGTTAGTTCGATCTTCTCCTCGAGTCTTCACGTATGGTATTGTTGACTCGAGTTTATCATCATCTCTATGGTGGTCAGGTGGCTTCCTTATTAGTGTCCCACCTGCGGGTTTCGTCTCGGCGGCAGTATGAAGTTTCCTGGCGGTCTTTCCGGTTCTTCTCGCGTCTTCGTCGTTGTGCTTTGCTTTCAGTTAGGGTGGTGTTGTCCTTTCTCACTGGTTGTTCCAGGACCGTCTCCTTATGCTAACACTGGAGAGAAATGATATAATATCAGACAGACAGTATGGTTTCGATCTGAAAGATCCTGTGTATCGAATTTACTCAGTTTCTATGATCGAGCAACAGAGATATTACAGGAAAGAGATGGTTGGGTTGACTGCATCTATCTGGACCTAAAAAAGGCTTTCGACAGAGTTCCACATAAGAGGTTGTTCTGGAAACTGGAAAATATTGGAGGGGTGACAGGTAAGCTTCTAACATGGATGAGAAATTTTCTGACTGATAGAAAAATGAGGGCAGTGATCAGAGGCAATGTATCAGACTGGAGAAATGTCACAGGTGGAGTACCACAGGGTTCAGTTCTTGCACCAGTGATGTTTATTGTCTACATAAATGATCTACCAGTTGGTATACAGAATTATATGAACATGTTTGCTGATGATGCTAAGATAATAGGAAGGATAAGAAACTTAGATGATTGTCATGCCCTTCAAGATGACCTGGACAAAATAAGTATATGGAGCACCACTTGGCAAATGGAATTTAATGTTAATAAATGCCATGTTATAGAATGTGGAATAGGAGAACATAGACCTCACACAACCTATATATTATGTGAGAAATCTTTAAAGAATTCTGATAAAGAAAGAGATCTAGGGGTGGTTCTAGATAGAAAACTATCACCTGAGGACCACATAAAGAATATTGTGCGAGGAGCCTATGCCACGCTTTCTAACTTCAGAATTGCTTTTAAATACATGGATGGCGATATACTAAAGAAATTGTTCACGACTTTTGTTAGGCCAAAGCTAGAATATGCAGCGGTTGTGTGGTGCCCATATCTTAAGAAACACATCAACAAACTGGAAAAGGTGCAAAGGCATGCTACTAAGTGGCTCCCAGAACTGAAGGGCAAGAGCTACGAGGAAAGGTTAGAGGCATTAAATATGCCAAAACTAGAAGACAGAAGAAATTAGAGGTGATATGATCACTACGTACAAAATAGTAACTGGAATTGATAAAATCGATAGGGAAGATTTCCCGAGACCTGGAACTTTAAGAACAAGAGGTCATAGATATAAACTAGCTAAACACAGATGCCGAAGAAATATAAGAAAATTCACTTTCGCAAACAGAGTGGTAGACGGTTGGAACAAGTTAGGTGAGAAGGTGGTGGAGGCCAAGACCGTCAGTAGTTTCAAAGCGTTATATGACAAAGAGTGCTGGGAAGACGGGACACCACGAGCGTAGCTCTCATCCTGTAACTACACTTAGGTAATTACCGTCACCTCGTATCATGCGGCACTGGCGGAGCCGCTGCAACTTGCTTTTAGTATCGATGTCACGTCTACACCGTTTCGCAAGCTGTCTCGGGCGTTGTTTCACCTCCGGCCTGTTCATGTGCCACCTGAACCGTCCTGGTCATTGGACAAGGTGCTCTCTTTTTTTTTTTTCTCCTCGTTTTGTTGTAGCCCCTTCAGGTTCCGGATTGTTTTTCAAAGGCTCTTTTTCCTGTTGGGATTGACCTCTGGGGGTCGGGTTGGCGAGCTTCATGCTCTCCTCCAGCGCAGAGGTTTCTGCTCTTTCGCTCGGGGTGATTGTTTTGTTTGTCTGCAGCCTTTTCCTTCTTTTCTGGCAAAGAATGAGACTGCTGCTTTCTGGAGGGATCCCTGGGTTGTTGATGCTTGGTTGGTTCGGGCAGGGGTGCATCATGTTTTGTGTCCTGTTGCGGCTCTCCATCGTTATTTGCACGCTACGGCTTGTGTGTCCGTGGACGCGCTTTGGGTTAATCCGGTTTCCCTTCTTCCCTGTTCGAGGGTGCGGGTCTCCTAGGTCGTCCGCAGGATAATTAAGGCTAGCCAGCCTACGTTCTATCCCCATGCCCGTGACGTCCGCAAGTTTGCGGCTCTTGCCGCCGTCTTTGGCAATATGTCCTGGGCTGGCATTCGGGCGCGGGGATTTTGGCAGTCGAACAGAGTCCTGGCTGCTCGTTACCTTGTAAATATTCCTGGGCCCAGTCGGGCTTGTGTCGCTTTGGGTCGGCGGATGCAGCCAATTGTCTCGACTTCGCGTTGAGGAGTGAGTGGCAACCGCCTCCCGGGTAAGTCCCTATTCTATTCCTCTGTGGGTAGTTAGCTCTGGGAAGCCGTAGGGGCTCCCCCCAGAAAACTAGCGTAGAATGTAATGAAACGCCAATTTCTGGGTGAGTCCCGGAGGCTCCCCAGCATCCCTCTCTCCCTCCGGTCGGCGGTTTTTCGTGTGTTTTGACATCCAGCCTCAGAACTGGGGTGTGGGTCGCTGGCGTGGTGGGTCTGGGGCTACCCCTTCCCCCTCCCGGGGAGGGGGGAGCTGCGTAGACAGCGGCACGATGACGGGTGACGTCATACTAGTTTGCTCGTTTTCGTTTGTGGAGTTCTATCCACTCGTTCGGTCTTTGGTTGCAATTTTCACCAGGATAGGGGTTTGTTTTGGGATGCCTACTTTTCTGGGTGCCTAACCCAGTCGATGGCAGACATAGAATGTTTCCAATCACACGGGGGTTCTATAGACCATTGCTTCCCTTGCCTCTCTAGAGGGGGCCAGGTTTTGGCTCGTGGTCCCCAGTAGGCCCATACGAACTCCATACACATGACTGATGCCAAAGTCTGACATTAGCATATCAGCCTGGTAAGCTCCGTGGACCACCGGGACTCACCCAGAAAATGGTGTTTCATTATATTCAATGCTGTTTTTTTTGGAGAAGACTGTGGCTGTTGGCTTCTGGAGGGATCGTTTGATTGTTGAAGTCCAGCCAGTGGTGCATCATTTGCCATGTCCAGTTGTGGCAGTTCATCGCTATCTGCACTCCACCAATTCTGCATCGGTGGATGAACTCTGTTGACCTGCGTGCTTTTGGTTATTTATTCCCGGGCTTGTTTCCCCCACATTGTCCATAGTGTCATTAAGTCTAGCCAGCCTGTGGTCTTCCTCTTGGCCCATGTTGTTTGCAAGTTTATGGCTTTGTCTGTGGTGTTTTTGAACACATCATGGGCTGTTATTTGGGTTCAGATGTTTTGGAAATCTAATTTGGTTTCTGGCAGCTTGTTCCTTGTCAGTGTCCCCTGGTCGCCATTAGGCTTTTGTTGCCCTGGGTCGAGTGTTCTATCGCATTGTCTCATCTTTATGGATATCGTTGCCTCACTCCTCCCTAGTGAGTTCTGTGTTTTCCTTCTACTTTGCTGTTAGCTTCAGGGAGCCACCATTCAATGCTTCCAGAAAACCTGTGATGAATATAATGAAACGCCTCTTTCTGGTAACGCCTCCCTGCTTCCCACTCCCTCCATACCAGTTGTGCCACTTCATGGTCTTTCAGCTCCATACGTTGGTTATGATGATGTGAAACCCAGGAGCTCCCAGTGGTGTTGCTACCTGTTAGTGGCCAGCTTTGACCTGGGGCTTCACCATAGTTTCTAAGTGAATCATTTGCAGTCATTTGGCTATATCAATGCTTTTCTTTCTTTCTCTGAACCCTGCAATTGTTTGTATTTCTAGTTCTGGTCCCCGGTAGCCCATACAGGACTCTTAAAGCTGATGTGACTCAGCTACAAGATAACTTCAAGGAGGCACTGAGGCCCTACCAGAAAAAGTTGTTTCATTACATTTGATGCTGGGTTTTGTGTGTGTTTTGTACATTATCTTTATATCTGTGCAAGAGAAAATGAAAGTATTTAAGTATAGTAGTTCATTCGAGCTTCAGATCTATATATTGTTGGCCGGTGTTGCCCTTGATAATTTGAATGCACTATATTGCCCACCTCAAGACTAAACTTAACACGAAGTAATAAAAGATAGCATGAAGAAGTTCCCTACAGCTGGTACTGTACATCTTGTGGCTAATAATTAGTTTCACTTTTTTTTGCAGTTAGCAGTCACTGCGAAGTGTCACAATGTTCCTTTTTACGTGTGTGCACCTACTACATCTATTGACCTAAGCTTAGATGAAGGCAAGGAAATTCCTATTGAAGAGCGACCACATGACGAAATGACAGATATTGCTGGAATTCGGATTGCTTCACCAGGTGAGCTTCATGGTTTTCGCCTATTTTCACTATATTGTGCTGTTTCTTATATTTGTTGTGTGATATTTACAAGTTTATGCATCGTCAGTTCTTAAAGAAGGAAAAATTTCATGCGCTATGTTTATAGCAGACAAAAGTAGGAATAAGTAATTACCTAAGTGTAGTTACAGGATGAGAGCTCCGCTTATGGTGTCCTGTCTTCCCAGCACTCTTTGTCATATAATGCTTTGAAATTCCTGACGGTTTTGGCCTCCACCACATTCTCACTTAACTTGTTCCAACCGTCTACCACTCTGTTTACAAACGTGAATTTTCGTATATTTTTCCGGCAGCTTTGTTTCGCTAGTTTAAATCTATGACCTCTTGTTCTTGAAGTTCCGGGTCTCAGGAATTCTTCCCTATCAATTTTATCGATTCCTGTTACTATTTTGAACGTAGGGATCATATCGCCTCTTTTTCTTCTATCTTCTAGTTTTTGCATATTTAATGCCTCTAACCTCTCCTCGTAGCTCGTCCTTCAGTTCTGGGAGCCACTTAGTGGCATGTCGTTGCACCTTTTCCAGTTGTTGATGTGCTTCTTAAGATATGGGCACCATACAACCGCTGCATATTCCAGCTTTGGTCTAATGAGGGAGTATGTCTCCCAAGATCCTCCCACAGCTGACTTGAATGGCTCATTGCAGTGCACAGTGCACTGATCTTCGTGCACAAAGCCTATCTCTCTTAATCCTGGATAGTGACCTGGCATGTTGGGTATCTCCAGAATGCCCACTTAACCAGGAAGACTTTCATAATACGGAGGCCGCCGTATGTCCAGGTAGGTAGTAGATACAGGGAGTTAAGCATACTGGCCACCAAGGGTCAGTGGGTACATGCCTGGAGGAGAGCGTGGGACAGAGGGGAAGGTGCCAGCAGCGTCTGACCTCTGGGGTCAACCGGCGCGATAGAAAATAACAGCTATGACGTGGTTGTGACGTGTTCGTGACGTCACCTCTCCTACTGCTCATCGAACGAGCTAATATGATTGGTTCCCGCTCATTTGCTGCAATGCTATTGGTCAATTGTAACTCTTTTTGTGTGTGCCCACGAGACGCCCTGAGCTTCAGGCAAAACCATTCACGTGAGAGAGACCAAACAGAGAGGACGGGTCTGTTCAGTCTATCGGCCACTAGACTGAACACCGTCTATTCCTCACCGTCAAGTTAACTCAGCGTCTTTGCAATATACCACACTCGCCCAGAATCACGAGTGAGTATATTGTTCAGAAGCCTAAAGTGACAAATCTCCAGAGCGAAACAGACTGGTGTCAGGTAACCCCTGGTGACAAAGATCGTTGTGAGTGACTCAGAGTGAACTAAGGCAGTGCCGCCGTCTAAGTAATCTGTGTGTGACTTTACCACAGTGTACTGTATAGTGCATGGTACCATATAACCTGCAGCCGCCAGCCGCCACTCTACCTTGAGCGCCCACCGCCGCCCTCACTAATACGTGACGTCACCACCTTACGCACCGCCAGTAATTACCTAAGTGTAATTACCTAAGTGTAGTTACAGGATGAGAGCTACGCTCATGGTGTCCCGTCTTCCCAGCACTCTTTGTCATATAACGCTTTGAAACTACTGACGGTCTTGGCCTCCACCACCTTCTCCCCCAACTTGTTCCAACCGTCTACCACTCTGTTTGCGAAAGTGAATTTTCTTATATTTCTTCGGCATCTGTGTTTAGCCAGTTTATATCTATGACCTCTTGTTCTTGAAGTTCCAGGTCTCAGGAAATCTTTCCTGTCGATTTTATCAATTCCTGTTACTATTTTGTATGTAGTGATCATATCACCTCTTTTTCTTCTGTCTTCTAGTTTTGGCATATTTAATGCTTCTAACCTTTCCTCGTAGCTCTTACCCTTCAGTTCTGGGAGCCACTTAGTAGCATGTCTTTGCACCTTTTCCAGTTTGTTGATGTGCTTCTTAAGATTATTTTTTCCAATATTTTGACTATTACACTTGTCAATGATACCGGTCTATAATTAAGGGGGTCTTCCCTGCTTCCACTCTTGTAAATTGGAACTATGTTAGCCTTTTTCCACACATCAGCTACAACTCCTGTAAACAGGGATGCCTGAAAGATCAGTTGAAGAGGGATGCTGAGCTCAGGTGCACATTCTCTCAGAACCCATGGTGAAACTCCATCTGGACCAACTGCTTTGTTCTTATTTAGCTCTTTGAGCATTTTTTCCACTTCGTCTCTAGACACCTCTATGTGCTCTATGTTGTTCTCTGGAATTCTTATTGTATCTGGTTCCCTGAAGATTTCATTTTGTACAAACACACTTTGGAACTTTTCGTTTAATGTTTCACACATTTCCTTTTCATTTTCCGTGAATCTATTTCCCATTTTCAACCTCTGAATATTATCCTTTACCTGCAATTTGTTGTTTATGAATTTATAGAATAGACCTGGTTCTGTTTTACATTTGTCTGCAATCCCTTTTTCAAAATTTCTTTCTGCCTCCCTCCTCACTGCCGTGTAGTTGTTTCTCGCATCTTTGTATCGCTGGTATGATTGGGGGTTTGGCCTCTTCCTGTATTGATTCCATTTTTGTGTCTTTTGGTCTCTGGCCCTCTCGCACTTTCTGTCAAACCAATCCTGTTTCCTAGTTCTGCTTCTCTGTTTTGGTATAAATTTTTTTGTGCCTTTATCATATACTGTCTCCACTCGATCATCCGGACTATATGGGAAGGACCCCCAACCGGATTATCACGTTTTTCGGATAATGGTACTTTTTCACCTACGAGTCCAAAAGTGACCATTTCCAACAATTTTTATACTACAAACAACATAATTTGAATTGCCTTGCCACATATAATTATTAGATATTCAACTAGAAACCTCAACTTACCTTGTTGGTGTTCGTCTTCTTGATTGATGCCACACATCTTGAAGTTAAGAATTCTTAACAATTTACGTAACCTATACTAACACAACACTAAAATTAACACTTAAAATTACTGTACAGTTCATTAAGCAAAGTTAGTTTTGACTGCCAGCTGCTGAAGCCTCACTGGTTGAAGGCGCTTGGCTTGCCTATGACGCCTCACTTGTTGAAGGCGCTTGGCTTGCCTGTGACGCCTCACTGGTTGAAGGCGCTTGGCTTGCCTGAGGCACCTCACTTGTTAAAGGCGCTTGGCTTGCCTGTGACGCCTCACTTGTTGAAGGCGCTTGGCTTGCCTGTGACGCCTCACTTGTTGAAGGCGCTTGGTTTGCCTGTGGCGCCTCACTTGTTGAAGGCATTTGGCTGCCTGTGACGCCTCACTGGTTGAACAACACGTAACTTGTCTTTAATTGCCAGGACAACCTTCTTCCTCTTAACACCTCCAGAACGATTGATGCTGATACCAGACATAGTCTTGGCCAAAAATGTTTAAAGTTACTATGAAAATAAAAAAGATATTTCAAAAAATATTTCACTAATGGCGCAGCACTGTGACGCCTCACTCGTTGAGGTGTATAACAGTAACTTGTCTTTAATTGTTAGGACAACTTTCTTCCTCTTAACACCTACAGAACGATTGATGCTCCTACCAGTCATAGTCTTGGCCAAAAATGTTCAAAGTTACTATGAAAATAAAAAAGTTATTTAAAAAAATATTTCACTAATGGCGCAGCACTGTGTATAACACGAGGGATGGACGCACATGGGTTGATCAGTGTTGGACGGGTCCACTTGGCGTGGGGCAGCTATACCACCTTACTTAGGCTGCCAGGAGAATATTTTTTAAGGAAACTTCAGCCTGTGCACATTGCTTTTAGAAAACTTATTTATTTGTTATTACATAATTACTAGTACTTATTTCATTTGTTTTTGTTCTAAAATTAATGGTAATTCCTGTACACAGGTGGTCCCTCCCGACGCTCTCCTCCCACCCTCCCGACACCACCCACCCACCCCACCCCCTCCTAAACCATGCGCCTCGAGTCACGGGCAGACGGGATTAATACCGTATGGCCCGCCTCATGTTTTCATATACGGAAAAAGCCTCGATCATCCGGGCAACTGACCGGATAGTGTAATTTCGGCAGGACATTAACCGGGCCCCAAAATTTTATCCGTCCAAGCTCTCGTTAATCCGGTTCCTGTGGCTATTTTGGCCGGATATTGTGATAACTTTATCCGATTGCGATTTTGGCCGTATTAAGGCGTTTTTCGGATGTTCGAATCCCGGATAATCGCGGGGTTACAGTATTTCACAAAACTTGACATACATCTCATTCACTTCCTTGCCTAGCAACAAGTCTGTCCAATTATACTCCCTAAAAAATTTTCTAAGGTTGCCATAATGTCCTCTCCTAAAGTCAGGTTTTTCAATTGCATCGACCATCATATTTTCTTCCAGATTATAACGCATTGCATACTTTATCCCCAAAAAGACATGGTCACTTTTACCCAAGGGAGGAAGGTACTGAATGTCAAATATTTCTTCCTCCTTCCTGGTAAATATCAAATCTAGCATGGAGGNAGTGTCCCTGGACCTCCGGGACGCTTATTGGCATGTCCCGATTCATCCGCGGTTCAGGGACTGGCTCTGTTTTGTGGTGGGGCGTCAGAGTTTTCGCTTTTGTTGTCTCCCGTTCGGGTTGAACCTGGCACCTCGCTGTTCACGCGCCTTACACGGGTAGTCGTGGCTCGGTTGCGTCTCCTAGGAGTTCGGGTGTTGGCCTACCTCGACGACTGGCTGGTTTGGGCTCCCAGCTGGTCCGCTTGCTTGCTAGCCAGGGATTTGGTTCTTTCCCAGCTCGCCGGTTCGGGTTCTTGGTGAACTGGTGGAAGTCCCATCTGGTTCCATCTCAGGTTCGGACTTGGCTGGGCCTCGTTTGGGACTCTCGCACCTCCTCCTTGTCTCTCCCTCCGGAGTCTCTCCAGCAGCTGCGGTCCCGCCTTCGTCTCTTTCTGGTGGGCCCTCGGGTCACCCGGCGGTTCCTCGAGGGGCTGTGCGGGAGCCTGAATTTCGCGATGCTGGTCTACCCGCCGGGTCGGTTTGGCTTCGTCGGCTGTTCTGGTTCCTTCGGGGTCACCCCTTCCGCCTCTCTCGTGATCGCAAGGTGCGACCCCCGGGGCCTTGCGTCGGTTGCTGCGTCACCGGCTTCCTCTTCGGGTTTTTCGGGGTTCGGTGCCATGGCGCCTACCCGAGCCCTCGCTCGATGTGTACATGGATGCATCGTCTCTAGGCTGGGTTTTGTGACCAGTGCTCACCAGGCCGGCCAGGGGCGTTGGGGTCCGTCGCTTTCGACAGAGTTCCACATAAGAGGCTGTTCTGGAAACTGGAAATATTGGAGGGGTGACAGGTAAGCTTGTAACATGGATGAAAAATTTCTGACTGATAGAAAAATGAGGGCAGTGATCAGAGGCAATGTATCGGACTGGAGAAATGTCACAAGCGGAGTACCACAGGGTTCAGTTCTTGCACCAGTGATGTTTATTGTCTACATAAATGATCTACCAGTTGGTATACAGAATTATATGAACATGTTTGCTGATGATGCTAAGATAATAGGAAGGATAAGAAACTTAGATGATTGTCATGCCCTTCAAGATGACCTGGACAAAATAAGTACATGGAGCACCACTTGGCAAATGGAATTTATTGTTAATAAATGCCATGTTATGGAATGTGGAATAGGAGAACATAGACCCCACACAACCTATATATTATGTGAGAAATCTTTAAAGAATTCTGATAAAGAAAGAGATCTAGGGGTGGTTCTAGATAGAAAACTATCACCTGAGGACCACATAAAGAATATTGTGCGAGGAGCCTATGCAAAACGCTTTCCAACTTCAGAATTGCGTTTAAATACATGGATGGCGATATACTAAAAAAACTGTTCACGACTTTTGTTAGGCCAAAGCTAGAATATGCAGTGGTTGTGTGGTGCCCCTATCTTAAGAAGCACATCAACAAGTGGCTCCCAGAACTGAAGGGCAAGAGCTACGAGGAGAGGTTAGAGGCATTAAATATGCCAAAACTAGAAGACAGAAGAAAGAGGTGATATGATCACTACATACAAAATAGTAACAGGAATTGATAAAATCGATAGGGAAGATTTCCTGAGACCTGGAACTTTAAGAACAAGAGGTCAAAGATATAAACTAGCTAAACACAGATGCCGAAGAAATATAAGAAAATTCACTTTCGCAAACAGAGTGGTAGACGGTTGGAACAAGTTAGGGGAGAAGGTGGTGGAGGCCAAGACCGTCAGTAGTTTCAAAGCGTTATATGACAAAGAGTGCTGGGAAGACGGGACACCACGAGCGTAGCTCTCATCCTGTAACTACACTTAGGTAATTACAGGGTTTTCTGTAGGCCATTGCTCCCCTTGCCTCTTCTGAGGGGCCAGGTTCTGGCTCGTGGTCTCCAGTAGGCCCACAGAACTTCATACACATGACTGATGCCAAAGTCTGACATTAGCATATCAGCCTAGTAAGCTCCGGGGAGCCTCCAGGTCTCGCCCAGAAAGTGGCGTTTCATTACATTCAACGCTGTTTTTTTTAAGTATTTGCCTAAAATCAATTTCTGAAAATATTTTGATGAAAGTTTCACAAAGCTGAATCCAATAAGTTAGAGATTTGTTTCACATTTTTAAGCAATTTTTACATAATTCAAATATTTTTCGAATTATACTCCTTTCAATGTCACACATCATATGACGTTTTACGCAGTTTAATGGTTAACCACTGTGCTGCTCGCCTTCCAAATATGGCACCCCGTCTTGTGCGCAGGAAATAAATTCTCGGGAAAAATTATTTTTGGTTTTGAAAATGTTAAATACAATGTTAAAAAATAAAAATGTTAAATGTTAAAAAAATTGAAATTGTACTTACTTTGGCCGTAGTGGGGTCCGTAAAATGGCGTGTGAAGTCACGATTTGGTGGTCGTCCGTGACGTAGACTCCTGAAGCCAGTCGCCCGCCAGCTTCAACTTGCGCGAGTTCCCACAAATATTTTTTTTTCATTTTTTGCGTACATTTCCAAATACATTTGTTTTGTTTTTTCTTGCCAATCCTATTATAATGAACACCTACACAATATTATGGCAGTAGAACATCTGTACTGTCCCAAGACACTGTGTTATGTGTCTCTCAAATGTGTCCACATATATTGCTCATGTATCCAATGTTTCATGTTCATTTATGTATATTTACAACATAATTTACACACTATACACTATCACACACTATATACATTCACCATCAATACGCTCAGAACTCCATGAGTGTGAACTGCTACACCCAACCAGCTCTCACTCACTCCTCCAACACCTAGCTCACTCCTTACACCTTACTCGCCAACATTCCTCCTCCCACCATACTGTTATTGTTTTTAATACACTATTTAAACACTTTATATATACGTATCTACCTGTTTTATTCACCATAACTATGCAAGTAAGCTGGTATTGTGTCCAAACAGCACAGGGGGCCATCATGCACTGCATGAGAAATCACACGGCAGCCAGCAGACGACGCTACGAGTACGAAGCCACCTCCCTCACCAAAATGGCTTCTCCCAACATACTCCTGTTGCTGTTATTACACTATATACACACACATTGTATATACCTATGTACATATGTGTTCACAGTAGCGAACCACTAAGCTAGTATGGTGAGCAAAGCAAGAGTGATTGCCCCACACAGTGCCACTACCTCGATCTCCCTCCCTCCCTCCATTCCCCACCAAAATTCCTCCTCCCACTATACTACACACATATGTACATGGGTATATATACACATTGTATATACCCATGTACATGTGTGTTCACCATAGCGAACCACTAAGTACGCATGGTGAACAAAACAAGAGTGGCTGCCACACACAGTGGCATTATCTGGATTCCTTCCCTCCCTCACCAAACTTCCTCCTCCCACAATACTACGCACAGCGCTAATGATCACCACAATCCTGCTATTGTCGCAATCCTGGTCACTAAATTCTGTAAATGAATAATTGATCACAAGTTTATTTTGTAAAGTAACATAAGAAGTCGTTTGAAGATTCCTAGATGGACGAAATAATGCTGTGGTGCTGTGGCTAGTGCTGTGAACATCGTGAACAGCATTGATTCACTGATATTTGAACATTGTACACAGTCATTATCACACTCAAGGCTCTTCTGTAATACTATCATGGCTAAATAATACCAGTTATATATGTATATATTGTGACATTATTAGGCGATGCTGTGGTCACAAGCTGAACAGCAGTGCTGTGAGCTCATTCTGCGTGCGCCAGCCTTGGTTGCTCATTCAGTACTGAGGCTCTCACACCCGGGAATGTTGCCCACAATTTTTTTTTTAAATGGCGTCTGTTTACAAGAACCCTGAGGAAGCTGATGTGAACCCCATGTAGCCACGGGAGTTTTGAATCATACGCTAGAAATATAAGATCCCGGAGGCGTGTTGTGCACCCCTCGTCAAGCGTCTGCAGGCGCGTTGCACTGTTCAGTGGTTAAATTACATTCGCTGGAAAGGCGAAGAGTTAGGGGTGCTATGATAAAGGTGTACAAGAAGATAAATGGACATAACTAAGGGGATATTGACAGAGTATTAAAAGTATCAACACAGGATAGAACTCGAAACAATGGGTATAAATTGGATAAGTTTAGATTTGGGAAAGATCTGGGTAAATACTGGTTCGGTAACAGGGTTGTTGATTTGTGGAATCAATTGCCATGTAACATAGTGGAGGTGGGGTTCCTTGATTGTTTCAAGCATGGGTTGGACATGTATATGAGTAGGATTGGGTGGTTATAAATAGGCGCTGCCTCGTATGGGTCAATAGGCCTTCTGCAGTTACTTTTGTTCTAATGTTCTTATGTTTTTATGTCTTGGTCTCATGAGAGGTTGTTAGCATCTCTCTCCTCCCCTCAGTTCTTGATTGCCCCTTCAATCTGTGGTACGTTCTTCATGGCTTTTTTGTTAGCCCTCACTTCCGGTTGTCAGGTGAGGAAGCTTTATGCTCTTCTTTGGAAGAGTGGGTTTTGTTTTTTCGACTCTAGTGGTCAGTGTTTTCGTTTGCACCTTCTCCTTTTCTGGGGGAAGCCCCTACGGCTCCCCGGAGCTTACCAGGCTGATATTCTAATGTCAGACTTTGGCATCAGTCATGTGTATAAAGTTCTTATGGGTCTACCGGGGACCATGAGCCAGAACCTGGCCCCCTCTGGAGAGGCAAGGGGAGCAATGGCCTATAGAACCCCCCGTGTGACTGGAAGCATTCTATGTCTGCCATCGACCGGGTTAGGCACCCATAAAGGTAGGCGTCCCAAAACAAACCCCTATTCTGGTGAAAATTGCAACCAAAGACCGAACAAGTGGATAGAACTCCCCAAACGAAAAACGAGCAAACTAGTATGACGTCACCCGTCATCACATCGTTGTCTGCGCAGCTTCCCCCTCCCTGTGTATGGTTGCTGTACTCAGGGGTGCGAGAGCCGGGAGTTATTCTTCAGTACTCAGGCTGCATGCGCCTAGGATTCTCTTTCCTAGGTGCCTTGTAAGTACTGCCCTTGGAGCTTGGGGTTACATTCCACAAGTTCCTCGGGGTTTGCCTCTGTGTGTCCGTTTCACTGCTCGGTTTTTCGGCTGCCCTTTGGGTACTTGGGTGTTTTGTCTCCCTCGTTTACCTTAGGGTAAGAGGCAGTTTTTGCACTGGTAGGGGTGCAGGGTGCCGCGCAGCTAGTTGTCACCTATCACAACGGCTGGCTCTGTTCCTTGGGGTACATTGTTCTCTTGCGGGGGTTTTGTTTTTCTCTCTGTTCTTGCCTAGGTGGGGGGTTCTGCCCTACTTGCCACTGGTGTTTGGCCTCACCCTGATAAATTGGTGGTGCCCCCTGCTTGGTCCGTGAGTGTACATGTCCCTGGGGTTCAGCTTTAGACTGTTTGGTTGGTAGTTTTTGGGCGCCGGTTAGCAGTACCTTTGCCTGGGTTTACCTGGGTGCGAGTCCTCTTAAAGTAAACGCTCAGGACCCTGGGAATCCCCTAGGGGACGTGTGGGTCTGATGGATGTGACTCCGGGGTCCCCCCTCGCTTTGTGCGAGTTTGAGGGTTGTTCGGTTCCTTTGTCTCAGGGCAACCCTCACTGTTTTTGCCTCCGTCACACAGCCTGTTGGGTCAGTGACACTTTCGTGTCCTGTGAGTCCTGCTGCTTGCTGGTGTGTCCTGTGAGTACTGCTGCTTGCTGGTGACTCAATTTGTGCTGGTACCCAATCTGTGGATGATCATCTTCGGGTACAGGCTGCGCAGGCATTGCATTCTAGGTTTTGTTTGTTGTGACGCGCTAGGTTAGTTGCTCACTCGGATGCCCCGCGGCTGCCCCGTTTTGCTTATAGGGACCCGGACTTGGGGGTGGGGATCACTTCGACCCTGGTTCAGTCCGCGCCTCCTCGTCCTTCCCCTTCTGTTGTTCGTTCTGGTCCCCCTCCCTGCTTCCGGCACTGAAACGTCTGAGGGTTTCGGAGCCGGAGCGGGGGTTAGTTGGTCTTGAGACTCGGGCAGCCTCGAAGGATGCCCCTTCCGGTGTGACGACGGAGGCATTCGAGTCTCCTCCCCCGGCCGAAGCCTCTGGGTCTGACCAGTGGGCCTCATTCTATCTGGCTTCTACGGCTGCGCCGGCCTTGTCTGGTGGGGTCGGTGCTTGGGGGGAGGGGAGGACTCGGCCCAGGGTCCTGCGGAGGAGGACCCTGGGGCTGGGGAAGGGCTGGCTTGGGGCCTTGGGCTCCGCTGGACCCCGCCTGGGTTTTTCTGCCCTCTGAGCGGGGCTTACTGTTACAAGGAGTGGGGTTTTCTTTTCCCCCCTCTGTGTACGAGTTGGACTTGGTGTCTGCCCCTCCCCTGGTTTGGTTCCATGTTCCCCCGGGTGCTTCGGTTCTGTCTTTCAGGAGGTTTTCGGCTTATCGCATCCAACCTGCTGCGGTGCGGGCGGCCCTTGCAGCAGACCTCCTGTGTGACCCGGATTATGCCTCGGCAATGGATACCTCGGCTTTCAGGTTTGGGATTTCGTTCCCTTTCTGGCTCTGTTATGAGGTTCTGGAGTCTTCCTGGCTGGCGGACTGTCCTGTCTTTGCTTTGGAGGCTTGGCACTCCTTCTGCCATTCCCGCACGCTTGAGTGGAGGGAGGCTTCTACAGTGCTTCAGGTTTTCCTGGGGGGCGACCTTGAGCACCTCAATGAGTGCTTGTTTGCTCCTTCCCTTCCCCGGGATTCTTATCCCTCCTGGAGCTATCTTCGGACTGGCTCACGGTGGATGTTGGGGAGCTTGGGGCTGTTCCTGGGTCTGGCGCCTTGACCTCGGCGGCTCGCTCGTGGGCTGCCTTGCTGAAGCTCTTTGCGCCGATCTTGCAGGATGCGGTTGCTCTGTTTTATGCTTCCCGGCTCGCATGTCGGCAGACGGTGCTTGCCTCCTCTGTGGAATCCGCTTGGGCCTTGGCTCTTAGGACATCTTCTCCCTTTTGTCCTCTCTTGTTTGAGGCTTCCGCCGTTGCGCAGTATTTTCAGGCTGCTTCGGCTTCTTGCCATCCTATGTCGGACTTGCTGGTTCTCCGGGGGTCCCGTGGTGGACTTTCCCGGAAGGGTCGTGCCAAGGCTCGGGGTTTCTCTTGTCGTGGTAGGCCACTGGTGTCTGGTTCGGGTTTGGTTCCTCCTTCGGACCCGCCTCCATCTGGTCGGCGTGGTGTTTGCTCTGTGCGAGGTTCTGGGTCTCGTAAAGGGCGCTGGCCCTTTTACGGTTTGCCCCTTTGACGGGGCGATGGGGGGGAGTGTTGCGCTGTTCGCTCACGCCTGGTCCCATGATTTGTGGGCGTTTTGGGTCGTTTTGCACGGCCTCCGGTGGCATTGGGTAACCCCATCTCCTGCTGGGGGTTCGGGGCTGGCGGGGCAGGCCTCTTCCCCTGTGCTCTGTCAGGTCGTCCTGGAGTGGGTTCGCTTGGGCATGGTCGAAACGACTCCGTCCCTCAGATGGGTTTCCCATCTGTTTCCAGTCCCGAAACAGGACTGTGCGGACCTGCGGTTCATTCTGGACTTGTCCCGTCTGAACCCCTGGGTTCATTAACCCTCCTTTCGGTTGACTACGCTGTCTCAGGTTCGGCTTCTTTTGGAGCCGGGCGCTTGGATGGTGTCCCTGGACCTCTGGGACGCTTATTGGCGCGTCCCTGTTCATCTGGGGTTCAGGGACTGGCTCGGTTTTGTTGTGGGGCTTCGTGCTTACCGCTTTCGTTGTCTCTCGTTTGGTTTGAACCTGGCATCTCGCGTTTTCACACGCCTCACGCGGGTCGTGGTGACCCGTCTGTGTCTGTTAGGTGTTCGGGTGTTGGCCTACCTCGACGACTGGCTGGTTTGGTCTCCCAGCCAGTTCGCTTGTCTGCTGGCTAGGGATCTGGTTCTTTCTCAGCTCACTAGGTTCGGGTTCTTGGTGAACTGGAGGAAGTCCCATCTGGTTCCCTCCCAGGTTTGGACTTGGCTGGGCCTTGTGTGGGACTCTTGGACCGCTTCCTTGTCTCTTCCTCCGGAGTCTCACAAGCGGTCTCGCTTGTGCCTGTTTCTGGGAGGCTCCCGGGTCACCCGGCGGTTGCTCAAGGGTCTGTGCGGGAGCCTGAACTTCGCGATGCTGGTCTACCCGCCGGGTCGGGTTTGGCTTTGTCAGCTGTTCTGGTTCCTTCGGGGATGTCCCCTCCGCCTCTCTCGCGATCGCTGGGTTCGGACCCTGGGGGCTTTGCATCGGTTGCTGCGTCATCGGCTTCCTCTTCGGGTTTTTCGGGGTTGAGTGCCTTGGCGCCAACCCGAGCCCTCGCTCGATGTGTTCACAGACGCGTCGTCTCTCAGCTGGGGCTTTGTGTCCAGTGCTCACCAGGCCGGCCAGGGTTGGTGGGGTCCGTCCTTCCGTCGAGCCCACGGCACTGTGCGGGAGTTCGCGGCGGTGTGGTTTTCTCTTTGGAGGCTTCGAGTCGCCCGCTGGTCGACGATCCGGCTCCATTCGGACTGCTCCCTGGTGGTTCATTGTCTGAACCGGGGGGGTTCGATGCGGTCCTTGGCTCTTTGGCGCTGGTCGCTTCGGGTGACTCGTCTGCTAAGTTCTTGGGGTTTGGCTCTCCTGGCGGTTCACGTATGGGGAGTGTTCAACGTCTTGGTCGATGGCCTGTCTCGTTTCATTCCCCCTCTCCACGGAATGGATGGTCGACGCCGACTCCTGCCATCTGGCTTTCCCAGACGTTCGGATGCCCCAAGGTGGACCTCTTCGCGTCAGAATGGTCGCGGCGCCTTCCCTTGTATGTGGCGCCCTTTCCCGACAGCGAGGCCATCGGGGTCGACGCCTTTCTGTAGGACTGGTCGAGGTGGGTGTTCCTGTACCTCTTTCCCCCGGTTCAGCTGTTGCTCCAGGTCTTGACTCGCTTGGAGACTTACCAGGGGAGAGTTGTCCTCTTGGCCCCTTGGTGGCCGGCCCAGCCGTGGTTTCAGGCGCTGCTTGCTCGGTGTCTGAACCCAGAGGTTTTTCCGCGGCTCCTCTTCCAGCAGATCGGTCCGGTCCGTCACGTGGTTAGTTCGATCTTCTCCTCGAGTCTTCACGTATGGTATTGTTGACTCGAGTTTATCATCATCTCTATGGTGGTCAGGTGGCTTCCTTATTAGTGTCCCACCTGCGGGTTTCGTCTCGGCGGCAGTATGAAGTTTCCTGGCGATCTTTCCGGTTCTTCTCGCGTCTTCGTCGTTGTGCTTTGCTTTCAGTTAGGGTGGTGTTGTCCTTTCTCACTTGGTTGTTCCAGGACCGTCTCCTTATGCCTAACACTGGAGAGAAATGATATAATATCAGACAGACAGTATGGTTTTTGATCTGAAAGATCCTGTGTATCGAATTTACTCAGTTTCTATGATCGAGCAACAGAGATATTACAGGAAAGAGATGGTTGGGTTGACTGCATCTATCTGGACCTAAAAAAGGCTTTCGACAGAGTTCCACATAAGAGGTTGTTCTGGAAACTGGAAAATATTGGAGGGGTGACAGGTAAGCTTTTAACATGGATGAGAAATTTTCTGACTGATAGAAAAATGAGGGCAGTGATCAGAGGCAATGTATCAGACTGGAGAAATGTCACAGGTGGAGTACCACAGGGTTCAGTTCTTGCACCAGTGATGTTTATTGTCTACATAAATGATCTACCAGTTGGTATACAGAATTATATGAACATGTTTGCTGATGATGCTAAGATAATAGGAAGGATAAGAAACGTAGATGATTGTCATGCCCTTCAAGATGACCTGGACAAAATAAGTATATGGAGCACCACTTGGCAAATGGAATTTAATGTTAATAAATGCCATGTTATAGAATGTGGAATAGGAGAACATAGACCTCACACAACCTATATATTATGTGAGAAATCTTTAAAGAATTCTGATAAAGAAAGAGATCTAGGGGTGGTTGTAGATAGAAAACTATCACCTGAGGACCACATAAAGAATATTGTGCGAGGAGCCTATGCCACGCTTTCTAACTTCAGAATTGCTTTTAAATACATGGATGGCGATATACTAAAGAAATTGTTCACGACTTTTGTTAGGCCAAAGCTAGAATATGCAGCGGTTGTGTGGTGCCCATATCTTAAGAAACACATCAACAAACTGGAAAAGGTGCAAAGGCATGCTACTAAGTGGCTCCCAGAACTGAAGGGCAAGAGCTACGAGGAAAGGTTAGAGGCATTAAATATGCCAAAACTAGAAGACAGAAGAAATTAGAGGTGATATGATCACTACGTACAAAATAGTAACTGGAATTGATAAAATCGATAGGGAAGATTTCCCGAGACCTGGAACTTTAAGAACAAGAGGTCATAGATATAAACTAGCTAAACACAGATGCCGAAGAAATATAAGAAAATTCACTTTCGCAAACAGAGTGGTAGACGGTTGGAACAAGTTAGGTGAGAAGGTGGTGGAGGCCAAGACCGTCAGTAGTTTCAAAGCGTTATATGACAAAGAGTGCTGGGAAGACGGGACACCACGAGCGTAGCTCTCATCCTGTAACTACACTTAGGTAATTACCGTCACCTCGTATCATGCGGCACTGGCGGAGCCGCTGCAGCTTGCTTTTAGTATCGATGTCACGTCTACACCGTTTCGCAAGCTGTCTCGGGCGTTGTTTCACCTCCGGCCTGCTCATGTGCCACCTGAACCGTCCTGGTCATTGGACAAGGTGCTCTCTTTTTTTTTTCTCCTCGTTTTGTTGTAGCCCCTTCAGGTTCCGGATTGTTTTTCAAAGGCTCTTTTTCCTGTTGGGATTGACCTCTGGGGGTCGGGTTGGCGAGCTTCATGCTCTCCTCCAGCGCAGAGGTTTCTGCTCTTTCGCTCGGGGTGATTGTTTTGTTTGTCTGCAGCCTTTTCCTTCTTTTCTGGCAAAGAATGAGACTGCTGCTTTCTGGAGGGATCCCTGGGTTGTTGATGCTTGGTTGGTTCGGGCAGGGGTGCATCATGTTTTGTGTCCTGTTGCGGCTCTCCATCGTTATTTGCGCGCTACGGCTTGTGTGTCCGTGGACGCGCTTTGGGTTAATCCGGTTTCCCTTCTTCCCTGTTCGAGGGTGCGGGTCTCCTAGGTCGTCCGCAGGATAATTAAGGCTAGCCAGCCTACGGTTTATCCCCATGCCCGTGACGTCCGCAAGTTTGCGGCTCTTGCCGCCGTCTTTGGCAATATGTCCTGGGCTGGCATTCGGGCACGGGGATTTTGGCAGTCGAACAGAGTCCTGGCTGCTCGTTACCTTGTAAATATTCCTGGGCCCAGTCGGGCTTGTGCCGCTTTGGGTCGGCGGATGCAGCCAATTGTCTCGATTTCGCGTTGAGGAGTGAGTGGCAACCGCCTCCCGGGTAAGTCCCTATTCTATTCCTCTGTGGGTAGTTAGCTCTGGGAAGCCGTAGGGGCTCCCCCCAGAAAACCAGCGTAGAATGTAATGAAACGCCAATTTCTGGGTGAGTCCCGGAGGCTCCCCAGCATCCCTCTCTCCCTCCGGTCGGCGGTTTTTCGTGTGTTTTGACATCCAGCCTCAGAATTGGGGTGTGGGTCGCTGGCGTGGTGGGTCTGGGGCTACCCCTTCCCCCTCCCAGGGAGGGGGGAGCTGCGTAGTGTCGGGGTTTCACGGTGTTCTCGTTAGAGAAGGGTTAAAGCAACAGTAGACTGGATCTCCTTTCCAGGTGGTTGCTCCAACAATAACCCTTACTCACCGTCGTTCGGCGGGTCTTCCCTCGATCCTCTAGGCTCCACTGCTGGCCTCGGAGAGTACCCCAGTCGGTCTCACAACCGGCCTTTAAATTGCAAGATGAGTGAGGGCACAGATCGTTCCCTCAATCTGTGGCCCGCCCCGACACCGAACTCTTACGCAGCCTTCAAGGTCGCCAACTGGTTTTTTGTGGTGGCCAGTAACACCGCAGTGGTCAGGTGCAATTGTGGCAAGAGCAAATTCCAGTAATATGGTATCAGGCAGGTCACTCTGCTTTACATCATTACACGGTCACAAGATAAATGGAGGGGATGATATCAAACACCAAAGAGTTTTGGTATTTTACTTAAAAGACAACGAGAAATATATATGCATCATGTATCAGGAATAATATATGACAATTGCTCCATTCATAGCATAATATTCTGGAGCGCACCAATATGGTAACATCGGCAGCGCCACGCGTCACCTGTCAGAATGTCAGCTGACCGGGACCCTCGCGATGTGGGAACAGACTAGTACTTGTTTTCTAATTCTGTCACGATCCCCGTTTATTTAACTTTTTCCAAAACACTATTCAACATTCACATGGCTTACTTATGATTTCACTGGCCTCACGATCAACATCTTATTCACAATACTCTCACAGTGGCTTTCCACCGTACCAAAAGATTACTCTATTCTTAATAATATTTACTGTGAATGCACTCACTTGATCACTGAACTTTTCTTTATATTTATACTTTCTCTCTTAAAGAGATATCACTGGCAACACCTCACGTATATGATATTATTCAGTACACAGTCATGTCATATATAAATCAGTAATCAAATTTCAGGCATATATAATTTACATCATGAAGATCAATACACAGGCATTTATATCAATAGATCATAGAGATCAACACACAGGCATTTATATCGATAGATTATAGAGATCAACACACGGGCACTTATATCAATAGATTAAGAGATCAATCCACAGGCATTTTATCAATAGATTATAGAGATCAATCCACAGGCATTTATA
>WNGS01001379.1:16285-28136 GCA_020271785.1 Procambarus virginalis | reverse complement strand
GAGGTCAGGTAACCTATACTGGTATAGGTGAGGTCAGGTAACCTACAGGTCAGGTCAGGTCAGCTATAGACTATACTGGTAGGGGCGACGTTAAAAAATTTGTTTGCTCCTTCATTTATGAACCAAACCGGAACACCTGTGCGTGTTCTAGAGCAGTACAAGAGACCTGTAACCAGGATTACATTATGGTTTATATGGGTACAGTGCCGGGAGGTAGTGGGGTCATGTACCCAAACACTCACACACACACACATGGGCACGGAAATAACTCCATGTAGGACCATGCCACAACAGGTGTTGGATATAACACCTGCAAAAACTCAATAGATCCTCAGGTGTCTGTTGACACACACACGCACATACATTACGCTGCTGTTGAGGTTAGTCCATAGAGTGCATTGCACTAAAGGAGGTACTCATTCAGAGTGTGGTTGATGCGGTGTGAGTGAAGCCGGCATCCTTGGCTGGCTAATTCCTGCTGATGCTGCTGCTGTCATCCGTCATACAAGTGACCTTGGCTGCAGTACACCTAGGAACTTCAGTACTGTTCCTTAAGGAACAGCAGGGATTCTTTCACGAAAGGAGGAGAGGAGTTCTTTCTAATACAATCGCCTTGCGCGTTCTTGCAAGTCTGTGGTTACTATTAATTTCACTTTCGCGCGCCCGTCCGTACATACACGACGGCTATATTTCTCGGTTGTGCGACCGCGTCGTAAATAGCCGGCCGATCTAAAAAAAAACATATAAAATCCAATTCTTATTCGACGACTTGGGGTTTGTATGAAAATGTTTACCATTAAATTTTTGTTTCTCTAATAAACACATGGCCTATTAGAGAAAACGGCACTGTATTGTAACTTAGAGGAGAGACTATTGAGTTGTTGACAACGAGGGTAATCGCCCACTTCACACACTCTTGGTGTGAGACGCAATCATGATTCTACATTTATATGCATATGTCTGTGTAGGGAATTTTATTGCGAGTTCAGTGATATAAAATATAACGCTGTAGGACTAATGTGGAGCTGACAACAAACAAAAGAGTATGAACCATTTGTTGCTGTTTGGGCGTCACGGCGAGTGAACTAAGTTTTATTTATTTCGTGGTGGGATAGCTAAGCTTTGGTGACATGTTATACATATGATCTTGTAGAGAATTTTATTGCCAACACATTGATACCAAAATGAAATACGTAGCTTGAGAATTGGTGTTAGGAGAGTGAAAAGATTACACACTTTTTGGTGTTTACGCTCAAGAGCCCAAAACGCCGCGCGCACAATGCCCTATTTTTTTTCGCGGGCGCCGTGAGCATTAAAGTGTTTAAAGGCTCGTGTTCTCTCAAAAAAGTGAGTTGCGTCAATGAAAACGAACTCCTGGTCTCTGGCTACCTGGTGCAGTTGGGTTATTGGAGGGGAAATAGCTTCCTCTTCCAATAACTTTTAACTGTCTGGTGGTCAGTTGGTCAGAGTACTGGTCTTGTCAAGGGGTTCACTGCCCCTGTCAGTTATAGGTTTGAACCTTTCACGAGAGGAGGTCTTTCTATATATATATATATATATATATATATATATATATATTATTATATATATTCTATATATATATATATATTATATATATATATATAATATAATATGTGTGTGTGTGTGTGTGTGTGTGTACCATATACTCATAATTTAAGTTCCGCTGCTCCTCCCTCTCTCCCGAAACATTCACGACCTTGATCACGAAATTGGACCTTGACCCCCCTAGGTGGTGTGAAAATTTATATCTGTTTTAGTTTTGTTGGCAGTTCCTAGTAATTTCCACAGCCAAAATCTATATAGGTATTGCCGTTTGGGTTTTGTACAGAGCATATAAATGACTGTTTTATTATTTTTCATATAACTATTACTAATGTGTAAAAATTCAAATTGTTATGTATTTTATCAACTTTTTCACTGAAGTCCCCGTGGAGCAGTAGTGGTAACTCACTCGCCCGGCGTTCGTGAGCCCTCTGGCATAAGTTCGTATCCTGGCGGGGAGGATTGACTAGTTTAGTTAATTTATTATACCACCATACCCATGTTGTGGGCGGTAGTGGAATTTGTTACAGAGGCACATAAAGGCTCAGGGGACTGAACCCACAATTCATTTAGCTAAGCAAGTTACAATCTTGATGAGCTAGTTACAAAATTCAATGTACATCTTCACATCAACAATGGGTTCGAGATCGATCTCAAGTGCAGTTTCTAAATTATGCAACTGACATATGTGGAGAGCTAGTGTCACAATTGATATGTTTGTCCTGCACACTGCCCCCCCCCCTATCCAGTGAGCAGCAGTGGATAGGTTACAAGCACTTAGTTACTACCTACAGTTAGCAAACTAGGGACATTTTGGCTAAAATTTCTGGTAGCAGATCATTTCATTAAATATTACACATCGTTGGAACATTGGTTATAGAATTGTCTCTAAATTCACGTATCTTTTCTCACTCCATCACATAGTGACGGAGGGTGTGCGAATAATTTTGTTGACACAGTTTACATTTGGTCAGGTCTACATCGGCAGATAATGAGAATTCCCAGAGATACTTGTAACAGAGTCTAAGCCGAGCAGCAGACATCTAGAAGTCTGCTGATTTTATGGATGACCTATAGATGTGTGGCTCCTCTTGCATGATAGTATGATGATAGATGGAATTACTGGTGTCAATTTCACTTTGCCCTCAGATCTACAAGATTTTGTTGACGTTCTCGGTGTACTGCTGCTCTCAGATTGATTATTGGCAATCTTTTTTTTTGAGATATATACAAGAGTTGTTACATTCTTGTACAGCCACTAGTACGCGTAGCGTTTCGGGCAGGTCCCTGGAATACGATCCCCAGCCGCGAAGAATCGTTTTTTCATCCAAGTACACATTATACTGTTGCGTTAAACAGAGGCTACAGTTAAGGAATTGCGCGCAGTAAATCCTCCCGGCCAGGATACGAACCCATGACATAGCGCTCGCGGAACGCCAGGCGAGTGTCTTAATTACCACTACACCACGGAGACTGACAATCAAATCAAAAGTTAAACTCAATTTCTCCTTTAAAGGCAGATTCTTTGGTTAACTCATCAGCTCTATCATGCATTCGGAGGCCAACATGAGATGGAGACCACATGAAATGGACTCTGTTACCTTCATTATAATTTTGTTGTATTGTGTCTAGCTTCGGACCGAGCATGTTACAGTTAAACTATTTGGCGGGTCGTATTCCGGGGGAAAATAAGAATTAATGACTTGCCCGAAACGTCCTGCGTCTTGTGGCTTTTACAAGAATGTAAAAACTCTTGTATATAAATAAAATAAAATAAAATAACAAAAATAGACCCCAGAAAGTCAAACACGTAAATATATTAGTTTTCCTAAATTTCTTTCAATGGTTTTCTTTAAAAATACGCATTTTCATAGAAAAAGATTACCTATATGGTAAACTTTGTTAACTTAATAAATGTTTCAATATTTGATAATACAATTAATTAGGTTTAAATATGAGTTTACTTATGTATTGGACTATCTTCACGACCTAAAGCATACAGTTGGTTTGTCAATAAGGCATTACAGTGGCCTTAATAACCCTTCCCACAATAGATCGGCCTCAAAACCAACACCAAAGAAAACTTCTTGAACCATCCGGGCGACACACGACCCTTCGAACACTGCTGATGTAGAGCAGACGTAGATCTGTCTATTATGTCTGTAGGTTAGATTAGCATTTTAAAAGCATTACAATCACCTTCCGTGGTGGTTGTTCAATAAATAACTGAAAATATGTTTAGCAGATATCTAACACTGTCCATGGAGGACAGAAAGAAATGTATATATGTTGGTTAGCATTGTAAATGTGGGGCCACGTCTGTGGCAGAATATATAATAATAATCAAAAGACCGTTGCATCGTAAATTGTGTGAAAAATGAGTCATTTACAGAATTTTTTAGGCTAGTTCATTTATTATGCACCCCATACTCATCTTGTGGGCGGTGGTGGAAAGGGTTACAGAGGCACATAATGGGCTCAGGGACTGAACCCCACAATTCATTTAGCTAAGCAAGTTACAGTTTTGATGAGGTAGTTACAAAATTCAGTATAAGTCGTCACATCAACAATGGGTTCGAGATCGACCATAAGTACAGTTTCTAAATTAAGCAACTGACATGTGGAGAGCTAGTGTCACAATTGATATGTTTGTCCTGCACACCGCCCCCCCCCCATACAGTGGACAGCGGTGGATAGGCTACAATCACTTAGTTACTACCTACAGTTAGCAAACTGGAGACATTTGGCTAAAATTTCTGGTAGCAGATCATTTTCAATTAAATATTTACACATCTTTGGAACATTTGTTATAGAATTGTCTCTGATTTTACGTACCTTTTCGCACTCCATCACATAGTGACGGAGGGTGTGCGAATAATTTTGTTGACACAGTTTACATTTGGTCAGGTCTACATCGGCAGGTAATGAGAATTTACAGATAGATCTAAACTTACGTTGCACGAAACTACAATATTATTTTTTATTGATAATGAAATAATATCTTAATTATGTACACTGTATCCATATCTCGGCCAGTTCCTGTGTCCTGTGTGTATGAGGGGGAGGTGGGGGGAGGGAACGGGAATTATCAGGGGAAAGTGCCAAGCCTTTACGACTATATAGCACTGGGCAGGGATTAGGATAAGGATTTGGGTTGGGACGGAGGGAAGGAATGGTGCCCAACCACTTGGACGGTCGGGAGATTGAACGCCGACCTGCATGAGGGAGAGAAGGAAATAATTGGCAGTGTGTTACCAAAAAAAATCACATAACTTTCAGTAGTTGTTTTTAATGATGCTTAAATTGATAGATACAGTACCGAGTACAGGACTAGCCGAGCCAAGAGTCACTGCGGTCCTGAGTCTACATAAATGACGTTGGTGTCTGCGTTATGAAACACAGCGGCAGCACAGTCTGCTTTTGAATATGAGAGCATATCTTCCTATCCAATACGCATGACGCCTTTTTCTTGGCAAGATCCCTTGTGAAGACACCATTAAAGTCGTGCTCACGCCAGCACCTAGCTCCTTCACTATACCAGCACCTAGCTCCTTCACTATACCAGCACCTAGCTCCTTCACTATACCAGCACCTAGCTCCTTCACTATGCCAGTACCTAGCTCCTTCACTATGCCAGTACCTAGCTCCTTCACTATACCAGCACCTAGCTCCTTCACTATGCCAGCACCTAGCTCCTTCACTATACCAGCACCTAGCTCCTTCACTATACCAGCACCTAGCTCCTTCACTATACCAGCACCTAGCTCCTTCACTATACCAGCACCTAGCTCCTTCACTATGCCAGTACCTAGCTCCTTCACTATGCCAGTACCTAGCTCCTTCACTATACCAGCACCTAGCTCCTTCACTATACCAGCACCTAGCTCCTTCACTATACCAGCACCTAGCTCCTTCACTATGCCAGCACCTAGCTCCTTCACTATACCAGCACCTAGCTCCTTCACTATACCAGCACCTAGCTCCTTCACTATGCCAGTACCTAGCTCCTTCACTATGCCAGTACCTAGCTCCTTCACTATACCAGTACCTAGCTCCTTCACTATACCAGTACCTAGCTCCTTCACTATGCCAATACCTAGCTCCTTCACTATACCAGCACCTAGCTCCTTCACTATACCAGCACCTAGCTCCTTCACTATGCCAGCACCTAGCTCCTTCACTATACCAGCACCTAGCTCCTTCACTATACCAGCACCTAGCTCCTTCACTATGCCAGTACCTAGCTCCTTCACTATGCCAGTACCTAGCTCCCTCACTATACCAGTACCTAGCTCCTTCACTATGCCAGTACCTAGCTCCTTCACTATACCAGTACCTAGCTCCTTCACTATACCAGTACCTAGCTCCTTCACTATGCCAATACCTAGCTCCTTCACTATGCCAGCACCTAGCTCCTTCACTATGCCAGCTCCTAGCTCCTTCACTATGCCAATACCTAGCTCCTTCACTATGCCAGTACCTAGCTCCTTCACTATACCAGCTCCCTGCTGCCTCCTTATCCCATACGCGAAGGTGATCCTCTTTGAACCGCCATGTTGAGGCTCCTCCTTCGACTCCTGCAGACGTCTTGAGGGACTCCCGGAACACCATATCTCTGTGGCACAGTGCTTCTTAAGCATCACCAAGCTCACAGTGGCATGTTACTTAGCATCAAGAGAGTGCCTGAAACACTCAAGGAACGTAGGAACTACGAAGAGTGTATCAGAAGAGCGTCTAAGACGGATGTGTGCAGACGCATCCTGACAATTGACTTAAATGATAAGTAGGAATGAACCTATAAAACTATTATCAACTATGCAGGCGATGAGTCACAATAACGTGGCTGAGGTATGTTGACCAGACCACACACTAGAAGGTGAAGGGACGACGACGTTTCGGTCCTTCCTGGACCATTCTCAAGTCGATTGTGAGAATGTTGACTTGAGAATGGTCCAGGACGGACCGAAACGTCTCGTCCCTTCACCTTCTAGTGTGTGGTCTGGTCAATATTATCAACTATTAGCAAGAATCTACAAATCCTGTTTAGCTTGAGGATAATATATATAAAGGTGAAATTACTAGAGTGTAGTAATAATTCATTTTTTTGGGGGGACAGGCAGCCAGTGTGTGTATATTTACGTTAGGCTTGCACCGAGAGCCCTCGAGGTCGAACTACTGACCCTCCCCGGGATGCAACCCACACAACAAGCTGAATAAGTGCTGGGTGCATACTGTTAGGTGAACAGAAGCATAGGGAAACGCACACAACGGTTTTCGTCCCGCGGCCGGGATTCGAACCCGGAATTCCCGATTGTGAGTCGAGAACGAACCTGACTGTGCTTCCGGGCCCCTACATACACACAGGTTGCCTGTCTCCGACAAAGAGAAAAGGAAATTAAAACATAACAGAAGCTCTTGTCATCAAGCTCTCTACTCCAGCTCTCAACACCCAGTCCATAATAAGATTCATTCAAAGAAAGAACTGAAGTCTAAGTTTAGTTCGACTTTAGTTCGAACTTTGAGTTTAGTTCGAATGTTTCCTCCACTCAGCCGACCAATGAGACCGCAGGACACAAATAAACCCATCATCCCCCCCACCCCCAGCCAGCCAATCAGAATTCAGGAACCCCAATTAGCAATTCTTCTGATAGGCTGAGAACCTCTCCTCTCATCAAACTCCTGTTCATCATGTATATTGTCGAGCTGATATCTTGTATTTCCAGCCCCGCTCCTGTGCCAGGTAAGCCCCACTATGGGGCTCACCATAGCCCGTGCTACTTTGGAACTTTTGTTCCGAGTAGCTAAATCTAAAACAACAACATCTTGTATCGTGTCTGGGATGCTCCCGGACACAGGTTCGAGTCCTCGTCACGGCCCTTGTGGATTTGTTCATTGTATTTCCGTTCTCTCTCTGCAGCCCGTCCTCCAAACAAAGATCCAAAAGTGATTCCATGCACCCGCCAAACCCCCAGCTGTTTATGAATGAAAAGCTGTTTACACACGACTCACAACTGATGACGTTCGAACATATCCGGAACAAGTGCTTCACTGACGAATTTTGTTCGAATCACAACGCTATAAATACTTCACCCACGTACTACAAATACAAATAATCGCCAGCAGAACCTAAACACCTAACCTAACCTATCCTATGCCTATTTATACACAATATGATAATATATTATAATCTTAATTTATACTTGAGAAAATTCCCGTTTTGAATGAACAGCATGTTAAAATTTATGAATGCGTCTGTGGGGTTGACCGCTGAATGTAATGGACTTGAGTCGAGGACGGGTTGCTCTCTGCCTCGCAGGACGCTCAGTTGCACTTGTCATGATGCAACAGCCTCATTATAGTTGCAATATGAGCTTCGGAGAGATAATTCCCAACATTTCTCACCAAGCGAAGCAGCACCTGCCCTCCTAACACGAATCGCTAATAGGTTTACAACCAGATCCCCAATTACTGCTGGGTGAATAGGGGCGACGAACCGTTAAAGATTGATGCCCACGCGACCTTCCCTGGCCAAGATTCGAACCCATCCAAAATCTCTAATTTGTATGGAAGGGAAGGGGAACTATGAGGAGAAAGTACCAAGCCATTACAACTATATATAGCATTTGGAAGGGATCCGGATAAAGATTTAGAATGGAACAGGGGCGAAGGAATGGTACCCAACCACTTGGACAGTCGGGGATTGAACACCGACCTGCATGAAGCGAAACCGTCGCTCTACCGTCCAGCCCAAGTGGTTAGACTTGTTTGTATGGAGTTTGTCTTAGGATAAGTATTGTATTACTTAGAAGTATTGTACTGTATTGTATTGATAAGTATTGTATAAGTTTGTATTAGGATAAGTAAGACAGTGTTGGTATTTTTGGCTTAGTGTTCCAAATATTACTCACACACACTAGGTGTTTCTGAATTATTTTGCGGTTCACATATGATGGAAATAATTTGTATTAAGATATCAGAAAATTACATTTATAGACAATAAGGAGTAATTTTGCTCAATATTGTAAAGTTCAGACCTTCTCCACATCGTACAGGAACCCCATAGGTTAAGGGATCCCATAGGTTAAGGCCTCCCATAGGTTAAGGGATCCTATAGGTTAAGGCCTCCCATAGGTTAACACCACAGCCTATAGGAATCCCAACCCGTTTTTGCATCAACGGTCCTGAATATTCTTCATTAGAAGGAGACTACCTTACCTTACCTTGAGGTAATTTCGGAGCTCAGCAACTCCGCGGCCCGGTCGTCGACCAGGCCTCCTTGTTGCTGGACTGGTCAACCAGGCTGTAGGCAACCAGGCGGCATAGTTGCTGACATCTCTTCTTAAGTTCATTGCTTAGGCCTATATCTGTCAACCTGTCTTGACAGCTGAGGTTCTGAAGCTCGCTGTCTAGTCCTATCTGTCATCAATTCGTCATGGTTGATGCTCTTTAAGTCCAGAGCCAAGGATTTCTTGCCTATTGTGATTGGTAGAAACTCCCTTGATGTATTGCGTAAAGTCTCAAGGAAGCCCCTACCAGGGGACACATTAGGCTCGACAGGGAACACCTACCAGGGGACACATTAGGCTCGACAGGGAACACCTACCAGGGGACACATTAGGCTCGACAGGGAACACCTACCAGGGGACACATTAGGCTCGACAGGGAACACCTACCAGGGGACACATTAGGCAAGACAGGCAACACCTACCAGGGGGCACATTAGGCTCGACAGGGAACACCTACCAGGGGACACATTAGGCTAGACAGGCAACACCTACCAGGGGACACATTAGGCTAGACAGGGAACACCTACCAGGGGGACACATGAGGCTCGACAGGGGGGGGGGGGGGGAGTAATTCACAAACTAGAGGTACAGAGCAGCAGGAATATTAAATATTAAATAATTCTTCCGTTTGAGTAAAATATTGCAAGAGTATTTTTTGCCAATTTCTATTTGCTTATTACTAGTAATATAAAAATGAAAATTTTTTGTGTTATACTTATTTTTTTTATATAAGTCAACGCGAAATCATTAAGTTACATTTTATTGTTTTATAATTCACCAACAATCGAATATAATAGATGCTTCAATAGACTAACATGGAGTCTGATTGACTCGTAAATCAGAGTCGAACTTGAGCTTGTTAACTTCAACCCAACAATCATGGTCGCCTCGAAGTTTAATTACAAGGTCATGTTAAAACTTTACTCATTGAAATTTTTTACTCGGTTACAAAAAAAAAGTGGCAACTTGTATGTTATTTTGTCGTCAGCTTTGGTCAGTTCTAGCTGACTAAAGACGTCTAGCTGACGTGTCATGGGCTGCCTGACGTGTCATGGGCTGCCTGACATGTCCTGGGCTGCCTGACGTGTCATGGGCTGCCTGACGTGTCCTGGGCTGCCTGACGTGTCATGGGGTGCCTGACGTGTCCTGAGCTGCCTGACATGTCCTGGGCTGCCTGACGTGTCATGGGCTGCCTGACGTGTCATGGGCTGCCTGACGTGTCATGGGCTGCCTGACATGTCCTGGGCTGCCTGACGTGTCCTGGGCTGCCTGACGTGTCATGGGCTGCCTGACGTGTCCTGGGCTGCCTGACGTGTCATGGGGTGCCTGACGTGTCATGGGGTGCCTGACGTGTCATGGGGTGCCTGACGTGTCATGGGGTGCCTGACGTGTCATGGGGTGCCTGACGTGTCCTGAGCTACCTGACGTGTCATGGGCTGCCTGACGTGTCATGGGCTGCCTGACGTGTCCTGGGCTGCCTGACGTGTCCTGGGCTGCCTGACGTGTCATGGGGTGCCTGACGTGTCCTGAGCTACCTGACGTGTCATGGGCTGCCTGACGTGTCATGGGCTGCCTGACGTGTCCTGGGCTGCCTGACGTGTCCTGGGCTGCCTGACGTGTCATGGGGTGCCTGACGTGTCCTGAGCTACCTGACGTGTCATGGGCTGCCTGACGTGTCATGGGCTGCCTGACGTGTCCTGGGCTGCCTGACGTGTCCTGGGCTGCCTGACGTGTCATGGGGTGCCTGACGTGTCCTGAGCTACCTGACGTGTCATGGGCTGCCTGACGTGTCATGGGCTGCCTGACGTGTCCTGGGCTGCCTGACGTGTCCTGGGCTGCCTGACGTGTCATGGGCTGCCCTAAGCCCATGACACGGGCTTAGGGCAGCCCAGGAAGGACATCAATAGTCTAGGTCTATCTGTCATCACGTCGTGGTGAATCAGGCTCTTTGGTTGACAATCTGAGCCTACCTCTCATATATACTATAAGAGAGAATGTCTATATGTTAGTCTCTCTTCTGTCCAAAGAGAGTTGGCGCTGCCAGACGCTAGGGGCTAGTCTCGCCCAAATTTTCAGGGTGGGTGGGTTGGGGTATGGGACGAACATAGCCTGGCTGGGGTAGACGTAAGTTAAATGCTCTTAGAAATATTAGTATTTATAAAAACTCCTCATGTGACTCTCATGGAGTCAAGTTGATATATGTGGTGTGATTTCCCTGGAGTTTGTAGTGATCATCATAATATATTTTCTGGTCCATGCAGATGTTTCTGTGATTAATTATAAATGTTCTGGAAGGGGAAGGGGGGAAGCAGGGGGGGGGGAGGCTAAGCCTTGGAGGACGAGGGGGGAGGGGGGGAGAGGGAATCGCAAATTTGTGCGATTCTCCAAAATGACTTAGACAAGCTGCAGTAATGGTTTTAGAAATGGCTGTTAGCGTTCAACACCAGCAAGTGTAAAGTGATGGAACTGGGAACAGGTGACAGGAGGTCAGAAAGACGGTACACAACTGTATCATTCAGAAACCTAGTTAAGGAAGCATTTAAATGAGCGCACACCGAATATCTAAGACCAGTCTTAAGAACATCCCGCCCCATCATGGAGCCCTCATCTTAAAAAATATATATATAAGAAAACTAGAAAAGGTTCAGAGGTTTGCAACAAGGCTAGTTCCAAAACTGCGATGGATGGTGTATGAAGAAAGACTGAAAGAACTAGACCTGACATCACTAGAGAAGAGGCATGACAGAGATTTAAGGGGGGATATCTTGAGGTTATCTTGAGATGATTTCGGGGCTTCAGTGTCCCTGCGGTCCGGTCCCTCGACCAGGCCTCCACCCCCAGGAATCAGCCCGTGACAACTGACTAACTCTCAGTTACCTATTTACTGCTAGGTAACAGAGGCATCAAGGTGAAAAGAAACTCTGCCCATTGTTTCTCTCCGGCGCCCGGGGTGGACACGGAAACACAGGATTCCGAGCCCAGTGTTCTGTCCGCTCAACCAC
>WNGS01001379.1:0-14519 GCA_020271785.1 Procambarus virginalis | reverse complement strand
TTCCTTCTTTCCTTCCTTCCTTCCTTCCTTCCTTCCTTCCTTCCTTCCTTCCTTCCTTCCTCCCTTCATTCCTTCCTTCCTTCCGTCCTTCCTTCCTTCCTTCCTTCCTCCCTTCCTTCCTTCCTTCCTTCCTTCCTTCCTTCTCAGGTTTTTCTCCGATGTTCTGTTTTCTAACATTATTTATTGTTATATTTTAATGTTTTATTATTATTATTATTATTATTATTATATATTATTATTATTATTATTATTATTATAATATTTTTATTATTTATTATTATTATTATTATTATTATTATTATTATTATTATTATTATTATTATTTTTATTATTATTATTATTATTATTATTATTATTAGATTATTATTATTATTATTATTATTATTTTTATTATTATTATTATTATTATTATTATTATTATTATTATTATTATATTTATTATTATTATTAGTATTATTATTATTATTATCACTAGTGCTCTGTCCCGCCAGATTCTGGGTCTTGTCTCATCGTCGAGTCTTTCCTGAGCGTCAGCAGGAGGCCATAATATCAAGGTCAAAGATGGGGGGAGAGGACGGATGGGAAGAGGGGGGAGGGGGGGTGAGGATGGGTGGGTAGGGAGGGGGTGATATGGGAAGGAGAGAGAGAGAGAGAGAGAGAGAGGAGGAGAGAGAGAGAGAGAGAGGGCGAGAGAGAGAGAGAGAGAGAGGGAGAGAAAGAGAGAGGTTGTTCGTAATTTGTGTTTCGCTTCAACATGTTAATTGCTCTTTATCACACCTCCATCATCACCCCCTCCCATACCTCCTCTTTCCCCTCACCTCTAACCCCTCCCTCCCCCCCCCCCCTCCTCCTCCTCCCCAACGCCAAATAGTTGATATGATAGTAGGGTCAGATAGGCATTCGACTTTCATACTATTTTTCTCTCTCTATTTGTTTTCCTTGCACCTTACTTGTTATCTTTGTTCTGCTATTTCCAGTAGGTGTATTTTTTTTTTACTCTGGCTGTATTTTTTTACCTAGTTTTTTTATCTGTCCATTAGTTATACTTTTAATTGTAGTTTTGTCTTTCCGTTGATTGTAATTTTTAATTAATTGTATTTTTTTCATTAATTGTTTTTTTTCATTAATTGTATTTTTTTAATTATTGTATTTTTTTATTGTATTTTTTCATTAATAGCATTATTTTCTTCCATTAGTTGTATTTTTGTTTACACCAGCTGTATTGTTGTTGACGTGTTTGTTTCTACTATTTCGTCTCATTATACAGTAGTTGGCTATAAACCTATTGTACCCGAGTTCGATTCCAGCGGCGGGACGAGACAGTTAGACAAGTTTCCTTGCATCTGATGCACCAGTTCCCCCCTAGCAGAAATAGGTATCCGGAGGAAGCTCTCCGAGGAGGACCGCTATAAACTTAGCGCTTTCCCCCGTGGAGACCAATTGGCAGTCACAACATATGACATCACAGATGACGTAACTAGACTGTGTCCTTCAGCCAATCAAATCCAATCGTGCTGCCACTTTGTGTTGCAAATCATTTTCTTAGAAACATTGGATTGGTAAGTCAGGAGGGCCACCTTGAGCCTTGACTCCTTCAGAGACCTAAATTGCTTTCTTTAAACTTCTCATCACGAATTACATGTCAAAGTTCTTTGATAAAACTATATATAAACTTTGGCATCACTCAATATCTTATTACGAACTCCAACAATGTAATAGCAATCACAGAAACTAATATGCATGGTTTATTGCATCAATAAAAATAATAATATTGTCAAACTGTGTTTTATGTGTTGTTAAAGAATCGGATTTTATGATCTGACAAACGACTGAATTCCTGGGCCAGCCCATTACAGTTAATGGTCGAATTATTATCATGGTATATGAGTGGCACAGATCACAAGACAAGAAAAACGTGAATTAGTTTTGATTCCTTTGTAACGTACGATTATGTTACATTATTGGATAGATTTGATACACAGTATATTGTGGTCTTTTATATTTATTGAGTTGCCTTTGTGGCAGCAGTCGGTTGTTGGCAGTATCGTAGACGTTGAGACGAAACCTGAAGCAGAGCTGAGTGCGGCCGGAGGTAGAGAGCGCGGATGCGGAGTGAGAGTTGTAGAGGGCGGCGCTCTGACTGTGAGCTCGGGGTGGAAGAGCTCGATGCGGAACGAGAGCGTGGAAGCTCCATACGGCCTCTAAGGTCAGATAGTCTACACATTGGTATAGGTGAAGTCAGGTAGCCTATACTGGTATAGGTGAGGTCAGGTAACCTATACTGGTATAGGTGAGGTCAGGTAACCTATACAGGTCAGGTCAGGTCAGCTATAGACTATACTGGCTAGGGGCGACGTTAAACAATATTTGTTTGCTCCTTTCATTTATGAACCAAACCGGAACACCTGTGCGTGTTCTAGAGCAGTACAAGAGACCTGTAACCAGGATTACATTATGGTTTATATGGGTACAGTGCCGGGAGGTAGTGGGGTCATGTACCCAAACACTCACACACACACACATGGGCACGGAAATAACTCCATGTAGGACCATGCCATACAACAGGTGTTGGATATAACACCTGCAAACTCAATAGATCCTCAGGTGTCTGTTGACACACACACGCACATACATTACGCTGCTGTTGAGGTTAGTCATAGAGTGCATTGCACTAAAGGAGGTACTCATTCAGAGTGTGGTTGATGCGGTGTGAGTGAAGCCGGCATCCTTGGCTGGCTAATTCCTGCTGATGCTGCTGCTGTCATCCGTCATACAAGTGACCTTGGCTGCAGTACACCTAGGAACTTCAGTACTGTTCCTTAAGGAACAGCACTGGAGTTCTTTCACGAAAGGAGGAGAGGAGTTCTTTCTAATACAATCGCCTTGCGCGTTCTTGCAAGTCTGTGGTTACTATTAATTTCACTTTCGCGCGCCCGTCCCGTACATACACGACGGCTATATTTCTATCGGTTGTGCGACCGCGTCGTAAATAGCCGGCCGATCTAAAAAAAAAACATATAAAATCCAATTCTTATTCGAGCGACTTGGGGTTTGTATGAAAATGTTTACCATTAAATTTTTGTTTTCTCTAATAAACACATGGCCTATTAGAGAAAACGGCACTGTATTGTAACTTAGAGGAGAGACTATTGAGTTGTTGACAACGAGGGTAATCGCCCACTTCACACACTCTTGGTGTGAGACGCAATCATGATTCTACATTTATATGCATATGTCTGTGTAGGGAATTTTATTGCGAGTTCAGTGATATAAAATATAACGCTGTAGGACTAATGTGGAGCTGACAACAAACAAAAGAGTATGAACCATTTTGTTGCTGTTTGGGCGTCACGGCGAGTGAACTAAGTTTTATTTATTTCGTGGTGGGATAGCTAATGCTTTGGTGACATGTTATACATATGATCTTGTAGAGAATTTTATTGCCAACACATTGATACCAAAATGAAATACGTAGCTTGAGAATTGGTGTTAGGAGAGTGAAAAGATTACACACTTTTTGGTGTTTACGCTCAAGAGCCCAAAACGCCGCGCGCACAATGCGCTATTTTTTTTCGCGGGCGCCGTGAGCATTAAAGTGTTTAAAGGCTCGTGTTCAAAAAAGTGAGTTGCGTCAATGAAAACGAACTCCTGGTCTCTGGCTACCTGGTGCAGTTGGGTTATTGGAGGGGAAATAGCTTCCTCTTCCAATAACTTTTAACTGTCTGGTGGTCAGTTGGTCAGAGTACTGGTCTTGTCAAGGGGTTCACTGCCCCTGTCAGTTATAGGTTTGAACCTTTCACGAGAGGAGGTCTTTCTAATATATATATATATATATATATATATATATATATATATATATATATATATATATATATATATATATATATATATATGCGAGCAAGCCTGAATGGTCCCCAGGACTATATGCGAATGAAAACTCACACCCCAGAAGTGACTCGAACCCATACTCCCAGGGGCAACGCAACTGGTATGTACAAGACGCCTTAAACCACTTGACCATCACGACCGGACATAATGAGGTGATAGCCGAAGCTATTTGAACCACCCCACCGCCGGCACTCGGATTTGAACCACCCCACCGCCGGCACATAGCATTGGTAAAATGCTATGCCCAAGATAACCATCCGAGTGCCGGCGGTGGGGTGGTTCAAATAGCTTCGGCTATCACCTCATTATGTCCGGTCGTGATGGTCAAGTGGTTTAAGGCGTCTTGTACATACCAGTTGCGTTGCCCCTGGGAGTATGGGTTCGAGTCACTTCTGGGGTGTGAGTTTTCATTCATATATATATATATATATATATATATATATATATATATATATATATATATATATTATATATATATATATATATATATATATATATATATATATATATATATATATATGTGTGTGTGTGTGTGTGTGTGTACCATATACTCATAATTCAAGTTCCGCTGCTCCTCCCTCTCTCCCGAAAACATTTCACGACCTTGATCACGAAATTGACCTTGACCCCCCATAGGTTGGTGTGAAATATTTATATCTGTTTTAGTTTTTGTTTGGCAGTTCCTAGTAATTTTCCACAGCCAAAATCTATATAGGTATTGCCGTTTGGTTTTGTACAGAGCATATAAATGACTGTTTTATTATTTTTTCATATAACTATTACTAATGTGTAAAAATTCAAATTGTTTATGTATTTTATCAACTTTTTCACTGAAAGTCGCCGTGGCGCAGTGGTAACTCACTCGCCCGTAGTTTCGTGAGCCCTCTGGCATAAGTTCGTATCCTGGCCGGGGAGGATTGACTAGTTTAGTTAATTTATTATACACCCCATACCCATGTTGTGGGCGGTAGTGGAATTTGTTACAGAGGCACATAATGGGCTCAGGGACTGAACCCCACAATTCATTTAGCTAAGCAAGTTACAATCTTGATGAGCTAGTTACAAAATTCAATGTACATCTTCACATCAACAATGGGTTCGAGATCGATCTCAAGTGCAGTTTCTAAATTATGCAACTGACATATGTGGAGAGCTAGTGTCACAATTGATATGTTTGTCCTGCACACTGCCCCCCCCCCTATCCAGTGAGCAGCAGTGGATAGGTTACAAGCACTTAGTTACTACCTACAGTTAGCAAACTAGGGACATTTTGGCTAAAATTTCTGGTAGCAGATCATTTTCAATTAAATATTTACACATCGTTGGAACATTGGTTATAGAATTGTCTCTAAATTCACGTATCTTTTCGCACTCCATCACATAGTGACGGAGGGTGTGTGAATAATTTTGTTGACACAGTTTACATTTGGTCAGGTCTACATCGGCAGGTAATGAGAATTCCCAGAGATACTTGTAACAGAGTCTAAGCCGAGCAGCAGTAACATCTAAAAGTCTGCTGATTTTATTGGATGATCTATAGATGTGTGGCTCCTCTTGCATGATAGTATGATGATAGATGGAATTACTGGTGTCAATTTCACTTTGCCTCAGATCTACAAGATTTTGTTGACGTTCTCGGTGTACTGCTGCTCTCAGATTGATTATTGGCAATCTTTTTTTTTTTTTGAGATATATACAAGAGTTGTTACATTCTTGTACAGCCACTAGTACGCGTAGCGTTTCGGGCAGGTCCCTGGAATACGATCCCTGCCGCGAAGAATCGTTTTTTCATCCAAGTACACATTATACTGTTGCGTTAAACAGAGGCTACAGTTAAGGAATTGCGCGCAGTAAATCCTCCCCGGCCAGGATACGAACCCATGACATAGCGCTCGCGGAACGCCAGGCGAGTGTCTTAATTACCACTACACCACGGAGACTGACAATCAAATCAAAAGTTAAACTCAATTTCTCCTTTAAAGGCAGATTCTTTGGTTAACTCATCAGCTCTATCATGCATTCGGAGGCCAACATGAGATGGAGACCACATGAAATGGACTCTGTTACCTTCATTAATAATTTTGTTGTATTTGTGTCTAGCTTCGGACACGAGCATGTTATAGTTAAACTATTTGGCGGGTCGTATTCCGGGGGAAAATAAGAATTAATGACTTGCCCGAAACGTCCTTCGTTCTTGTGGCTTTACAAGAATGTAAAAACTCTTGTATATAAATAAAATAAAATAAAATAACAAAAATAGACCCCAGAAAAGTCAAACACGTAAATTATATTAGTTTTCCTAAATTTCTTTCAATGGTTTTCTTTAAAATACGCATTTTCTCATAGAAAAAGATTACATATATGGTAAACTTTGTTAAACTTAATAAATGTTTTCAATATTTGATAATACAATTAATTAGGTTTAAATATGAGTTTACTTATGTATTGGACTATCTTCACGACCTAAAGCATACAGTTGGTTTGTCAATAAGGCATTACAGTGGCCTTAATAACCCTTCCCACAATAGATCGGCCTCAAACCCAACACCAAAGAAAACTTCTTGAACCATCCGGGCGACACACGACCCCTCGAACACTGCTGATGTAGAGCAGACGTAGATCTGTCTATTTATGTCTGTAGGTTAGATTAGCATTTTAAAAGCATTACAATCACCTTCCGTGGTTGGTTGTTCAATAAATAACTGAACTATATGTTTAGCAGATATCTAACACTGTCCATGGAGGACAGAAGGAAATGTATATATGTTGGTTAGCATTGTAAATGTGTGGCCACGTCTGTGGCAGAATATAATAATAATAATTCAAAAGACCGTTGCATCTTAAATTGTGTGGAAAATGAGTCATTTACAGAATTTTTTAGGCTAGTTCATTTATTATGCACCCCATACTCATCTTGTGGGCGGTGGTGGAAAGGGTTACAGAGGCACATAATGGGCTCAGGGACTGAACCCCACAATTCATTTAGCTAAGCAAGTTACAGTTTTGATGAGGTAGTTACAAAATTCAGTATAAGTCGTCACATCAACAATGGGTTCGAGATCGACCATAAGTACAGTTTCTAAATTAAGCAACTGACATATGTGGAGAGCTAGTGTCACAATTGATATGTTTGTCCTGCACACCGCCCCCCATCCAGTGGGCAGCGGTGGATAGGTTACAATCACTCAGTTACTACCTACAGTTAGCAAACTGGGGACATTTGGCTAAAATTTCTGGTAGCAGATCATTTTCAATTAAATATTTACACATCGCTGGAACATTTGTTATAGAATTGTCTCTGATTTTACGTACCTTTTCGCACTCCATCACATAGTGACGGAGGGTGTGCGAATAATTTTGTTGACACAGTTTACATTTGGTCAGGTCTACATCGGCAGGTAATGAGAATTTACAGATAGATCTAAACTTACGTTGCACGAAACTACAATATTATTTTTATTGATAATGAAATAATATCTTAATTATGTACACTGTATCCATATCTCGGCCAGTTCCTGTGTCCTGTGTGTATGAGGAAGAGGTGGGGGGAGGGAACGGGAATTATCAGGGGAAAGTGCCAAGCCTTTATGACTATATAGCACTGGGCAGGGATTAGGATAAGGATTTGGGTTGGGACGGAGGGAAGGAATGGTGCCCAACCACTTGGACGGTCGGGGATTGAACGCCGACCTGCATGAGGGAGAGAAGGAAATAATTGGTAGTGTGTTACCAAAAAAATCACATAACTTTCAGTAGTTGTTTTTAATGATGCTTAAATTGATAGATACAGTACCGAGTACAGGACTAGCCGAGCCAAGAGTCACTGCGGTCCTGAGTCTACATAAATGACGTTGGTGTCTGCGTTATAAAACACAGCGGCAGCACAGTCTGCTTTTGAATATGAGAGCATATCTTCCTATCCAATACGCATGACGCCTTTTTCTTGGCAAGATCCCTTGTGAAGATACCATTCAAGTCGTGCTCACGCCAGCACCTAGCTCCTTCACTATGCCAGCACCTAGCTCCTTCACTATGCCAGCACCTAGCTCCTTCACTATGCCAGCACCTAGCTCCTTCACTATACCAGTACCTAGCTCCTTCACTATACCAGCACCTAGCTCCTTCACTATGCCAGCACCTAGCTCCTTCACTATACCAGCACCTAGCTCCTTCACTATACCAGCACCTAGCTCCTTCACTATGCCAGCACCTAGCTCCTTCACTATGCCAGCACCTAGCTCCTTCACTATGCCAGCACCTAGCTCCTTCACTATGCCAGCTCCTTGCTGCCTCCTTATCCCATACGCGAAGGTGATCCATTTTGAACCGCCATGTTGAGGCTCCTCCTTCGACTCCTGCAGACGTCTTGAGGGACTCCCGGAACACCATATCTCTGTGGCACAGTGCTTCTTAACCATCACCAAGCTCACAGTGGCATGTTACTTAGCATCAAGAGAGTGCCTGAAACACTCAAGGAACGTAGGCACTGCGAAGAGTGTATCAGAAGAGCGTCTAAGACGGATGTGTGCAGACGCATCCTGACAATTGACTTAAATGATAAGTAGGAATGAACCTATAAAACTATTATCAACTATGCAGGCGATGAGTCACAATAACGTGGCTGAGGTATGTTGACCAGACCACACACTAGAAGGTGAAGGGACGACGACGTTTCGGTCCTTCCTGGACCATTCTCAAGTCGATTGTGAGAATGTTGACTTGAGAATGGTCCAGGACGGACCGAAACGTCTCGTCCCTTCACCTTCTAGTGTGTGGTCTGGTCAATATTATCAACTATTAGCAAGAATCTACAAATCCTGTTTAGCTTGAGGATAATATATATAAAGGTGAAATTACTAGAGTGTAGTAATAATTCATTTTTTGGGGGGACAGGCAGCCAGTGTGTGTATATTTACGTTAGGCTTGCATCGAGAGCCCTCGAGGTCGAACTACTGACCCTCGCCAGGATGCAACCCACACAACAAGCTGAATAAGTGCTGGGTGCATACTGTTAGGTGAACAGGAGCATAGGGAAACGCACACAACGGTTTTCGTCCCGCCGGCCGGGATTCGAACCCGGAATTCCCGATTGTGAGTCGAGAACGAACCTGACTGTGCTTCCAAGCCCCTACATATACACAGGCTGCCTGTCTCCGACAAAGAGAAAGAGAATTAAAACATAACAGAAGCTCTTGTCATCAAGCTCTCTACTCCAGCTCTCAACACCCAGTCCATAATAAGATTCATTCAAAGAAAGAACTGAAGTCTAAGTTTAGTTCGACTTTAGTTCGAACTTTGAGTTTAGTTCGAATGTTTCCTCCACTCAGCCGACCAATGAGACCGCAGGACACAAATAAACCCGTCATTCCCCCACCCCCAGCCAGCCAATCAGAATTCAGGAACCCCAATTAGCCAATCCTTCTGATAGGCTGAGAACCTCTCCTCTCATCAAACTCCTGTTCATCATGTATATTGTCGAGCTGATATCTTGTATTTCCAGCCCCGCTCCTGTGCCAGGTAAGCCCACTACGGGGCTCACCATAGCCCGTGCTACTTTGGAACTTTTGTTCCGAGTAGCTAAATCTAAAACAACAACATCTTGTATTCGATCTTGTATCGTGTCTGGGATGCTCCCGGAAGCAGGTTCGAATCCTCGCCACGGCCCTTGTGGATTTGTTCATTGTATTTCCGTTCTCTCTCTGCCTCGCAGGACGCTGAGTTGCACTTGTCATGATGCAACAGCCTCATTATAGTTGCAATATGAGCTTCGGAGAGATAATTCCCAACATTTTCTCACCAAGCGAAGCAGCACCTGCCCTCCTAACACGAATCGCTAATAGGTTTACAACCAGGTCCCCAATTACTGCTGGGTGAATAGGGGCGATGAACCGTTAAAGGTTGGTGCCCACTCGACCTTCCCTGGCCAAGATTCGAACCCATCCAAAATCGCTAATTTGTATGGACGGGAAGGGGAACTGTGAAGAGAAAGTACCAAGCCATTACGACTATATAGCATTTGGAAGGGATCAGGATAAAGATTTAGGATGGGACAGGGGCGAAAGAATGGTACCCAACCATTTGGACAGTCGAGGATTGAACACCGACCTGCATGAATCGAAACCGTCGCTCTACCGTCCAGCCCAAGTGGTTAGACTTATTTGTATGGAGTTTGTATTAGGATAAGTATTGTATTACTTAAAAGTATTGTATTGCATTGTATTGATAAGTATTGTATAAGTTTGTATTAGGATAAGTAAGACAGTGTTGGTATTTTTGGCTTAGTGTTCCAAATATTACTCACACACACTAGGTGTTTCTGAATTATTTTGCGGTTCACATATGATGGAAATAATTTGTATTAAGATATCAGAAAATTACATTTATAGACAATAAGGAGTAATTTTGCTCAATATTGTAAAGTTCAGACCTTCTCCACATCGTACAGGAACCCCATAGGTTAAGGGATCCCATAGGTTAAGGCTACAGCCTATAGGAATCCCAACCCGTTTTTGCATCAACGGTCCTGAATATTCTTCATTAGAAGGAGGCTACCTTACCTTACCTTGAGGTAATTTCGGGGCTCAGCAACTCCGCGGCCCGGTCGTCGACCAGGCCTCCTTGTTGCTGGACTGGTCAACCAGGCTGTAGGCAACCAGGCGGCGTAGTTGCTGACATCTCTTCTTAAGTTCATTGCTTAGGCCTATATCTGTCAACCTGTCTTGACAGCTGAGGCTCTGAAGCTCGCTGTCTAGTCCTATCTGTCATCAATTAGTCATGGTTGATGCTCTTTAAGTCCAGAGCCAAGGATTTCTTGCCTATTGTGATTGGTAGAAACCCCCTTGATGTATTGCGTAAAGTCTCGAGGTAGCCCCTACCAGGGGGACACATTAGGCTCGACAGGCAACACCTACCAGGGGGACACATTAGGCTCGACAGGGAACACCTACCAGGAGGACACATTAGGCTCGACAAGGAACACCTACCAGGCGGACACATGAGGCTCGACAGGTGGGGGGGAGTAATTCATAAACTAGAGGTACAGAGCAGTAGGAATATTAAATATTAAATAATTCTTCCTTTTGAGTAAAATATTGCAAGAGTATTTTATGCCAATTTTTATTTGCTTATTATTGGTAATATAAAAATGAGAATTTTTGTGTTATACTTATTTTTTTATATAAGTCAACGCGAAATCATTAAGTTACATTTTATTGTTTTATAATTCACCAACAATCGAATATAATAGATGCTTCAATAGACTAACATGGAGTCTGATTGACTCGTAAATCAGAGTCGAACTTGACCTTGCTAACTTCAACCCAACAATCATGGTCGCCTCAAAGTTTAATTACAAGGTCATGTTAAAACTTTACTCATTTGAAATTTTTACTCCGTTACAAAAAAAAAGGTGGCAACTTGTATGTTATTTTGTCGTCAGCTTTGGTCAGTTCTAGCTGACTAAAGACGTCTAGCTGACGTGTCATGGGCTGCCTGACGTGTCATGGGCTGCTGACGTGTCCTGGGCTGCCTGACGTGTCATGGGCTGCCTTGACGTGTCCTGGGCTGCCTGACGTGTCATGGGCTGCCTGACGTGTCCTGGGCTGCCTGACGTGTCATGGGCTGCCTGACGTGTCATGGGCTGCCTTGACGTGTCATGGGCTCCTGACGTGTCATGGGCTGCCTGACGTGTCCTGGGCTACCTGACGTGTCCTGGGCTGCCTGACGTGTCATGGGCTGCCTGACGTGTCAGGGCTGCCTGACGTGTCCTGGGCTGCCTGACGTGTCCTGGGCTGCCTGACGTGTCCTGGGCTGCCTGACGTGTCCTGGCTGCCTGACGTGTCATGGGCTGCCTGACGTGTCCTGGGCTGCCTGACGTGTCATGGGCTGCCTGACGTGTCATGGGCTGCCTGACGTGTCCTGGGCTGCCTGACGTGTCCTGGGCTGCCTGACGTGTCATGGGCTGCCTGACGTGTCCTGGGCTGCCTGACGTGTCATGGGCTGCCTGACGTGTCCTGGGCTGCCTGACGTGTCCTGGGCTGCCTGACGTGTCATGGGCTGCCTGACGTGTCATGGGCTGCCTGACGTGTCCTGGGCTGCCTGACGTGTCAGGGCTGCCTGACGTGTCATGGGCTGCCTGACGTGTCCTGGGCTGCCTGACGTGTCATGGGGTGCCTGACGTGTCCTGAGCTACCTGACGTGTCATGGGCTGCCTGACGTGTCATGGGCTGCCTGACGTGTCCTGGGCTGCCTGACGTGTCCTGGGCTGCCTGACGTGTCATGGGCTGCCCTAAGCCCATGACACGGGCTTAGGGCAGCCCAGGAAGGACATCAATAGTCTAGGTCTATCTGTCATCACGTCGTGGTGAATCAGGCTCTTTGGTTGACAATCTGAGCCTACCTCTCATATATACTATAAGAGAGAATGTCTATATGTTAGTCTCTCTTCTGTCCAAAGAGAGTTGGCGCTGCCAGACGCTAGGGGCTAGTCTCGCCCCAAATTTTCAGGGTGGGTGGGCTGGGGTATGGGACGAACATAGCCTGGCTGGGGTAGACGTAAGTTAAATGCTCTTAGAAATATTAGTATTTATAAAAACTCCTCATGTGACTCTCATGGAGTCAAGTTTGATATATGTGGTGTGATTTCCCTGGAGTTTGTAGTGATCATCATAATTATTTTCTGGTCCATGCAGATGTTTCTGTGATTAATTATAAATGTTCTGGTAGGGGAAGGGGGAAGCAGAGGGGGGAGGCTAAGCCTGGAGGACGAGGGGGGAGGGGGGAGAGGGAATCGCAAATTTGTGCGAGTCTCCAAAATGACTTAGACAAGCTGCAGTAATGGTTTTAGAAATGGCTTGTTAGCGTTCAACACCAGCAAGTGTAAAGTGATGGAACTGGGAACAGGTGACAGGAGGTCAGAAAGACGGTACACAACTGTATCATTCAGAAAACTAGTTAAGGAAGCATTTAATGAGCGCACACCGAATATCTAAGACCAGTCTTAAGAACATCCCGCCCCATCATGGAGCCCTCATCTTAAAAATATATATAAGAAAACTAGAAAAGGTTCAGAGGTTTGCAACAAGGCTAGTTCCAAAACTGCGATGGATGGTGTATGAAGAAAGACTGAAAGAACTAGACATGACATCACTAGAGAAGAGGCATGACAGAGATTTAAGGGGGGATATCTTGAGGTTATCTTGAGATGATTTCGGGGCTTCAGTGTCCCTGCGGTCCGGTCCTCGACCAGGCCTCCACCCCAGGAAGCAGACCGTGACAACTGACTAACTCTCAGGTACCTATTTACTGCTAGGTAACAGAGGCATCTGGGTGAAAGAAACTCTGCCCATTGTTTCTCTCCGGCGCCTGGGATCGAACCGGGAACACAGGATTACGAGCGCAGTGTTCTGTCCGCTCAACCACCGAGGAGTTGTAGAAGAGATTCAGATGAATCATAAAGATATTAGAAAGTTTTCAAATATTTAAAGTATAGTGTGAAAATGGAATGAATTGAAAAAACAGGTTTAAGAATCACGCTTCATTATAATTTTAAAACTAGATTTGATAGAGGAATATGGCAGGAGATTAAATACAACCAACGGCTAGAGTATAAATATATGAGTACACACACGTGGACCCGGGTTCGATTCCCGGCCGAGACAGAAACTAATGGAAACAGTCTCTTTCACCTGATGCCTCAGTTCACCTATCAGTAAATAAGTACCTGGGAGTTAGGTAGCTATTGTGGGTGGCATTTTGAAGGTTGTGTGTGAGAGAGAATTTGTTTTGGTAATATATTTGATATAGAAAATAGGCAGCCCCCCCCCCCCACACACACACACACACAGACACAGACACAGACACACACACACACACACACACACACACACACACACACACACACACACACACACACACACACACACACAAATGATGTACAAGTAAAGAGTAACATAAATATTTTTTCCCCACATGAGAGGGAAGAACCTGTAGGAATACATCACCTCCATGTGAGAATAATACAACATATTCTAATGAGAATAATACAACACCTTCCCTGCACTCATTGTAGGAATGAATCTCTTTTATATTAAATTTAATACTTTTATAATTGGAATTTTGTATATTCCTCCCTTAAGTCCTCAAAGTCTGCAACTTTCGTTTTTTTTAAGCTCTTTTTATATATATATTATAGTCACTTTTGTTTTAATTGACTGTATACAATTCTCATTTTTTAATTTCTTACTCATTTTTTGTAAATCTACTCATTAATTCCCTTTTAGTATCGCATTTATTCAGTATTTGATTTATGCTTTATTCAGTATTGGTGAAATAAGTATTGATGTAGATATAGTCTTTATTTATTTTACTTTAAGATAAATTTACAATTAAGTCAAGATAATATTCTACCGAGACCTTCAGTGATATTTTTAATCTAAGATGTTATAGGAAGTATACACACACATACCTGTATGTTAATGGGACAAGCAGTTATATACCTGCAAGATTAGGAAGGAGATACATGTATGTATGTATGGTGTTAGGGAGGAGATACATGTATGCATGTATGTATGGTGTTAGGGAGGAGATACATATTTTGCTGTTAGGAAGAAGTAACCGATTTAAATTCACTG
>WNGS01001378.1:0-18153 GCA_020271785.1 Procambarus virginalis | reverse complement strand
GTGTATTTAAACCCCCCAAAGATCACACCCCCAGGGGCAACTAGAGTTAGCGAGGGGTCACTCACATTCTTTCATCATATTCTTATTAATATGGGAGAACTCGTGTGTATGCTTAATGCACAATTTGCCTAAACCGCAAGAGAATTATACAACATTAGAACACCTTCCTACCAGGAGATTCGAACACTAGCCAGCACAGAACCTTACAGCAACTGGCATAACTGGTACACCTTTAACCCCTTCATCAAACTCAGAACGTTATAATAGATGGTAATTTCTGGGTATTTAAACCCCCAAAGATCACCACAACCCATGGGCAACTAGAGTTAGTGAGGGGTCACTCACGTTCTTTTATCAAATTCCTGTAATATGGGAGAACTCTGTGTCTATGCTTAATGCACAACTTGCCTAAACACGCAAGAGAAATTATACAACTTTAGAACACTTTCCCTCCTGGAGATTCGATCCCTAGCCAGCACAGAACCCTTACAGCAACTGGCATAACTGGTACGCCTTTAACCCTCTGCACCAAACTCAGACCCTTAAAAGACATGGTAATTTCGGGGTATTTAAACCCCCCAAAGATCACCACCTCCCAATGGCAACTAGAGTTATTTAGGGGTCACTCACGTTCTTTCATCAAATTCCTGTAATATGGGAGGACTCTGTGTCTATGCTTAATGCACAACTTGCCTAAACACTCAAGAGAAATTATACACATTAGAACACCTTCCTACCAGGAGATTCGAACACTAGCCAGCACAGAAACCTTACAGCAACTGGCATAACTGGTACACCTTAAACCCACTGCACCAAACACAGAACTTTAAAAAGATGGTAATTTCTGGGTATTTAAACCCCCCCAAGATCTCCACCTCCTAAGGGCAACTAGAGTTAGTGAGCTGTCACTCACGTTCTTTCATCAAATTCCTGTTAATGTGGGAGAACTCTGTGTCTATGCTTAATGCACATCTTGCCTAAACACACAAGTGAAGTTGTACAACTTTAGAAAACTTTCCCACCAGGAGATTCGAACCGTAGAACAGCACAGAAGCCTTACAGCAACTGGCATAACTGGTACGCCTTTAACCCACTGCACCAAAGTCAGACCCTTAAAAGAGATGGTAATTATTTCGTGGTATTTACCCCCCCCCCCCACAAAGATCACCCCATCCCAAGGCAACTAGAGATAGTGAGGGGTCACTCACGCTCTTTGTTCAAATTCCTGTTAATATGGGAGAACTCTCTGTCTATGCTTAATGCACAACTTGCCAAAACACACAAGAGAATTTATACAACTTTAGAACACATTCCCACCAGGAGGTTCGAACCCTAGCCAGCAGAGAAGCTTTTCAGCAACTGCTATAACTGGTACAACTTTAACCCTCTGCACCAAACTCAGACCCTTAGAAGAGATGGTATTTCGGGGTATTTGAACCCCCCAAAGATCACTACCTCCCAGGGGCAACAAGAGTTAGCGAGGGGTCACCTACATTCTTTCATCATATTCTTATTAATATGGGAGAACTCTGTGTGTATGCCAAGCACATCTTGCCTGAACATGCAAGAGATGTTATAGAGCTTTAGAGCAGTTTCCCACCAGGAGATTCGATGTCTAGCGAGCACAGAAGCCTTATAGCAACTGACATAACTGGTACGCCTTTAACCCTCTGCACCAAACTCAGACCCTTAAGAGCGATGGTAATTTCGGGGTATTTAAACCACCCAAAGATCACCACCTCCCAAGGGCAACTAGAGTTAGTTAGGGGTCACTCACGTTCATTCATCAAATTCCAGTAAATATGGGAGAACTCTGTGTATATGTTTATTGCACAACTTACCTAAAGACGCAAAAGAAGTTATACAACTTTAGAACACTTTCCCAACAGGAGATTCGAACCCTAGCCAGCACAGACGCCTTTCTGCAACTGCCATAACTGGTACACCTTTAACCCACTGCACCAAACTCAGACCCTTAAAAGAGATGGTAATTTCTGGGTATTTAAACCACCCAAAAATCGTTGACCAGACCACACACTAGAAGTTGAAGGGACGACGACGTTTCGGTCCGTCCTGGACCATTCTCAAGTCGCTTGTCGACTTGAGAATGGTCCAGGACGGACCGAAACGTCGTCGTCCCTTCAACTTCTAGTGTGTGGTCTGGTCAACATACTTCAGCCACGTTATTATGACTCATCGCCTGCACCCAAAAATCACCACGTCCCATGGGCAACTAGAGTTAGTGAGGGGTCACTCAAGTTCATTCATCAAATTCCTGTTAATATGGGAGAACTCTTTGTCTATGCTTAATGCACAACTTGCCTAAACACGCAAGAGACGTTATACAACTTAAGAACACTTTCCCACCAGGAGATTCGAACCCTAGCCAGCACAGAAGCCTCACTGCAACTGGTATAACTGGTACGCCTTTAACCCACTGCACCAAACTCAGAAACCTTAAAAGAGATGGTAATTATTTCGGGGTATTTAACCCCTCCCCCAAACATCACCACATCCCAAGGGCAACTAGAGATAGTGAGGGGTCACTCACGTTCTTTCGTCAAATTCCTGTTAATATGGGAGAACTCTCTGTCTATGTTTAATGCACAACTTGCCAAAACACGCAAGAGAATTTATACAAATTTAGAACACATTTCCACCAGGAGATTCGAACCCTAGCCAGCAGAGAAGCTTGTCAGCAACTGACATAACTGGTACGACTTTAACCCTCTGCACCAAACTCAGACCCTTAAAAGAGATGGTAATTTTGGGGTATTTAAACCCCCCTAAGATCACACCTCCCCGGGCAACTAGAGTTAGTGAGGGGTCACTCACATTCTTTCATCACATTCTTATTAATATGGGAGAACTCTGTGTGTATGCTTAATGCACATCTTGCCTAAACATGCAAGAGATGTTATACAACTTTAGAACAGTTTCCCACCAGGAGATTCGATCCCTAGCGAGCACAGAAGCCTTACAGCAACTGACATAACTGGTACGCCTTTAACCCTCTGCACCAAACTCAGGCCCTTAAAAGAGATGGTAATTTTGGGGTATTTAAACCCCCCTAAGATCACCACCTCCCAAGGGCAACTAGAGTTAGTTAGGGGTCACTCACGTTCTTTCATCAAATTCTTATTAATATGGGAGAACTCTGTGTCTATGTTTAATGCACAACTTGCCTAAACACGCAAGAGAAATTATACAACATTAGAACACCTTCCTACCAGGAGATTCGAACACTAGCCAGCACAGAAACCTTACAGCAACTGGCATAACTGGAACACCTTTAACCCACTGCACCAAAATCAGAACTTTAAAATAGATGGTAATTTCTGGGTATTTAAACCCCCAAAGATCACCACATCCCAAGGGCAACTAGAGATAGTGAGCGGTCACTCACGTTCTTTCATCAAATTCCTGTTAATATGGGAGAACTCTGTGTCTATGCTTAATGCACATCTTGCCTAAACACACAAGAGAAGTTGTACAGCTTTAGAAAACTTTCCCACCAGGAGATTCGAACCGTAGCCATCACAGAAGCCTTACAGCAACTGGCATACCTGGTACGCCTTTAACCCACTGCACCAAACTCAGACCCTTAAAAGAGATGGCAATTTCGGGGTATTTAAACCCCCAAAGAACACCACATCACAAGGGAACTAGAAAGGTGAGAGGTCACCCACGTTTTTTATCAAATTCTTGTAATGGGAGAACTCTGTGTCTATGCTTAATGCACAAGTTGGCTAAACACGCAAGAGAATCTATATAACTTTAGAATACTTTTCCACCCGGAGATTCGAACCCTAGCCAGCACAGAAACCTTACAGAAACTGGCATAACTGGTACGTCTTTAACCCACTGAACAAAACTCAGACCCTTAAAAGAGATGGTAATTTCGGGGTATTTAAACCCCCAAAGAACACCACACCACAAGGGCAACTAGAGTTAGTGAGGGATCACTCACGTTCTTTTATCAAATTGCTGTAATATGGGAGAACTCTGTGTCTATGCTTAATGCACAACTTGCCTAAACACGCAAGATAAGATATACAACTTTAGAACAGTTATCCACCTAGAGATTCGAACCGTAGCCAGCACAGAAGCCTTACAGCATCTGGCATAACTGGTAAGCCTTTAACCCACTGCACCAAACTCAGACCCTTAAAAGAGATGTTAATTTTGGTATTTAACCCCCCCCCAAGATCACCACCTCCCAAGGGCAACTAGAGATAGTGAGGGGTCACTCACGTTCTTTGATCAAATTCCTGTTAATATGGGTGAACTCTCTGTCTATGCTTAATGCACAACTTGCCTAAGCATGCAAGAGATGTTATACAACTTTAGAACACTTTCCCACCAGGAGATTCAAACCCTAGCCAGCACAGAAGCCTTACAGCAACTGCCATAACTGGTATGACTTTAACCCTCTGCACCAAACTCAGACCCTTAAAAGAGATGGTATTTTCGGGGTATTTAAACCCCCCAAAGATCACCACCTCCCAGGGGCAACTAGAGTTAGTTAGGGTCACTCACGTTCTTTCATGAAATTCCTGTAATATGGGAGAAGTCTGTGTCTATGCTTAATGCACAACTTGCCTAAACACGCTAGATAAATTATACAACATTAGAACACCTTCCTACCAGGAGATTCGAACACTAGCCAGCACAGAAACCTTACAGCAACTGGCATAACTGGTGCACCTTTACCCACTTCACCAAACTCAGAACGTTAAAATAGATGGTAATTTCTGGGTATTTAAACCCCCAAAGATCACCACATCCAAGGGCAACTAGAGTTAGCGAGGGATCACTCACGTTCTTTTATCAAATTCCTGTAATATGGGAGAACTCTGTGTCTATGCTTAATGCACAACTTGCCTAAACACGCAAGATAAGTTATACAACTTTAGAACAGTTTTCCACCTGGAGATTCGAACCCTAGCCAGCACAGAAGCCCTACAGCATCTGGCATAACTGGTAAGCCTTTAACCCACTGCACCAAACTCAGACCATTAAAAGATATGGTAATTTGGGGTGTTTAAACCCCCCAAAGATTACCCCCCAAAACCTCCCAAGGGCAACTAGAGTTAGTGAGGGTTCACTCACTTCTTTCATCAAATTCTTATTAATATGGGAGAACTCTGTGTCTATGCTTAATGCACATCTTGCCTAAACATGCAAGAGATGTTATAGAACTTTAGAACAGTTTCTTACCAGGAGATTCGATCCCTAGCGAGCACAGTAGCCTTACAGCAACTGACATAACTGGTACGCCTTTAACCCTCTGCACCAAACTCAGACCCTTAAAAGAGATGGTATTTTCGGGGTATTTAAAACCCCCCAAAGATCACCACCTCCCAGGGGCAACTAGAGTTAGTGAGGGGTCACTCACATTCTTTCATCAAATTCTTATTAATATGGGAGAACTCTGTGTCTATGCTTAATGCACATCTTGCCTAAACACACAAGAGAAGTCGTACAACTTTAGAAAACTTTCCCACCAGGAGATTCGAACCGTAGTAAGCACAGAAGCCTTACAGCAACTGTCATAACTGGTACGCCTTTAACCCACTGCACCAAACTCAGACCCTTAAAAGAGATGGTAACTTCGGGGTATTATACCCCCAAAGAACACCACATCACAAGGGCAACTAGAGTTAGTGAGGGGTCACTCACGTTCTTTTATCAAATTCCTTTAATATGGGAGAACTCTGTGTCTATGCTTAATGCACAACTTGACTAAACACGCAAGAGATGTTACACAACTTTAGAACACTTTCCCACCAGGAGATTCGAACCCTAGCCAGCACAGAAGCCTTTTCAGCAAATGGCATAACTGATACACTTTAACCGACTGCACCAAACTCAGCCCTTAAAAGAGATGCTAATTTCGGGGTATTTAACCCCCCCCCCCCAAGATCACACCTCCCAAGGGCAACTAGAGATAGTGAGGGGGTCACTCATGTTCTTTGATCAAATTCCTGTTAATATGGAAGAACTCTGTGTCTATGCTTAATGCACAACTTGGCTAAACATGCAAGAGATATTATAAAACTTTAGAACAGTTTCCCACCAGGAGATTCGATGCCTAGCCAGCACAGAACCTTACAGCAACTGGCATAACTGGTGCACCTTTAACCCACTGCACCAAACTCAGACCATTAAAAGAGATGGTAATTATTTTGGGTATTTACCCCCCTCCCCCAAAGATCACCACATCCCAAGGGCAACTAGAGATAGTGAGGGGTCACTCACGTTCTTTGATCAAATTCCTGTTAATATTGAGAACTCTGTGTCTATGCTTAATGCACATCTTACCTAAACACAGAAGAGAAGTTGTACAACTTTAGAAAAACTTTCCCACCGGGAGATTCGAACGCTAGCCAGCGAAGAAGCTTTACAGCAACTGGCATAACAGGTACGCTTTTAACCCACTGCACCAAACTCACACCCTTAAAAGAGATGTAATTTCTGGGTATTTAAACCCCCCAAAGATCACCACCTCACAAGGGCAACTAGAGTTAGAGATGGGTCACTCACGTTCTTTCATCAAATTCCTATTAATATGGAAGAACTCTGTGTCTATGCTTAATGCAATACTTGCCTAAACACGCAAGAGAAGTTATCCAACTTAGAACACAGTCCCCACTGGAGATTCCAACCTTAGCCAGGACAGAAACCGTACAGCAAATGGTATTACTGTTACGCCTTTAACCTTCTACACAAAACACAGACCTGGAAAGAGATGGTAATTTCGGTGTATTTAAACCCCCCAAAGATCACACATCCCAAGGGCAACTAGAGTTAGAGATTGGTCACTCAGTTTCTTTCATCAAATTCCTGTTATATGGGAGAACTCTGTGTCTATGCTTAATGCCCATCTTGCCTAAACACAAGAGAGGTTATACAACTTTAGAACACTTTCCCCCAGGAGATTCGAACCGTATCCACACAGAAGCCTTACAGCACCTGGCATAACTGGTACGCCTTTAACCCACTGCACCAAACTCAGACCNATATATATATATATATATATATATATATATATATATATATATATATATATATATATATATATATTGTTACTGTGCCCTCTCCTTCTTTCTTCTGTTTGCCTCCTTTAAGAGTCATATCAGCTTTCTTACTGATTCTCTGAGAAGCAGGGAATCTTTTGGTGTATGTGGCGACCAGATCGGCCGGCAGATAAGGGAGAAATTTACATTATAAGTTTGTAGGTAAGGGGAAAGTGCCGCCCTGATACAAATGAAATGGTACCTCCAACCTGCAGATCCGCCATTTTGTGAAGGGCGCAAAGCCGAGCGGATTGGCTGACTTATGTCACAGGCAACCAATCAGAGCCTGCTGTGACATCACCGAGTACCCCGGGTGGCGCCAACATCAGAGTTGATCTGGCTGTTGAGGTAGGAGGATGCGCCTTGATCAGCTCTTGAGGATTTGAGGCTCTACAAGCCTAACTCAGTGGGTTAAACTAGCCATCGCAGCCTACCATTGTTACTGGAGACCTTTTGCTTCCGTGAAGCAAGAAAAACCAAGTTCATTGAGCAGATAAGTGCAAAAACTTGAAGAATCGGTCGGCGACGACGCTGGAGGGGCGCCGCCTGACACTTGAGGGACTGGAAGGTGTGTCGGGCAGGCCTAGCTGTGACCGGATCACGTTCACTGTGGATTTGGAGGGGCGACACCGTTCCTAGGGCAAGGAGCAACGCCTTGTGGAAGGGACGAGTGAGTGCATAGTGATTAGCTCAGTGCCCACGGGTGACCCAGGCTTGGGATACCTGAAACACTGGGAGTGGTTCTGCGACGACGCAAAGGCTTCACGTCATCAGAGGACTTGTAAAACGTTCCTGGATTGTCAAGGACCGACTAAGGAAGCGTGGGAACCTCACACCATCGAGGGACAGGCGTTGTGAGCCAAGAATGTAAAGGTAGATCAATTTCCCTCACTTTATCCCCTTGTTTGAGTAGGCTAGATAGGCAACAATATTTACCTATGTATGTTATAGTATAACATTGATACATTAGTAGTAGGATAGGCTGCAAGGCAGCTTGTGTCCAGGACTGTTGAAGAGGACAGTGAGTGTGGACGACGGGGCAGTTAAAGAGGAGGTGGCCGACGTTGACGAAGCGGCTTCTCTGTGAGAGAGTGTGTGGCCCCCTTACCCTTTAACTGCCCAACGTACCGGCAGGCCAACGTCTGGGGTACGCTACGCGCTTCCATGTATTTGTATTTTTCACGTTCCTTTCAAAACACCCGCGGCTACACGGGGTTCACGTCAGCTTCCTCAGGGCTCTTATAAACAGACGCTATCTTTAAAAAAAATCATGGTCCACATTCCGGATGTGGGAGCCTCAGTAGTGAGTAAACAACCAAGGCTGGCACTCGCAGCATGAGTGCACAGCACTGCTGTTCAGCATGTGACCACAGCATCACCTTATAACGTCAAAATGTGTATATATATATATAAATATATATATATATATATATATATATATATATATATATATATATATATATATATATATATATGCTGGGCCACATATATGTAAGTTATAAAAAAAAGAGAAAAAAAAGAATGACTGCTTGTCTGATAATCTGTGGTAAGGTAAGGTAAGATACACGAAAACACAAATATAAAAAAATGCAATTTAATTACTCTAGTAAACAAAATAAAATGAAGACAATTCCTTGGCATTTAAAATAATGTAAAAGTAAAACATGTAAAAATATATATAACAAACTGAAAAGGGGGGAACTGGTTACGTTAACAGGAATACAAAGATAAATGGTGCTGGGAATATATGCGCAAGCTATCAACCTCTATTTGATCACACAAGGTGAGTCAAGTAGGTGTTCACAGCTAGAGCACTAGATATATTCTGATGATGGAGCTGCCAGACGAGTCCAAAATTGCCTGGGCTAGCAACGTAGTTGGAGGAGGACTGAAGTAGCGTGTTCTCGAACGGCCAATGAGAATGCAGGACGGTCGGTAACTCGGTGGTTTGGCTGGGACTGCAGCAGTTTGGAGAGTCAACGCGCTGGCCAGGTGTGCAGCAGGTGCAGGAGTGGGGGGAGGGGGGAGTTGCAGGTGCGTGTGGCTGTCTTGATATATACGTTAAGCCACTGTAAAACGTATCTTGAATATTATGTAGAACGTGAGGTATATAAGAAAGAGCAGGCTCAATCTCTGGGAAGAGATTATCGTCACAATATATATATATATATATATATATATATATATATATATATATATATATATATATATATATATATATATATATATATATGTCGTACCTAGTAGCCAGAACACACTTCTCAGCCTACTATGCAAGGCCCGATTTGCCTAATAAGCCAAGTTTTCATGAATGAATATATTTTCTCAAATTTTTATCTTATGAAATGATAAAGCTACCCATTTCATTATGTATGAGGTTAATGTTTTTTTATTGGAGTTATAATTAACGTAGTTATACGACCGAACCTAACAAACCCTACCTAACCTAACCTAACCTATCTTTATAGGTTAGGTTAGGTTAGGTTAGGTAGCCGAAAAAGTTAGGTTAGGTTAGGTTAGGTAGGTTAGGTAGTCGAAAAACAATTAATTCATGAAAACTTGGCTTATTAGGCAAATCGGGCCTTGCATAGTAGGCTGAGAAGTGCGTTCTGGCTACTAGGTACGACATATATATATATATATATATATATATATATATATATATATATATATATATATATATATATATATATATATATATATATATGAATGTTCGCATATATATATATATATATATATATATATATATATATATATATATATATATATATATATATATATATAACATGTATTATTTAGCCATGTTAGTATTATAGTGTGATAATGACTGGGTACAATGTTCAAATATCAGTGATCCAATGCTGTTCACGATATTCACAGCACTAGCCACAGCATTACAGCATTATTTCGTCCATCTAGGAATCTTCAAATGACTTCTTAGGTTCCTTTTCAAAATTAACTTGTGGGCAATTATTCATTTACAGGAATTACTGACCAGGATTGTGGTTATAATTAGCATTTTGCATAGTATTGTGGAAGGAGGAATTTTGGTGAGGGAGGGAGGAAGGGAGAGAATTGAGGTAGTCTCACTGTTTGGCAGCCACTCTTTTTTGCTCACCATAGTAGCTTTGTGGTTCACTATGGGGAACACACATGTACATGGGTATATACAGTGTGTGTGTGTGTATAGTGTAATAACAGCAAGAGGAGTATGTTGAGTGGAGCTATTTTAGTGAGGGAGGTGACGTCGTAATCGTAGCGTCATCTGCTGTCTGTTGTGTGATTTCTCATACAGTGTATGGTGGCCACTGTACTGTTTGGACACAATATCGGCTTACTTGCATAGTTCTGGTAAATAAAACATGTATATAGTGTCGGGGTTCACGGTGGGGGTAAAGCAACGGTAGACTAGATATCCTCTCGAGGTGGTTGTCCTGACGATTGCCGTTACTCACCGTGGTCCTGTGGGTCTTCCCTCGATCCTCTTGGCGCCACTGCACGCCAAGGAGAGTACCCCAGTCGATCTCCCAACTGGCCTCAGGTCGTAGAGAGAGTGGAGACGCAAATTGTTCCCTCAATTTGCGTGACCCCCCCCCCCCCCCGGCAAGGACTCGTACACTTCCTTCAAGGTCGCCAACTGGTGTTTTTAAGTGTCCAGTAACACTACAGTGGATTTGGGCAATTGTGGTAATTGTGGCAAAAGCAAACTCAAATAGTGTGGTATCAGGCAAGTAATTAATTCAGTCACTCTATCTTACTTCCTTTACACAGTCACAAGATATAAGGAGGGGATGATATCAAACACCAAAGAGTTTTGGTATTTTACTTAAAAACAACGAGATATATATATGCATCAATAAACATATCAGGAACAAGGACATTAGCTGCTCTCTCCTCAGCAAATAATCTGGAGAACCCCGGATGGTAACACACGGCAACCCCTCGCGTCACCTGTCAAAGTCAGCTGATCCCGGGCCCTAGCACCCGTGAGAAAGAATAGTGCTTGTTTTCTCTCTGGCGCTCCCCGTTTCTTTAACTCTTCGCGAATCACTATATTTATCATTCACATGACATACTTATGATTCTAATAGGACATGATACACCACCTCACTGGTCTCACCATTAATATCTTATTCTCACTGCACTCTAAGTGATTTTCCACCGTACCAAAAAGATACTCTATTCTTAATAATATTTACTATGCACTCACTTGATCATTGTACTGTTCTTTAAATCTATACTTCCTCTTAAAAGTGATATCACTGGCAATCACTTCACATATATGAGATTATTCAGTACACAGGCATATACATTAATAAATCATTAATCAATACACAGGCATATATATATATATATATATAAATTCTGGGCTCATAGCCTAACATCAATAACTGGTTCACTACTAATATATATAATAATAATCACAGGAAATGAATTATAGTCACAGCAAATTCCTTAGTAAATCCTGGTGTTTGCACACACCACACATAGATATATGTAAACGGATACTGTGAGTACTCTGGGTAGCCTCACCACACACTGTGCTCTCTGTGACATAGATTCAGGTGAGACTTGCTCACGACATATAAAATATTCTGACAAATATTTATATAGCTAACTAAAGGGGAATTGGGAGGGTAATTGTAAACACCTACTTCACATATCCTATGATGAGAGTTGAGATGCAGCTCCTGGTCCAGGCTCTCGCCTCGTACACCCTCCAGAACCACAAGCCAATGTCCCAGGATGATCGCGTCTCGCCGCTTCAGTACACTGCAGGTCCGTGCTCCTCCTCCATGCGTTGCAGGGTTGGAGTCGGTCTCCCGGCCGTCAACTTTCCTCCCAACTACGGCAGCCAGCCTACGTCTCGGCGGTCGTCGTATGTTTCCCAATTAGTCCCTTGTCACTGTACTCCCAGTGGAACTGGCCCCGCCACTACAATGTCACCGTGAAGTTATTAGTCGTCCCAGACGATACTGCTTAAGCTCCACTTGCATAGCACCCGACTCCAGAGCACTTGAAGCTCACTACACTGTCAATTCCCTCGTCGTCTAAGTATGTCACTAGGTATTTAGGAAGACTTCTCGACGTGCTTGCGTACCTCTGGTGACTCGTAAGGTTCCACGGGATTGTCGTCTTACTGTCAAACTTGACAGGATCGTCGATCACACGTTAAACAAAGTTGACAAGGCGGTCAACTCGGTTCGCTCACGGTGGATTGGCCCAGCCACTAAGCTGCCTCCTATACTGGTGAACTGCCAAGGACGTCACACGTGCGACGGTGTTCCCCCCTTTCTAATTCTCCAATGCCTGCTGTAAGAGTCATGTCCACTATTCCCGAGCGTTCTCTACGTTGCAGGCATCAGTTGAACATATGTGGGAGAGAATAGTATTCTCGCTGAGCCGAGAAATTTGTGAAAGTATAGCATTTTGGCCTGTGGGATACGCCCTTTAGGGAGCCAAAATGGCGCTGGCGAGTCTGTTCTCCCGCCAAAACTGTGTGACGTCATTGTCGCCAGATTGGTCACCGTCAGTGACGTGGCACTAGGAGCCAATGAAAACCTACTCTGGAAAATGTGACGTCACATAGGCAGAGGGAGTCCAGCCGTAGTGGCGCCTTCGCACCATCAGTCTCACACGCCGCATCCGAGAGGCAGGACATGCGACCGGTCATCCTATCAAAGTGACGGATTACCGAGCTCCGGTGGATATAAGCGTCTCCTGTTGTTAGCACGCACTCTGTGAGGTCTTCCTTCAACCCAGATGTGGCTCAGATAAGGAATTGACGGGATATTGAGCAACAAGTGCTCAGGGACAGGTGCGTTGCAAGAAGTGGGCCGGGCATCGACGTGTGCAAAGTCCTTGGCAGTTCACCAGAATAAGAGACAGTTTAGTGGCTGGGCCATTCTACCGTGAGCGAACCTGGATGACCGCCTTGTCAACCAGGTTGAACGTGTGATCGACGATCCTGTCAAGTTTGACAGTAACCCTACCTTCGTGGAACCCTACGAGTCAACAGTTGGATGCAAGCACGTCGAGAAGTCTTCCCAAATACCTAGTGACATACCTAGACGACGAGGGAATTGACAGTGTAGTGAGCTTCAAGTGCTCTGAAGTCGGGTGCTGTGCGTGTGGAGCTTAAGCAGTATCGTCTGGGACGGCTGATAACTTCACAGTGACTTCGTAGTGGTGAGAGGCAGTTCCTCTGGGAGTACAGTGACAAGGGACTATTTGGGAAACGTACGACGACCGCCGAGACGTAGGCTGGCTGCCGTAGTTGGGAGGAAAGTTGACGGCCAGGAGACCGACTCCAACCCAGCAACGAACTGGAGGAGAAGCACGGACCTGCAGTGTACATAAAGCGGCGAGACGCTAACATCCTAAGGCGTTGGCTTGTGTTTCTGGAGGGTGCACGAGGCGAGAGCCTGGACCAGGAGCTACAACCCAACTGTCATCCTAGGATAGGTGAAGTAGGTGTTTACAGTTACCCTCCCATTTCCCCTTTAGTTAGCTAGATAGATATTTGTCAGAATATTTTATATGTCGTGAGCAAGTCTCACCTGAGTCTAAGTCACAGAGAGCACAGTGTGTGGTGAGGCTACCCAGAGTACTCACAGTATGAGTTTACATATATATCTATGTGTGGGTGTGTGCAAGCACCAGGATTCATTAAGGAATTTACTGTGACTGTAATTCATTTCCTGTGATTATTATTATTATATATATTAGTAGTAAACCAGATTTGGTGTTAGGCTATGAGCCCAGAATTTATATAAATGCCTGTGTATTGATCTCCCTGATTTATTTATATAAATGCCTGTGTATTGATCTCCATGATTTATTGATATAAATGCCTGTGTATTGACTAATAATTTATCAATGTATATGCCTGCGTACTGAATAATCTCATGTACGTGAAGTGATTGCCAGTGATATCTCTTTAAGAGGAAGTATAGATTTGTAGAACAGTTCAGCGATCAAGTGAGCGCATTCACTGTAAATATTATTAAGAATAGTGTATCTTTTGGTACGGTGGAAAAATCACTTAGAGTGCAGTGAGAATAAGATATTAATTGCGAGACCAGTGAAATGGTGTATCGCAACCCAGTGGAATCATAAGTATGTCATGTGAATGTTAAATACAGTGTTTTGCGAAAAGTTAAATAAACGGGGACCGTGACAGAATTAGAAAACAAGTACTAGTCTTTCTCACGGTCGTCAGGGCCCCGATCAGCTGATATTTGACAGGTGACGCATGGCGCTGCCGGGTGTTGCCATATCGGTGCGTTCCAGATATTTGCTGCGGAGTGAACAGCTGTTATACATTGATCCTGATATGTTTATTGATGCACATGTTTCTCGTTGTTTTTTTTAAGTAAAATACCAAAACTCTTTGGTGTTTGATATCATCCCCTCCATTTATCTTGTGACTGCCAAAAGGAAATAAAAGAGTGACAGAAGTAATTACTTGCCTGAGACCAAACTAGTCGAAATTGCTCTTACCACAATTACCACAATTACACCTCACCACTGCAGTGTTACTGGACACCTAAAAAACACCAGTTGGCGACCTTGAAGGCTGTGTGATAGTTCTGTGCCGAGCGGGCCACAGATTGAGGGAACGATCTCTGTCTCCACTCTCTCTACGACCTTGAGGCCGGTTGTGAGATTTACTGGGGTACTCTCCTGGGCGTGCAGTGGAGCCTAGAGGATCGAGGGAAGACCCGTAGAACGACGGTGAGTAAGGGTTATTGTCAGAGCAACCACCTCGAGAGGAGATCCAGTCTACCATTGCTTTAACCCGAACCGTGAACACCCCGACACACGCGACGATGCCCGTCCCCATTTCTTGCAACGCACCTGTCCCTGAGCACTTGTTGCTCAATATTCCGTCAATTCCTTATTTGGTCACCACTTGGGTTGTAGGAAGACCTCACAGAGTGTGTGCTGACAACAGGAGACGCTTATATCCACCGGAGCTCGGGTAATCCGTCCACTTGACAGGATCCCTCAGCACACGTCCTACCTCGAAGACGTGCCATGCGAGACTGATGGCGCCAACCTGTCGCGGCGGCTGGACCCCCCTGCCTATGTGACATCACATTTGCCAAGGGAGGTTTTCATTGGCTCCCAGTGCTACGTCGCTGGTGGCGACCAATCTTGTGACACTGACGTCACACAGTTTTGGCGGGAGAACATAAGAGCCAGCTCCATTTTGGCTTCCTAAAGGGCCTATCCAACAGGCCAAAATACTCTACTTTCGTAAATTTCTCGGCTCTGCGAGAACACTATGCTCTCCCACATATGTTAAACTGAGGCCCGCAACGTAGAGAACGCTCGGGCAAAGTGGACATGACTCTTACAGCAGGCGTGGGAGAATTAGAAGGGGGGAACACCGTCACAATATGTATATATAACATGTGTAAATAGTGTAATAAAAACCATAACAGTATGGTGGGAGGAGCAATGTTAGCAAGTAAGATGTTGGAGTGAGGGAGGGCCTGTCTGGGTGTGACTGCTCACCCTCGCGATGTTCTGAATGTGTTGATGATGAATGTGTATAGTGTGTAACAGTGTATAGTGTGTACATATGTTGTATATATACATAAATGAACATGAAACATTGGTGTGAATAACTGTATGATGGGAGGGGCAATGTTGGCGAATACAATGTTGGAGGAGTGAGGGAGGGCTGGCTGGGTGTGACAGCTCACACTCGCAGTGTTAGCTGGGTGTGACAGCTCACACTTGCAGTGTTAGCTGGGTGTGACAGCTCACACTCGCAGTGTTCTAAATGTGTTGATAGATAGTGAGTGTATATAGTGTGTGACAGTGTATAGTCTGTAAATAGATTATATATATACACAAATTAGCATGATACATGGTAAATATGTGAAACATATTTGTACACAAGTGACATGCATGTAACACAGTGTCCTCGGACAGTACGGATGTTTTACTGCCATAATATAGTGTGTGTTCATTATACATAGGATTAGCACGTAAAAACAAATGAAATATATTTGGAACTGTGCGCAAAAAATGAACAAAAATATATTCGCGGCAAATCGCGAGCCCAGCCATGGGCGCCATACTGGGCAACTAGAGTTAGTTAGGGGTCACTCACGTTCTTTCATCAAATTCCTGTAATATGGGAGAACTCTGTGTCTATGCTTAATGCACACCTTGCCTAAACACGCAAGAGAAATTATACAACTTTAGAACACTTTCCCTCCTGGAGATTCGAACCCTAGCCAGCACAGAACCCTTACAGCAACTGGCATAACTGGTACGCCTTTAACCCACTGAACAAAACTCAGACCCTTAAAAGAGATGGTAATATCGGGGTATTTAAACCACCAAGATATCACCACCTCCCAAGGGCAACTAGAGTTAGTGATGGGTCACTCAGGTTCTTTCATCAAATTCCTATTAAAATTTGAGAACTCTGTGTCTATGTTTAATGCACAACTTGCCTAAACACGCAAGAGATGTTATACAACTTTAGAACACTTTCCCACCAGGAGATTCAAACCCTAGCAAGCACAGAAGCCTTACAGCAACTGGCATAACTGGTACGCCTTTAATCCACTGCACCAAACTCAGACCCTTAAAAGAGATGGTAATTATTTCGTGGTATTTAACCCCCCCCCCCCACAAAGATCACCACATCCCAAAGGCAACTAGAGATAGTGAGGGGTCACTCACGCTCTTGATCAAATTCCTCTTAATATGGGAGAACTCTCTGTCTATGCTTAATGCACAACTTGCCAAAACACACAAGAGAATTATACAACTTTAGAACACATTCCCACCAGGAGGTTCGAACCCTAGCCAGCAGAGAAGCTTTTCAGCAACTGACATAACTGGTACAACTTTAACCCTCTGCACCAAACTCAGACCCTTAAAAGAGATGGTATTTTCGGGGTATTTAAACCCCTCCCCCCAAACATCACCACATCCCAAGGGCAACTAGAGATAGTGAGGGTCACTCACGTTCTTTCGTCAAATTCCTGTAATATGGGAGAACTCTCTGTCTATGCTTAATGCACAACTTGCCAAACACGCAAGAGAATTATACAAATTTAGAACACATTTCCACCAGGAGATTCGAACCCTAGCCAGCAGAGAAGCTGTCAGCAACTGACATAACTGGTACGACTTTAACCCTCTGCACCAAACTCAGACCCTTAAAAGAGATGGTATTTTCGGGGTATTTAAACCCCCCCAGATCACCACCTCCCAGGGCAACTAGAGTTAGTGAGGGGTCACTCACATTCTTTCATCACATTCCTATTAATATGGGAGAACTCTGTGTCTATGCTTAATGCACATCTTGCCTAAACATGCAAGAGATGTTATACAACTTTAGAACAGTTTCCCACCAGGAGATTCGAACCTAGCGAGCACAGAAGCCTTACAGCACTGACATAACTGGTACGCCTTTACCCCTCTGCACCAAACTCAGACCCTTAAAAGAGATGGTAATTTTGGGGTATTTAAACCCCCCTAAGATCACCACCTCCCAAGGGCAACTAGAGTAGTGAGGGGTCACTCACGTTCTTTCATCAAATTCCTGTAATATGGGAGAACTCTGTGTCTATGCTTAATGCACAACTTGCCTAAGCACGCAAGAGAAATTATACAACATTAGAACACCTTCCCACCAGGAGATTCGAACACTAGCCAGCACAGAACCTTACAGCAACTGGCATAACTGGTACACCTTTAACCCACTGCACCAAAATCAGAACTTTAAAATAGATGGTAATTTCTGGGTATTTAAACCCCCAAAGATCACCACATCCCAAGGGCAACTAGAGATAGTGAGCGGTCACTCACGTTCTTCATCAAATTCCTGTTAATATGGGAGAACTCTGTGTCTATGCTTAATGCACATCTTGCCTAAACACACAAGAGAGTGTACAGCTTAGAAAACTTTCCACCAGGAGATTCGAACCGTAGCCATCACAGAAGCCTTACAGCAACTGGCATACCTGGTACGCCCTTAACCCACTGCACCAAACTCAGACCCTTAAAAGAGATGGCAATTTCGGGGTATTTAAACCCCCAA
>WNGS01001376.1:82375-100582 GCA_020271785.1 Procambarus virginalis | reverse complement strand
CTCTACATGCACCACCTAGAAACGGTCAGATCACTGTTAAACATCATGTTGTTTTCTGCTGCCCAATCGAAAACTTTGTTGACATCTGCTTGTAGTTTTTTTATGTCTTCAGCAGAGGTAATTTTCATGCTGATTTTTGTGTCATCTGCAAAGGACGACATGAAGCTGTGACGTGTATATTTGTCTATATCAGATATGAGAATAAGGAACAGTAGCGGTGCAAGGACTGTACCTTGAGGTACAGAGCTTTTAACATCGCTTGGACTCGATTTTATCTGATTGACTGTTACTCTGTGGCTATCACCCCATGGTCACATTTGTCGAACGCCTTTGCAAAGTCTGTCTTACAACATCTGCATTTTGCTTTTTTCTAGGGCTTCTGTGATTTTGTCATAGTGGTTGAGTAACTGTGACAGACAGGATCTTCGCACTCTAAATCCATGTTGTCCTGGGTTGTGCAATTCATTGTTTTCCATAAAACTAGAAATTTGATTCCTAATCACTCTTCAAACACTTTTATTATGTGTGATGTTAGTGCAACTGGCCTATAATTTTTTACCAAGGCTTTATTTACCCCCTTGTGCAACAGTCTATCTGCAGATTTAAGTGCTGCTGGTAACTCTCCTGTATTCAGGCTCTTTCTCCATATTACGCTGAGTGCCCTCGCTACTGGTACTTTACATTTCTTTATGAATATTTAATTCCATGAGTCAGGCCCAGGAACTGAGTGCATAGGCATATTGTCAATTTCTCTTTCAAAGTCTTCCGAGTTTGTGGTTGTGGTAATATCCGTTATATTATCTGCAGCTTGAATGTCATTCATAAAGAAGCTGTCTGGGTCATCAATGTTGTTTATTGGTGTGCTAAACAATAGCCTCATACTGGCTTCTTAGAATTTCACTAATCTCTTTGTCGTCCTCTGTGTACGTACCTTCATTTGTAATTAACGGTCCAATACTGGTCGAGGTTTTGGATTTTTGATTTTGCGCATGTGAAAAAATATTTAGGATTTTTACTTATCTCTTGTATAGCTTTCTGTTCCAATTCCATTTCCTCACTCATATGATCGCTTCAACGTTTGTCATTTCTTCGATCTCCCTGCTTAGGCTTATTATTCCTTGCTTGTGATAGTTTAGTGGTGCTGCCGAAGCATAGTTCCGTTATTTTTTTTCCATCTCCTGTATTCGTCTGCGTTCTCTTTCTAAGTGTCCTCTTTCATGCCCCTCATAGGCACGTGCACTTCACGCAAAGACCTTGTAAGCTGTCAGCTGTGAGTTGAGCTATTCCGTGTGGTGAGTTTTGTCGCTTAAGACCATCTCCCATTGAATGGTTGCAAGGTCTACAATTTTTTCCCAGTCGATCCTCTTTTTGTTTGAAACTTGAATTGATTGAATATTCCTTCTCCTTGTTGGGTCTCTTAGACCTACTACCGTATTTATGCTAGTTCGCACTTCAATGAGCTTTATGGTACTGAGTATGAAGTATCAGAGATTGATGATGTGGTCTGATTAGCATCAGCATTGTTTGTATGAATAACAGTCTGTGTGGTTTGTTGCGTGTCCTAGTTGGGTCTGTAATCTGTTGACCTGTAGCAGAGAATGTTGTCACAGATACTCTGCAGTTCTCTGACCTTGTGGTTTGGTATGTTCTCCGGGTCATTCCTGCTATGATATATTGTGCTGTCCATTCTCCATCTGAGACTTGGTAATATGGAAATCTCCAAGGAGATAATATCTGGAAATCGTTGGACCATTACCGTCAGCAAGAGATATTCTTATCTACTCACCTGCATCGATCGATTCTCCAGATGGCCGGAAGCAATCCCATTAATCACCATTTCAGCTGAATCAGTAGTCCAGGCTTCCTCTCTGGATGTGGTCGCCCGTTTGGTACCCCTCTGTCATCATCACCGACCAAGGACGACAGTTCGAAATCATATCTATGGAAGGAACTTATGGAATTCCTCGGCACCACACACAACCGAACCACAGCATACCACCCTGAGTCGAACGGAATGGTAGAACGCTTTCATAGACAACTAAAAGCTGCCCTAAGAGCTCAAGCACGCCCTGATGATTGGATCGACAACCTTCCATTAGTCTTGCTTGGCATTCGTTCGGCCACAAGGAGGGCAGTGGATTTCTCGGTAGCAGACTTAGTATACGGATCTAGCCTGCGGCTTCCGGGCGAATTCTTAACCCCGACGCCACTCATCACACCTCCAGACCCCACTTTTGTCCAAAATAACGGGCGGCCATGACAAGCATTCGTTCGCCTACCCACCACGCCAACCGACAACTCGTGCTACATAGTGCCTCATGAGCTCCACACAACTGAACACGTGTTTGTAAGAATCGACGCTGTTCGACGCCCTCTACAGTCACCTTACGAAGGACCATTTAAAGTGGTTTCTCGAACACCGAAGTTCTTCACCATTGAACGCCGAGGCAGCGGGTAAACATCTCCATCGATCGCCTTAAACCAGCACACTGGACGCTGCCCCAGACATCCCTCCAGAGCCACATCCGCCGACTACGCCGTTCACTTTTCGACCACAATTACCAGCAGCACCGCCACCTACGACAACGGACGATCCTGTACGACCTCCCACCCTACACCCCCAGTTACCAACTGCACCACCACCTGATCCAACGACGACGGACGACCCAGTGCGACCTCCTACCCTACGACCCCAGTTAGATGACATCAGCGATGTCAGGAGGAAGTTAACTTTGAGGGTTATACAATGCGAGCAGGGCGTACAATTCACCGACCAGCTAGGTTCCTTGATCAAGTATTTTTCCTTTCATCCCCTGGGAGGGGGAGTTTTGTAGCGAGTAGATTATCCCAATAATATACTCGCTCCAAATGCATTGTTAATTGTTGTTAAAGATTCGCTACCTGGAACAAAAAGTTCACAGTAGCTCGGGCTATGGTGAGCCCGTAGTGTACCTAATAAACATTGTTAATATTCCTGTCAACCTTTGGAGATGAATGAGGTGAGGTGTTGCCCAAGCATATAAGCAGCAGAATAGCAAATATTAACGACACGGGAGACATCTCCTGTCCACGAGGCTAACCATAGCCCATGCTTCTTGCCCAGCTCCTGTGCCAGGTAAGTTATGGGCTCACCATAGCCCGTGCTACTTGGAACTTGTTCCGAGTAGCTGAATCTATAACAACAACAAATATTAACGAGTCTACTTTCAAGTGTGGTCTAGAGCAGACACTTGCGAGATACTGTACCGACGCTCAGTACGCTCTCCCACATAGAGCTCCGCGACTCCGGCCTCACTCAGCTCTCTGCTCTGCTCCAGGCTTCGTCTCAAACGTCTACGACACTGCTGTATCCAGGACTACTAAATAAATATGAAACACTAAACACTGTGTATCTAATCAACCCAACAACGTAACATAATTGTAATTGTAATTACATTACATAACTAACTCTGCTTTCAGTCAACACTCAGCTCCCTTGTTTAAATTCCTAAACTTGCTAAATATTATATATAACTCCCTCCACACATTCTCTTGTGTCAACTACATTTACAAAACCCTGTTCTTAAATGCAAACCATGCTCTGAAACTCTCCCTGAACAGATGTAATAGGACCCATTATCACCACACCAGAAATAAATATCTCTTTGATATCCCCAGGGTCAAACTTAATCTGTGTAAACACTCTATGCAAATTAAGGGACCTAGTCTATGGAACTCACTCCCTAGTGAATTGAAAAACTGTAAAACTTTTCCCTTATTTAAAAGCAAAACCAAAAAGTACCTAATTTCATCTAATTAGTTTACTACACTGAACTTTAAATTTGCTCTGTACCTAGTGTTACCCAATCTCCTAATTTTTATGTATTTAACCCAAACAACACTGTGCAAGGGCAAGGCCTCATTGTGTTCATTGCTGTCTTCTTTTATGTGCTAGCCATATGCTGTATTGTGCCTACCAATTGTTGTCAACTACCATTCAAGCTGTCATTGCAATCAATCTTAGCTAACTATGTGCTTTAATATACTGTACCTACAATTTTCTCTCATCTTTTTTTTTCTTGCCATGTAACTGTTTTCATTTTTGTTTATAAATTTTGCAAGTATTTACTTACTTAAAATTTTCTTAGATTAAGGACCTGGCCGAAACGCTGCGCGTGCTAGTGGCTTTACAAGATTGTAACTACCATATTATGTATCCCCACATTCCCAATGTACCTTCTTGTATATGCATAAATAAATAAATAAATGCTGATGGTTATTCGCTGGTATGTGTTTGCTACTTGAACTACTATGTACTTATTTACGTATCCATAGATTAGTTTAGAGTAAAACCATATTTTTCCAAATTCTACATTACATACCATCATCGTAATAGATAAATATGTCGTTTTCTTCATTACTTATATAATGCAAGGAAATTTTGGGGTATGATTAGGTAGCTAGGGGTGGCTTAGGGTAAATACTTGGACTCGCTCTGGGTGTGTGTGTGTAGAACCGTACACATTAGCCAATCATTTGTGTAATTAACATGCATTCATATTAATAATACATTCTATAACATCATTATAGGGGGGTAAATATGTCATATATATCTTCAATACTTGTGTAATGCTAGAAGGCCGGAGTAGCACTAGGTAACTATGAATATAGCTTTGGGACCCGCTCTGGGTGTGTGGAGAGCTACACACCAGCAAATCAATTGTCTAATTAACATGCATATTTATGCTAATTAACCTTCAAGATTTATATGTCAGAAGAAAGGCAGAGATGTGGACATTATTGTAACTACATTTCAAGTAATATATATCATTTATGTGAAAGGCATTGTATTTTTAAATAAGTAATACTACATAATCGCCGGTATCCGGACACATGAACACTACATTCAATGCCATCATTATAGTCGGTAAATATGTCGTATTTCATCAATACTTGTGTAATGCAAGGAGGTTTTATCTTTTTTAAAGATAAATATTTCAACTTTAAATATCTTTTCAAATATTTGTCATTAAAGTATATATTCTGAAAATAATCATGTATTTTATTTACCCCAAAGTAGAGCACGAATATCATAGAGTCATATCCTGTGATTAGTAGTTTATTTTGCACCCCATACTCATTCCTTGAAGATTATTTACATTCACTCCTCGCTTGATAAGTTCAAGATCTTTTGAGTGCATGAAATTATGTTTTAGAATTATAGTATTCAAATGGAATTAGAAGCGTATAGCTAGCTCTAAGCAGACTACTACTGTACCATTAACCAGTAAAACATTTTAATTAACATTTCAGATCAGGTAAGAATTGAGACCACAAAAATCCAGTAGCATTTCTGTCACATTCGTCTATAGTTGAACCATTAAGAATGTCTCTTAAATGTTACCCAAGCACACATGTTTGTGGAGACTAAACTTATTATCAAGAGAAAGCAACAAGGCCAGATGGGTTTATTGCACCATATATGACAGAGGACTTTCTAAGTGAGCAGAAAGACATCAGATTAGTGATGTGAAAGGAATCGGATTCTCTGAATCTTTATCCTGGGAATGTGTGTGTGTGTGTGTAATACTAGATAAGAGAGAAAATTAGGTCGGGAGTCAGTACATTAGACAGCAGATGGTTAGAAAGGCGGAATCCAAGAGCTAACAGCTTGAGCCTATGGGTACAAATAGTAAATACGCAAACAATTCATTTCATGAGGATCCCGGGGATCCTGTAAATTACTATCCTCCCTTCTCATCCAATATTGTTCTTCCAAAGAAATTACTATCTATCCCTTCTCATCCAAAGTTCATTAAATTTACCAGTTCAATATTTATTTATTTATTTACACATTTGTTTGTGTTATATACAAGAAGGTACATTGGATTTGTCAGAGTATATAACAGTGGTGTTCTTACAATTATTGCAAAGCCACTGTTACGACCCTGGGTTCTTCAGTTGGAAACCAGAGGTCAAATTTGAGTAAATGAACTACCTTGTAGTAGGGGTACACGCTTGTCGACGTGTAATTGTTTGTATCTTCCCTGCCAGACGTAAGACAATTCTTGTTGCTCACAAAGCATTCAGACTCTTGAGCTTGTTGTGGATGAAGTAACATTGTTATAAGATTAACTATCCTTAGAACGAGTAAAGTAACATTATGAGGCACAGGGGAAGATATTTTAATGTGTATAGCTGCACGATCAATTAGGCTCTTCCCGGCACCACACAATGCGGGAGGCTGATCTGGGCTGAAGCGTCCTTTTGGTCTGAGCTGGCGTGGTGTGGACAGGACTCTCCTCCCTTCCTCCTCGTTTCTTGATTTCTGTGTTTTTTCCAAGATAAGTACTGTGTTCATTCTTCATTGTCTGGCATAGGCGTGCTCTAGTGTGTAGAGTATTATATTTTGTAGGAGTTAGGTGTTCCCAGTGTTTGTATTACTAATTATTCTAAGAGGGGGTCTCAGTGGAACCACGTGGTCCCCCGACCCTAAGCTGACTCTAACTTCAAGTAATTCAACAGTAGAGCTTTACCCTAGCTTGTGTTCAGTGTAAAACCTTGTATCCTGCTTATGTGGACCAAGGCTTTTAACGTAAGATAGTATGGTAAAGTTATTATTATATTTGTTATTGGTGTGAATGTATATGGGGGGTTGTTAAGGGGTTAATAAATAAGTAAGTGAAGCCAGAGTATCAATTCTTCCTGTGTAGGAGATCTTGATCATTCCCTAGACTGACCTTGTTGTGTAGCCAAGTAGTCAGCACTGCTTATAGTTTATTTGGGGGCCGGGCCTTTTAGATCTCCCTGCTTGATACTCTTAATACCTACTATTGCCCCTACATCCATATAATACTTGGCCCCATAGTACAGCCACCCATATTTATAACAGTCACATAGTTTTTGGCAAGTGCTTAATCTAAGAGGGGTGGGGGGCCTCCAACAGCCCCCCCTCCCGGCAATTTATTTATTTATTTATTTATATACAAGAAGGTACATTGGGTTTGTGAGAATACATTGAATAGGACAGTATTTCCGATCTTGTAAAGCCACTAGTATGCGCAGCGTTTCGGGCAGGTCCTTAATCTAACAGATAATTTTAAGTAGGTAATTTCAATCATAATTGATAAATGATAACAAATACATTACAAGAGAAAAATGAGATGAGAGAGCTTAGTAAGTATATTAAAGCACATTGTTATATTAAAGCTCTAATTAATTACATTGAACAGCTTGATTGGTAATTTAACAAGATTAATAGACACCATACAGCAGATTGCCAGCACATATAAGACAGCAATGAACACAATGGTAAAGATGTTCAGATTGGGTACATAAAGATTGGGAGACTGGGTAGCAATAGATACAGATAAACAAGAATAATAAACACCATACAGCAAATTAGCAGCATATATAAGAAGACAGCAATGATCACAATGGTAAAGATGTTCAAATTCAGTGTTAACCGCATAGAATGCTAGAATGTTACAGTATTACATTGTCATTTTACCCAAGGTAGTACTTTTACTAATGTAAGTTCCCATTGTTAGACTTATCTCTGGAAGTTACACATCACTACATTTACCCTTGTTACACTTAGTTTAATATACAAAGTTATTCTCAGGATGTTCACCTTCAAGCCATTTTAATTAAACAAGTACAGTTGACCAGACCACACACTGGAAGGTGAAGGGACGACGACGTTTCGGTCCGTCCTGGACCATTCTCGGACCGAAACGTCTTAGTCCCTTCACCTTCTAGTGTGTGGTCTGGTCAACATACTTTAGCCACGTTATTGTGACTCATCGCCTGCAAACAAATACAGTGCATTGTGAACTTACAGCGTTAGTATAAATAAGTTATTTTACCCAGGATAAAAGTTTTACCAATGGTTATTACCTTATAGGGGTGTATGTACTTAATATGGGAAAGTGATCACTAATTAGCCATTGTAATCACAACGCTGTCCAATCCTTGGACAGCGTTGACTAGCTGGCCTTCATTTATTACAGCCAAATCTTCCATCCAGATAGCGGATGGTGTTAAATGGGTTAATATAAAATAGTCATAACTTGTAATTACAGTTCTATAGTTAATGTTGCAGATCTCATAAGATAAACAAGTAATAAACTTTCATGCAGTGAGAACCTACATACAATACGTAAACTTTCTATATTTAAATTTTAATTTATAATGAAGAAAAAGAAGGAAAATATAATGAGATAATTAAACAGTTTACGACAATGTTATTTATTAATAAAAAATTAAGGAAAATGAAATAAACTTGTGCACTAAATATACAATTTTAAACAATTCAAATAAAGTGAATATGCAATCTCTGTACCTACTAATTAACTGTATGTCAGCGACCACAGACCTTTCGCATATAAACGGTATGGCTGTGACATGAACCCTCACATTTATCTCGCGATTGCATAGATGTTACCAGTTTCATTTAACATCTAAGTGAACAAAAGGTAAAAAATAGATAATAATCGACAGTTTTAAAAATCCGAAAATATGGTGTTGGATATATTGAGGAACTTAAAAAAAGATTTAACTAATAATAGTAATATTGAAAGAACTAGAACAAAGAGAAGAACAAACTACTGACAGTTAATATTATTGAATATAAATAAACAAGGTCACCATATGTATAACACAATTAAAAATAAAGATAAATGAAATTAGATTCAAATAATTAATTAACTAGGATACATATAAATAATCAAATTGCAAACGCAATAATTTCTTATATGAAGATTGTAATACGCTAATAGGATAAAGATAAGCAAAATAAACACACAATTGCCTGGTGGCATTTCCAAAACACTTATACTACTCTACTTTATACTGCCCTCTCACTTCGTGGACGCTTACGCTGATGTGGTTTTCTTCCTCTTGCAGATGTTTTGGCTATTGCAGATGTTTTGGGAATTGAAAATCTGTTGCCTTTGGCAAATATTTGTGCGTCCTCAGTATATGGTTTTCTTGATGCTAGTTTATTGGTCGACATCTATAAGTTTACTTTTTTTAGTTCATTAACAACATTATTTAGTGTATGTGGGTTGGGGTTAGAGTAGATGAGGGTAGTATCATCAGCAAACAAAATAGGTTTCAGAATGTTAGAGACATTAGGCAGATCATTGATGTATATATAAGAAATAGGAGAGGTCCCAAGATGCTGCCCTGTGGCACTCCAACGGTTATTGGTAGAGTGGGAGAGGTTATATTATTGATGGTTAAACATTGGTGTCTATCACTAAGATAGGATTGGATATAATCCAGTGCATGGCCTCGGATTCCATAATGATGGAGTTTACGTAAGAGGTAATTGTGATTAACAGTGTCAAAGGCCTTTCTCAGGTCAATGAAGAGTCCAATCGGAAACTCATTTTTGTCAATGGCTGAGTAAATTATATCAAGGAGACTAATAATTGCATCGTTGGTACTCTTTTGGGAGGGGACGCCAAACTGACAGGGGCTAATAATGTCGAATTTTACGAGATAGGAGTAGAGCTGTTTGTAGATAATTTTTTCAAATATTTTTGATAGTATGGGTAGGTTTGATATTGGTCTATAATTGTTTATGTCTGCCAGATTACCTCCTTTATGAACTGGCGTTACTCTTGCTGTTTTAAGAAAATCAGGGAAGGTATGACACTCAAGGGATTTGTTGAACAGCAGAGCTATAGGTGGCGCAAGGGCTTGGGATACAATGGATGGGATTTCACTGATGTTCCCAGCTTTGGTTTTTAGTGAGTGTATGATGGACACAACATCTGTCGGGCTGACTGGTGAAAGAAGAAGAGAGTTTGGATAGCTGCCTGAGATATATGTGTTGATATGTGTCTGAGTCTGTGGGATTTTACTGGCAAGGTTAGCACCAACCGACGAAAAGAAGCTATTAAATTCATTTGCCATTTCTAAATCAGTTGACGGTGTAAAGCCATCCTTAGAGTGTGTTATCTGGTTGTGGGAGTGTTGTTTTGTTCCTAGGATATTAGAGATGGTATTCCATGTGCTTTTCATATTGCCTTTTGCTTCTTTGAATCTAGTCTCATAATATGAAAGTTTGGCTTTTCTTATGATACTGGTAAGCACTGATGAGTACCTTTTAACTACTTCCTTTGTAACTAGGCCAATCCTAAATTTCTTTTCACATTCATGTTTTTCTTGTTGATTGATTTGATTATGCCACTTGTGAGCCACGGATTGTTTTTTCTTTTGTCAGTTATTTGTTTGGTAAGGAGGGGACAGTGAGGGTTGTAGAGGCTTAGAGTTTTGGAGAGAAAGAGGTTAGTTAATGAGTTTATATCCTGTGTATTCTTGAATTCAGATTCCCAGTTAATATTGCGAAGTGCATTAGAGAGATTGCCTAAAGCTGATTCACTGTGTAGCCTGAATGAGAGTTTCTTGCTTTCTGGTGGTGGTGTGTCCATGTTTGCTATGAGGAAGGTAGGATAGTAATTACCTAAGTGTAGTTACAAGATGAGAGCTACGCTCGTGGTGTCCCGTCTTCCCAGCACTCTTTGTCATATAACGCTTTGAAACTACTGACGGTCTTGGCCTCCACCACCTTCTCCCCTAACTTGTTCCAACCGTCTACCACTCTGTTTGCGAAAGTAAATTTTCTTATATTTCTTCGGCATCTGTGTTTAGCTACTTTATATCTATGACCTCTTGTTCTTAAAGTTCCAGGTCTCAGGAAATCTTCCCCTATCGATTTTATCAATTCCTGTTACTATTTTGTATGTAGTGATCATATCACCTCTTTTTCTTCTGTCTTCTAGTTTTGGCATATTTAATGCCTCTAACCTCTCCTCGTAGCTCTTGCCCTTCAGTTCTGGGAGCCACTTAACAGCATGTCTTTGCACCTTTTACAGTTTGTTGATGTGCTTCTTAAGATATGGGCACCACATAACCGCTGCATATTCTAGCTTTGGTCTAACAAAAGTCTTGAACAATTTCTTTAGTATATCGCCTTCCATGTATTTAAAAGCAATTCTGAAGTTAGAAAGCGTGGCATAGGCTCCTCGCACAATATTCTTTATGTGGTCCTCGGGTGATAGTTTTTTATCTAGAACCACCCCTAGATCTCTTTATCAGAATTCTTTAAAGATTTCTCACATAATATATAGGTTGTGTGGGGTCTATGTTCTCCTATTCCACATTCCATAACATGGCATTTATTATCATTAAATTCCATTTGCCAAGTGGTGCTCCATATACTTATTTTGTCCAGGTCATCTTGAAGGGCATGACAATTATCTAAGCTTCTTATCCTTCCTATTATCTTAGCATCATCAGCAAACATGTTCATATAATTCCGTATACCAACTGGTAGATCATTTATGTAGACAATAAACATCACTGGTACATGAACTGAACCCTGTGGTACTCCACTTGTGACATTTCTCCAGTCCGATACATTGCCTCTGATCACTGCCCTCATTTTTCTATCAGTCAGAAAATTTTTCATCCATGTTAGAAGCTTACCTGTCACCCCTCCAATATTTTCCAGTTTCCAGAACAACCTCTTATGTGGAACTCTGTCGAAAGCCTTTTTTAGGTCCAGATAGATGCAGTCAACCTAACCATCTCTTTCCTGTAATATCTCTGTTGCTCGATCATGGTCAGTTGTTCTATCATAGATTACCCCAGATGTAAGGGGAGCTGTTATATTAGTCCGTAAATGATCCTGGGTAGTGGCAGATGTTTGAGTGACTCGGGTGGGCTTGGTGATTGTGGGGATTAGCATACAGGAGTGCATGCTGTTACGGAAATAGTCAAATTGAGGGTTATTTTGAAGATACAGGTCAATATTGAAATCACCTCCTAGAATGATGTGAGTTTTGTTGAGATTGTTATTTATGATAAGATTCCTTACGTTGTCTGGGAATGAAGCTATGTTGGTATTAGGAAATCTATAGATGGCACCGATAGTCAGGGAGGATTTAAGGGATTTCTGGAGAACTTGGCAAAGGTATATTCACAATAGTCGTCTCTATCACTAATGACACTATTGCAAATGAAGGTATCTTTGTAATATATTGCTGTGCCGCCACCTTTTTTATTAGGCCTGCAGTTATGAATGGCTTTATAACCAGCTAAGTTGTAGAGTTGGGCATAGTCTTTACTTAGCCAAGTTTCTGTTAAAATGATGAATGATAATTTAGTACCTAGTGCTGTGAGTAGTGCATTTATATCCTCAAAATGTTTACCAAGTGACCTAACATTTTGGTTGTAATCTGGTAAGCAGGTGCTATTTAGGAGTTTGTTTTTTGCAAGATTTGCTGTGTAATACCTGCAATAATGATGATCAATGTGCTGATTTGTATGGATATGAGACAGAAGATTTCTCTCAGGATCAATATCAGTAAGCATATAGATACAATAATGTCACGATACAATAAGATAAGCAATTACAGGAGCAGTTAAATACTAAATATGCTGTAAATAGAAAATAATTGCAGCAAAACACAACAATAAATGTAAGTGCACAAAAAATCGAAACAATTTGAAGTAAAGATCACCGTAGATAGGTAGGAAGGATACAGAAGTTAGGTTAAGAGAGAAGAAAAAATCAGTAGACTGACAAGAATAATATATAGCAAAAAATAACGAGACAAATAATAATCGTAAAGTAAAAATAATCCCAAAAATAAATTATTTAATATAGCTTAGTTGTGAACCTATAATTAGTATGAACTTAAGAAAACAAAATGAGCTCAATAATTAGTTTGGCAGAATTGATATAGGTCTGAAGTTGTTAACATCAGTGGGATCACCACATTTGTGGACAGGGGTTACTCTCGCTTTTTTTTTAGAATATCTGGAAAGGTTTGGAGTTCAAGTGACTTGTTGAAGAGCAATGCAATGGCAGGAGATAATAATCTGAAGGCTTTTTTGTAAATAAGAGTTGGTATCTCCTCAAGGGCACTAGACTTGGTTTTAAGGGAAAGGATTATGTCATTAACATCAGTGGCATTAGTAGGCATTAGGTACAGAGATTGTGGATAGTTATCTGTAAGATAGTCCTGAATATTAGTACTGGAAGATGGAATATCATTTGCAACGGATGACCCATTGGAAGAAGAACCTATTGAACATAAAAGCAGTGTCAGAGGCTGAAAGCAGACCATCATTATTTGACAGGAGTATTGGTTTATTTAAAATCTTCTTTGATCCCAATATTTGTGAAATTGTGTTCAATGTTTTTTTAATGTTGCCCTTTGTGTGGGTAAATTTATCTTCGTAGTATTGAATTTTGGCTCTCCTAATTATTTTAGATAGCAATGATGAGTAATTCTTTGAAAATTCCTTGGAGACGATTCCTAAACTATACTTCTTCTCAAGGTTATGTTTTTTATTAATGGATTTAAGTATCCCCCTATGTAAGCCAAGGATTGTTGAGCCTTTTAGTTGTGACTTGTTTCGTTAGCATAGGACAGTGGGTGTTATAAAGGCTGAGAATTTTTTGTAGAAAAGATTGCACTGCTAGGTTGATGTCCCCTATGTTACCTAATTCGGACTCCCAGTTGACATTAGCAGCAGCAGTTATAAAATTGCCTATGGCAGTTTCATTGTGCAGCCTAAAGCTTATCTCCCTTGTCTCTAGAGGTGGATTGTTAATGTTAGTTAGGAGAAATGTGTGGTAATGGTCTGTAGTGCTATCGATGATTATCCCAGAAGTAAGCGGAGAGGTTATGTTGGTCCAGATGTGATCAAGAGCTGAGGCAGTACTATCAGTGATTCTAGTAGGTTTAGTGATTAAGGGTATGAGGAAACAAGAATTCATACAGTTGAGGAAGCTGGCAGCAGTAGGGTTTTCAGGCTCGCAGAGGTCAATATTAAAGTCCCCTGCGATAATTAGATGGTTTTTGTTCAGTCTGTTATCTAGTATAAGATTTCTAAGATTAGAGTTGAATTCGGAATCATCAGTGTTAGGAATTCTATAGACTGCTCCCACAGTCAGGACAGACTCAGCACCCTTGATTCTGAAACTGGCGAAGATATACTCCCCACAGTAGTCTCTAGTTCTAATTACTTTTAAGCATGTTAGTTCTTGGTGGTTGTAAAGAGCAGTACCACCACCTCTCTGAATTGGTCGACAGTTGTGAATTGCTGACTAGTTTGGCATGTTAAAGAGTTGAGTAATATCCTCTTTTAACCACGTCTCAGTAAGTATAATAAAAGAGAATTTGTTGTCAATAGTTTCAATCAAGGCACTAACATCATCGAAGTGTTTGCTAAGTGATCTTACATTCAAGTACAGATATAGTGTGCCTGTGTGTTAATACATTGTTTACATCATGAGCTGCAAAATATCTGCAATTTGATCATTAAAGTGATGATTGTCATAGATAGTGGATAAGAGGTTTAGTTCTGGGTCTATACTTGTTTGCATAAGAAGGCTAGTTGTAGGAAAACAAGGCAAGAATGGCAATTACAAAACAAAATTTTGATATAAAAGGGGGGAAAAATAAAATATAAACAAGACTATACAAGACAAACACAAAATGAACAGCAACAAAAAAAAAAGAAAAAAAGAAAAATGAGGTAGATTGCTTACAAGTACTCTCAGGTACACTGTAAGTAATAATTTGCATTTTGAGACACAGGCAAAGCCAGGGGTACAATGGAGAAGGGAGTATTGCAAAGCTTAGACAACATAGATTAATAATGAAAAGTAAGTAAGTAATTATCAAAAGAAGGCACCAAACCGGGAAGGCTATGTAGCACCATCAAATGTGCGGAATAATCAGAGGGCGCTAAATATCACCAAGGATGCCAATACGAGAACAAAAACGCATAAGGCGAACGATATCAAAAGTATCCGAGTCACCAAGAATTCTATCGAGGGACAGGTGACCGCGAGGGGCGGTCGGAAAGCAAGACACACGCTCGTCCCGGAAGTCAGGACATTCAAGAAGGACATGCACGACCGTAAGAGGGACAATGCAATTAGGACAATAAGGAGCAGGGCGGCGCTCCATCAAGTGACCATGGGTTAAGCGAGTATGGCCAATACGCAACCTCGCCAGAGCAGTTTCCCATCGCCGGTTACGGTGATAGGAGGACGGCCACGAGGAAACACAACCTTTCAGAGTACGGAGTTTGTTACCAGTAACAGACGACCAAGAAGCCTGCCAACGGGTAAGGATGGAGGAATGGATAACCGGGTAAAAGTTGGAATATGGAATACCTTTACGAGAGATGGGACAAGAGCGGACAGCTTCCTTGGCGGCAGCATCCGCACGCTCATTAAAGACACGCCAATATGGCTGGGAACCCAACAAAACTCAACCGACTTAAACTTACTGTGAACAAGAAACAGCCAATGCTGGATCTCGACAACTACTGGATGAACCGGATTAAAGGACCCGAGAGCCATGAGGGCACTACGAGAGTCAACAACTACCACAAAGGAAGACTGACAACGAGAAAGCAGGAGACGAAGAGCATAGAGAATAGCATAAAGCTCCGCTGTAAAGATGCTCGTCTCCGGAGGTAAGCGACACATATAAGTGCGATCAGGAAAAACAACAGAGTAGCCAACACCGTCCGCAGACTTAGACCCATCGGTGAAGACAGAAACGGAGCGGGAGTGAGAAGAAAAGTGTTCAAGGAAAAGGCGTTTTAGAACCGTAGGAGAGGTAAAAGCTTTAGTGACGCGGGTCAAGGATGTACAAAACTGCGGAAGGGGGACTCTCCACGGGGGCAAAGAAGGAACAACACGAGGAGAAACATTAGAAACACGAACGGAAAGAGAATCCTGTAAGCGAGATAACCGGACAGAAAGAGGGAGGTGGTGAAGAGGAACAGGAACTACAGGAGGGGTAAAAGTTAAAGCACGACAGAGGCGAGAGGAAGGATGTTGCAAGGACCGCGCAAGATAGCGAAGACAGTAGCGATCACGGCGGTCCTGGAGAGATAGGAAGCCAGTGTCAACATACAAGCTAAGGACGGGAGTCGAACGAAAGGCACCAGAACTGAGGCGCAGCCCAGTATGGTGCAAAGCATCAAGACGGCGAAGAGCAGAAGGAGAAGCAGAAGAGTAAGCAGGGCAACCATAATCGAGCTTAGACAGGACGAGAGAGGAATGCAAAGCAAGGAGAGTGCGCCTATCCGCTCCCCAAGAAGTATGGGACAACCTCGAAGGAGGGTAAGGGCCTTAGAGCACTCAACACGGAGGTAAGAGATATGGGGAGACCAAGACAAACGAGTGTCAAGGAATAACCCCAAAAGCTTCGCGGAATCTTTGTACTCAATGGGATGACCATAAAGTGACAAAGAGGGACGAAGAACGACCCGTTTCCGAGTAAAAGACATGGCACAAGTCTTAGAAGTAGAGAACTTAAGCCATGATCAGTGGCCCAAGACGACACGGCATCAATCGCAAGTTGAAGCCGGCGCTGAAGGAAAGGTGAATCATCACCCTGACAGCAAAGGGTAAGATCATCGACATAGAGAGCGGAGAAGACACCTGAAGAAGGAAGAGAGGAAAGAAGACCATTGAGGGCAACCAGAAAGAGAGTAGTGCTCAGAACACTACCCTGGGGCACACCTTCGTATTGCTGAAAAGAGGCAGAGAGAGAGCGGTACCAAGGCGCACCCGAAAGGAACGACGAGAGAGGAAGCTGCGGAGAAAGAGAGGGAGATGACCACGAAGGCCAAAAGAATGAAGCTGGGATAGAATATGATAACGCCAAGTGGTGTCGTAAGCCTTTTCCAGGTCAAAAAGGACGGCAACAACGGAGGTCTTCGCAGCAAAAGCAGTACGAATATAGACCTCCAAGTTCACCAGGACATCTGTCGTGCTGCGGCACTTGCGGAAACCAAATTGAGAAGGGAGAGGAGGTGATGGTGTTCCAGGAACCACATCAGACGAACGTTAACCATACGTTCAAAGAGTTTGCAGACACAACTGGTGAGGGCAATAGGGCGAAAGTCCTTAGGGGAAGTACCCAGAGACCCTGGTTTGCGAACAGGGAGGACAACGGCATCGAGCCAGTCCTCAGGGACTGACGACGACTCCCAGATCCGATTATACAGACTCAGTAAATACTGAGACGTGCACGGAGGGAGATGGCGAAGCATCTCATAATGAATACCATCGGAGCCCGCCGCCGTAGAACCGCAGAGGGCCAGGGCAGAACGAAGTTCAGAGAGAGAGAAGGGATCATTATAGGAAAGTCGAAGACGAGTGCAGAAATCTAAAGGACGAGACTCAAGGACAGGTTACGAAGAAGGAAAGATTGGGAAAGATGAAGACCAGAGCTAACAGAAGAAAAGTGAGAACCCAGTTCAGTAGCAACCTGCAACGGGTCCGCCACAAGAGTACCACGGAGGTGAAGGACCGGGGAAACATCGGGAACGAACTTACCCGCTATCTTGCGGATACGCTTCCAGATCTGTGGCAGGGGAGTTTCGGACGTAATTGTGGAGACATAAGAAGTCCAACATCACGTTTAGCCGTACGGATGGCCCTACGGGCCACCGCACTCGCTTTCCGAAAGAAAAGAAAAGAATCGGGTCTCGCGGCGACGGCGGTGCCTCTTCCAGGCTGCACGCTTACAGCGAACAGCCCGAGCACAGTCCGCATTCCACCAGGGAACACACTTCCGTGGACCCCGAGAGGAAGAGCGAGGAATAGAGCGGAGGGCAGCGTCGAGACAGTGTCATGAAAAAGGAGGAGAGCGCGAGGGAGAGGCAGAAGGGAAGGTCCAGAGAGAGCAGCACTGAGGGTAAATAGGTTCCAGTCCGCTTTAGCAAACTGCCACCTAGGAAAAGAGAGGGAAGGGCGAAAAGAGAAAAAGGAAACAAGGATAGGGAAATGATCACTGCCATGGAGGTCATCAAGAACCTGCCACGTGAAATCTAGGTAAAGAGAAGAAGAGCAGAGAGAAAGATCAAGACAGGAAAGGGTGCGAGTCCGAGAGTCCAAATGAGTGGGCTCACCAGAATTCAGAAGAGACAGGGAAGAAGAGAGGAGAAATGGCTCAAGAAGGCGACCTCGGGTATTCGTCAGAACATCACCCCAAAGAGAATGACGACAATTGAAGTCACCCAGCAGGAGCACAGGCTCCGGCAAGGAGTCCAGGAGGTGTTTCAAATCAGGAAGAGAAAGCGGGACACTCGGGGGAGATAAATGGAACAAACTGTGTACCATTTCCCTACAAAGATACGAGCAGCCGAACAATGGAGAGGCGAAGGAAAAAAAAA
>WNGS01001376.1:28179-62695 GCA_020271785.1 Procambarus virginalis | reverse complement strand
ATGTTGTTAATGGGTGTGCTAAACATAGCCTCATACTGGATTCTTAGAATTTCACTAATCTCTTGGTTGTCCTCTGTGTACGTACCTTCATTTGTAATTAACGGTCCAATACTGGTCGAGGTTTTGGATTTTGATTTAGCGTATGTGAAAAAATATTCGGATTTTCCTTATCTCTTGTATAGCTCTCTGTTCCAATTCCATTTCCTCAGACTCATATGATCGCTTCAACGTTTGTTCGATTTCTTCGATCTCCCTGCTTAGGCTTATTTTCCTTGCTTGTGATAGTTGTGTCTGCCGAAGCATTTCCGTAATTTTTTTCCTTCTCCTGTACAGTCGTCTGCGTTCTCTTTCTAGAGTGTTCCTCTTTCTGCCCCTCCTCACCGGCACGTGCTTCAAGCAGACCTTGTAAGCTTCAGCTGTCAGTTGAGCTATTCCCTGTGTGGGAGTTTTGTCGCTTAAGACCGTCTCCCATTGAATGGTTGAAAGGTCTACATTTATTTTTTCCCAGTCAATCCTCTTATTGTTGAAATTGAATTGATTGAATATTCCTTCTCGCTTGTTGGGTCTCTTAGATCTACTACCGTTATTTATGCTAGTTCGCACTTCAATGAGCTTATGGTCTGAGTATGAAGTATCTGAGATTGTTATGTCTCTGATTAGTTCATCATTGTTTGTGAATAACAAGTCTAGTGTGTTTTCGTTCCTAGTTGGTTCTGTAATCTGTTGATTGAGCGAGAATTTGTCACAGAATCTCAAAAGTTCTCTGACCTGTGGCTGGTTATTTCCCGGGTCATTCCCTGCTATGATATTGTGTTTGCCATTCTCCATCTTAGACTCGGTAAATTGAAATCTCCAAGGAAGATAATATCTGGAGCTGGGTTTGCTAGGTCATCAAGTATGTTCTCTATTTTGTGCATCTGCTCTGTGAATTCCTCAACCGTTGTATCTGGCGGTTTATATATTAAAATAATAATTAGGTTTAGTTTCTCTACCTTAATTCCAAGTACCTCTACCACCTCATTAGTTGAGTTTAGTAGTTCTGTGCATACCAGGTCCTCTTTAATATACAGACCTACTCCCCCATTTGACCTAGTTTTTCTATCACATCTGTATAAATTATAATTTGGAATCCAGATTTCACCATCCATGTAATCTTTTGTATGAGTTTCCGTGAATGCCCCAAATATGGAGTTTGACTCTAATAGGAGACCATTTATGAACTTGACTTTATTTCTTGACTTTGGCTTTAGACCTTGAATGTTTGCAAAAATGAATGATTGTCCATATTGTGTGTCACTTCTGGAAGGTTTTGGTGGTTCTCCCTCCTCTCTACCCTGACCCAGGGTGTGTTGTTGTGGCAATGGTTTGTCCAGTTTTGGAAGTGATATTGGGGAGTGTGGTAGTCTCTGTGTAGTTGGGGGGTGTAGTATGTGTGGGCTTGATGACGAAATGTAGTCCAGTCTCGGGCATTTCCCCCTCTCCATCCGTACTCCTGCCACGTTTCTGCCTGTCTGTTTCTCCCTCTGTTTCTGCCTGCCTCTAAAAAATGTTCAGGGCTATTATATTGGACTTCCTCTCTTATATAGCGCTGTGTACCTCTGACGTGGAAATCGGGGCAATGAAGATCGTAGCATTTCCTCTCATTAACTGAGAGTTTGCATAGCTTAGGGTGAAAATATCTACACTCAGTATCAAAACGACATCTGCCTTTCCCTAACCAGTTCCGGCATTTCCGTGGGTGCATGAATGAGCATTCCGTGCCTCTGGGCCCATATCTGCACTGTCCTTTTGCATAATACCTGCAAATATTTTCATCTGTGATTGCATTATTCTTGTTTGTATCCGTGTACGACTTGGCTACCTCTGTGATTTTTGTTCCAACTTTCTCGTTTCTGCATTTATTCTCGGTATTACCCTTATCTTTCGCCTTGTTGCTTTCGTCTTTCTCATTCGTCTCATTTTTATCTCCTTATTCATATCACCAGTTTGCTCTACAATATTGCCTTCATTTTTGTGTACCTCGACGCTATGTCCTTCTACATTGCTACTTTGACTCTCTAAATTCTCAATCCCTGGGTTGTGCTCAGAGTTCGTTGCTGTCTTTATATACTCTGCATATATTTCTGGTAGTTTTTGTGTGAATTGTAGCCTGTGTACTTCAGGAATGTCATTCATTAGTTTGGCAATGTTTTCCCACACCTGTCTGTCACTTTCACAGATCCAGTAGGTACCTTCCCGGTTTGCATATTGTGTAGGTAATCCTGTACAACTCAGGTGAAATCTTATGTTACAAATATTACATACAATGCCTACAACAGTCTTCCGAAGTGCCTTATTGCAGCCTCCACACACCTCCATGTTGGGTTTGTGATGTTATAATATTATATGCATATATTTATAATATTATATATATGTATATATAATATGTATACAGTATATTTATAATATTACATATGTTTATTTGTTAAAGTTTATGTGGGGGTACTTATCGCCTTGTGGAGAAAATATGGTCCTCTTGGGACCGTATAGTTGACCGTTGTTGTCCCAGGTCGGGGGGGGGGCAGGATGTCACCGGTTGCCAGTTACTTGATTTATACACTGATTATTTGCCTGTATTTTCCTAAGGGAATTTCTGCTTTCTTCCGGCTTACAATGTTATTAACTTACTCTATTACTAGTTCCTAAACCTACTTGCCCATATTACAGTATATATTGCTGGTATATTATCACTGAGGGAGTATACTGTTACTGAGGGACTCCCTTACACTGTGTAGGCCTCGTGGCTGTGGTGTAAACACAAGTGTGATGCCTCCTCCACAACTTTACATTTATACTTTTTCTATGAACAATTCTCTAACACTATTCACTAATTTATATGTTATGTTACACGTTCCACTTCACTGTTCACTGTATCACTGCTCGCTATATTTGATATATATTGCTTTTGCCTGTACACATGAGCCTGGTGGCACTGGCTCACCACGTGGGACCACGTTTATTCTGTATTTAACTCAAAGTTCCATTTTTAATTTCTGTATTCAACTTTCCTACGGGTCACTATGCACTGGGTGATCACTGTGGCCGTAATCCATAGTTGTAATCCTAAAAAATCCCGGTTTATTCCAGTGTTTTCACGGAGCGCGACGACGACACGTCTGTCCCCTAACCCGCAAACCCGCGGGTTATTGCAGTTTGCAACTGGGACCAGGTTGTCGTTCACTATCACTGGCTCTTCTTTTCTCTACTTTTGGAAAGATCTTTTCTATTGACAATTGCTTTTGTCTTTGTTTTAGGATGTCCCTAAAACGAGACAGCAAATTGTCATTACACATGTTCACACACCGGGTTGTCACTGCTTGATCAGGGTGATGTCAGTGGAAGAGGCAGCATCCTCCCTTACCTCCTCATTCCCTTACTAATGGTGTTAATTGTTGATGAGGACCTGCCATACTCCCTTGTGAGATCAATCACACAGACACCACACTCATGCTTTGCTATAATTTCCTTCTTCAAATCCACAGTAATTGTATCTTTCTTCCTCTTGACAACACTATCTTTAGCAAGCATCTTCTTTGGAGACATAGTGTGTTACAAATTGTAGTCGCAAAACCACTAAAAACCCAAAGAAAAGAGCAAATAAATCCAGAGGGATGCTTGTCGTGTGAGATACAACAACAACACTGGCGTCGGAGGCGTCCGAGAATTTGCGAGAACCCGCAAGACGCTAGGAAGCACCATGTGGTTTCGCTCGTTAATAGAGGCGAGCTCGTCAATAGAGACAAATTTGCTGCGAGTGGCTTGCTCGTTACTGGAAAAACTCGTTAATAGAGCCACTCGTTAATCGAGGTTCCACTGTATGCAGACATTTTATATAAGTATCTACATGTTTTGTTCACCATAACTGTACATCTAAGCTTGTATGGTGAGTAAAGGCACAAAGACGTAGGACCTAACACAGTCAGCTGATGGCTGCCGCCCTCAAGGCCAGACGCACTAATATTTCTCTTCTAACAATACTGCATGGTGTTATTACGCTATATACACACATTATAAATAAATATCTACCTGTTTTATTCACCATACTTGTACAAATAAACTGGTATGGTGCCCAAAGACCATCGTGGTAACCAGTAAACAACACCGTCGTCTGCACGGTGGCGTCATGCAGACGACGCCACCGCCCTCACCAAAATGGCGGCTCCAAACCTTCTCTTGCTGTTTATAGCCTCTATACACACGTTATATATATAGTATCTACATTTGTGTTCACTATAGCGAACCACTAAGCTGGTATGCTGAGTGCAGTCAATAAAAGGTGGCCACACACAGTCAGAAAACATCGCCACCACCCTCCCTCCCACAGCATTACTCCTCCCTCCATGGCGCACAGCGCTAAATATCATCGCAATCCTGCCATTATCAGATACCTGGTCAGTTTTATCACAGTCAGGGGTCTTCTGTAATAATATCATCGCTACATAATAGCATGAACAGGTATATTTTGGCATTTTTAGGCGATGCTGTGGTCACAAGCTGAACAGCAGTGCTGTTACCTCATGCTGCGTGCGTCAGGCTTGGTTGCTCAATCAATACTGAGGCCAATAACACCCGGGAGTTTGGCCCACGATTTTTTTTTAAATAGCGTCTGTTTACAAGAGCCCTGATGAAGGTGTGGTGAACCCCGTGTATCCGCGGGCCGTTTAAATCTTGTGTAGTACTCCAACACATCATATGACGTGATGCGCAGTTGACTGGAACAACGTCCAACACGTCATATGACGTGATGCGCACTTTAAGGGTTAATCATGAAACTCAAGGGGCATATGAATCTTAGTAATAAATCTTTTATAACTATATAAAGTTTATACAAATTTTACTTTATTTATTGAGGAACCAAGGGCAACTCTAATATTCATGAAATGGAGAACACTGGGATTTCCAATATCACAAGAGAACACCACATTTCACATATAAAATGAATAACACAACATTAATAAACCAGAGGGAATTGACTAAATACCACTAGCTCAAATATTCACTTTATTGAAACGGGCACATATATTTAAATCAAATGAACATATCCTACTCTAATAAAACATTTTAACACTTTCGCGCGCCCACCCGTACATATACGACGGCTATATTTCTATCGGTTGTGCGGTCGCGTCGTACATTTACGGTCCGTATTAAAATAATTGTAAAAAATCCATCTTAAATCTGATTTACTTGGGGTTTGTTTCAAACTGTGCGCCATGAAATTCCCTTTCTCTCAGGTAGGCCGAATGTCACGTCGGCCTACTGGGTCACGTGACAGGCCCATTTTGTTGTCACGTGGAGCGATCGCATCTCTCTCCCCTCGCGCGCCAAACTCGCACGGTTTCAAGGATTTTTACCCGTTTCTGTGTGTTTGTAACCAACTACATTCATCAATAATGGATCCAGCACCAGGCCCAAGCGGTGTTTCGGCTACAGGAGCCTCTGATTCATCTGGAAAAGACAAGATTACCGACATCTATAGGAGGTTCTCTGGATTGAGGCTCACTCCCACCAAGATTCCCAATCTCTTGGATGCCTTTGATCAAGTGGATTTGGATGGAAGTGAGGCAGAAAGTGAGGATTTAGAAGAAGAATGTGAATTTGGGGGCCTGGAGCCCATGGGGCTGAATCGACAGGAGGAGGACACTGAAGGCCTAACAGAGGAGGGGGCACCAGCACCGCCGCCTCTCACCACAAGGCGCACACGTGTTGCGTGCATGCCTAAAATCCAGCTAAGGAAACGACCTCCTACTCGTCGTTTGAAAATAACCCCATTTGTTGATAGTAGGAGTGATTCAAGCTATGAATTATCAGGTGAGGATGAACCGAGTGAGGAAGATGAGGCACCCCAGCCATCTCGCAAGCATACACGTCCGGTACGTACTCGCCAGCCTGGGGCCAGTGTTGTGTGGCTTGAGGACAATATTCCACCATTGGGGTCTACACGTGTGGAACAATTAGACTCGTACGTGGCGCCCCAAAAGACCTGCAACATATAGCGAAGACTAAGATTGATGTGGATACCACAGTCTACCGCCGCAAGGACAACACCTTCATTCTGCTGTGGAAAGACAAGCGAGTTGTCTCTATGATTACCAACCTCCACAATGCAGACACAAATAGTTAAAAAACGCAAACGAGTTCGTAGGCCAGATGGAACAACAGGACTACAGCAGGTTGTGGTGAACAAACCAAAGGCAATTATTGACTACAATAAGTTCATGAAGGGTGTTGACCACTTTGATCAAATGGTAAAGTATTACCATTTCGCCAGGAAATGTCACAAGTGGACAAAGAAAATAACCTTTTATTTCCTGCAAATGGCTTTGCAAAACGCTTATGCATTGTACAAGGCCAACACAGATGACCGAAAGAAACTAACTCTGCTCCAGTTTCATGAGGTTGCTATTTGGGCTTTATTGAAATTTGACAAGGAAGAGTGGCCTGCAACAACAACACCATCTCCTCATTTAGTTCATGCTCCAGACATAAATGATGACACTGGTCCTGTGTATCCTGCTGCTAACCCGTCAACACCTGGCCCGTCGGGTGTGAGGCGCCCTCTCTTCACGTCTACACCTCGTGCTGAAGCCGACCATGAATCTGATGAAGATATTTCATCTGCTACACTGTTGTTTGAAGACAATGGTGAGAGCGACGATTCAGACTGTAGTGTACAACCAACACAGAGACAACAGGGACGTGTTGTTTTATCAGAGACTCGCCTGAACTACAAATTGAAGCATGAACTTGTAAAACTCCCCAAACGTCGCAGGTGTCAAGTGTGTTCAAAGTCGGGTATTAGGAAGGAAACTGGTATAGCATGCAAGACATGCGATGTTCCACTTTGTGTCATACCGTGTTACACCACTTATCACAGGAAAAGGGTGTATTGGGTGGACAAGAAGTAACCACCCGCACCAGCTTCACTCCACCTACGAACATCTGTTGAGCAACTTCAGGAATCGGTACCTGAAGGAGGTGGAGTGGAGAGAAAATGCTCAACTTATTTTTCTACAATCGTCTTTCCTTTGGTAAGTACACATAATTGTCCTAGGTTGTTGTAGTATTGTAGTCTATTTTCTTAGGAATATTTTGATACCTAAATGACAACTGTAGCACGAAAACTAAAGTAAGTATACACGAAACACCAGAAACTTTTTTTGTGGGTGTTGCGGGTGTGAGTTGGAGTATCCAGAGCGGGTTCCGGTTGTGTGTGTTTGGCCGTCTCTACAGCTGTGAATTCCCAAGAATTGTACTTGATAGGCATATGTCTGTGTAGGGAATTTTATTCCGAACACTATACAAAAAAAAAAGGTGTGAAACAAGTATAAACTTGAAAAACATGAACAAAGTAAAAACTTTTTACGTTCACGGGTACAAACACGCGTAAGATTTTATTCGCCGCAAATTTATTTGACACTCTGTTGACCAATTCTACCCATGTTCTTATAGAACTTTCTATTGCGAACACATTGCTATAAAAATGAAATACGTAGCTCCAGAAATAATGTCAGGACAGTGAAATAAGTATAAACTTTCAAAGCGCTGCATCACAACAGTGTCGTCGCTGCTGAAATCACGGCTAACGCTTCGGCTACTTCCCACACTCGTGCGGGTCACCCCGTATCATAATTATACATTGATAGGCATATGTCTGGGTGGGGAATTTTATTGCGAGTTCAGTGATATCAAAATCAATGCTGTAGGATCACTGTGGAGCTGGCAACAAACGAAAAGTATGAACATTTACTTCCTGTTTGGGTGTCACGGCGAGTCATCTTCGTGTTTATTTATTTCGTGGTGGGATAGCAAATGCTTTGGTGACATTTTATGCATATGATCTTGTAGAGAATTTTATTGCCAACACATTGATACCAAAATGAAATACGTAGCTCGAGAATTGATGTTAGGAGCGTGAAAAGTTTATACACTTTTTTGTCTTTACACTTGAGCGCCCAGAACGCCGCGCGCACAATGTGCTTTTTTTTTTCCTGAGTGCCGCGCGCGCGAAAGTGTTAAAGGCAATGGAATGATATACCAATTATACATGAAATACTTAAGTGCACAATACCTTAATACTGTAATTTGGCCAGATGTTGATTGGCTGCCCCCAGGTTCTGACCTGTAACCCAGTTGAAGCCCCAAGATACACTAAACTTAATATTTCCTTAACACACTCAATGGGAACAGGCTCCTCCCATTTCTAAGTTTTCCTAGGCCCAATAAGCCCCTCCTCTCAAAACTCGAGCCAATGAATTCAGTCTTACTCTAGCCAAAACCAAAACTCTGACTAGCCCTGCCCCCTAGGCCATTTTGTCTTCCACCAATCAAGGCACCTGGCTAGGCTGTAGGCCTGTCTTAAGGTTCTGTTTCCCTTGACAGAAATCTCCAACGTTCCCATGCCCACATCCCCGGGACCTGGCGCCCGAGGTCCAAGACGCTAACTGTAGGCTGAGTTTATGGCACCAAGGCGAAATTTGAGACTACGGTTATATTGGGCCTGAGCAAACTGCTCCTCGAATTTGTCAACGGTTATAGGAAGGCAAGGGAGAGGGGAAAAGAGGGGGTAGAGAGGAAAATAAGTGGGGAGGAATGGGAACAGAGAGGGCCAAGGATGAGAGGGATTGTCCAGCCTCCAGAGGAACTCTTGCCTTCAAGGTTTATGACCAATGAGGGTCAGACTGTGACAAATGAGAGGGGGAGAGACGTGATCTGCACAGATCATTACATTAGTACGATGGTGGATATCGTTGACAGATTTGTTGTACTGCCCAGCTAGATCAACAACCCGCACACCATCTTCATGTTTATGAATGATCTCGTTTTTCCTCTATTGTCATCTTCACATGTATTTTCTTATGTTGAATCTTACCACTGACTTTCTTGGGACCCATGGCATGATATATAATTAATTTTATGTTCAAAAAACAAAAAAGCACAAACATTGAAATTCTTTACAAAGAAATCAAGTGCGATCATCAAGTGGCAGTTTGGTATACTGAAGTGAGGTCGCTTGTGCCATTCATAAGTCGAGATTCCACTGTATAACTGAATAAACATGTCTGTACTTACCACCCAATGATGTTTGTAGAGCATGAGTTGAGCACTAGGTTGAGCCACTCCACCTGCTCCAGGAAAAGGTTTCTTGGAAGTTTCTCAACCAATGTTTTATAGGTGGAGTGGATGGTGGTAAGCATTACTGCTTATTTACCCAGTATGTTCTCTGGCAATGGTACAAGCTGTAGCATGGTCCAACACACAGTGCCAAACTACACGACTTGCATTCGTTTCACTTTCAGCCACCTCACTATCTACATCACTCACTTTCGGCACTTTCAAGATAAAGATCAGAAGATTCGTCAACTATAGCCTGGAATTTTGTTGGCGAGAGTTTCACTTTGCTGTACTTCTGGCAAACACTACAGTACTTTGCTTTTCCCTCAAGCTTTTGGCATGGAATGGCTCTGTTTTTTATTTTTATCCGTCTTGGAGTAAATGTATAGAATTTATAAAGGCAGTAGCAAATATAGCCTTTGGACGTGAGGGAAGGTGGCAGCTGTCACGAGAGTGGTCACAAAAACAATGAGCCTATCGCATGGGAAGCAGTGCCTTGATGCCACACGAGGCACCACAGAAAATGGGAAGACAGTGGCACTCATTTTAAAACATGTCCCAGAATGATGGGAATAAAAATGTAATTTTAACAAATATTTTAATATCGGATGCAAAATGCATCCCTAGTCAGGATCTATAGTTATATACAGACGCATATTGCGTCCTTAGTCAGGCATAGTGTTAAACTAAAAAGATTACACTTTTTGTGTGCAGATGTGGCAGTGTGCTAAAGTGTGCTTGCTCAATACAAACGCTTGGCTGACATTCACCTTTGCTGGTGGGGGGGGGGGTGCATGCTGAGATTTTTACTTTACATGCATATACCCCTGTAGGAAGTTCTATTGCGAACAAATTGATACCAAAATAAATGACGTAGCACGAGAATTGAGGTGAGAATCCCCAAGAGTTCACATTTTGGTTGGGTTGCACTCACGGGTAACCCTCGGCCGATTTGAGAGCTTGGTGCGGGTGGCACGCTGGGCTTTTGGACTATATGTATATATTCCTGTAGCAAATTCTAATTCAAACAAAAAGATACCAAAATGAACTCCGTACACTAAAATTGAGGCAAAAAAACTGAAGAGTATACATATTTGAGTCTGGCCACAAGCTCCCAGGAAATGCTTGGCACGCCTAGAGGTAGGCTAGGAAGCTCGCGCCGAGGACGGGAAAGTGTTAATAATTATTAATTAATAACGTCATTTTTCGTGTTATGTCGCTCATTCTGGTGTCAAGTTGTTTGCAATAGAATGCTCTACAAGGGGGGAAAAAAGGCTAACATACCACCCAATGGTGTTTGTAGACCATGAGTTGAGCATTAGGCTGAACCACTCCAGCTGCTCCAGAAAACTGTTTTCTGAAGTTGCTCAACTGATGTTTTATAGGTGGAGTGGATGGTGGGTAAGCATTACTGTCTATCCACCCAGTATGTCCTCTCGCGATGGTACAAGCCAGATCAGAGGTGCCATAGGAACAATCGGAGAACACTGTATGAACATCAGAGGTCCGCGGCTGTTCAACGTCCTCCCAGCAACTATAAGAAATATTGCCGGAACAACCGTGGACATAAAGAGGAAACTAGATTTTCTAAAAAATGTGCCGGACCAACCGGGCTGTTGTGGGTATGTGGGCCTACGGGCCGCTCCAAGCAACAGCCTGGTGGACCGAGCTCTCACAAGTCAAGCCTGGCCTCAGGCCAAGCTTGGGGAGTAGAACAACTACCAGAACTCCCATCAAGCAGGTATGGTGCAGCTCAGTGTCACATCACATGACTTGCACTTACAGTATATTTGGTCTCCTTCCCTTTACCATTTTTGTAGCAAACACGACATTTCGGCTCTTTCTGGATGTGAAATGGGGAATGGTTCTAGTTCATGTTCAGACGTTCTTGTTTATCAACAATATGAGGGTTTCTCCTAGCAGTAGCACCAGAAGGCATAATCTGACTAAACTTCTGATTAGGACAATTTGTCATGTTGAGGTGAAGATGGGAATAGTGGCCACCTCGCACCTGATGGTCCGGGTGTTACAACATTGTCACCAGTAGATGTGCTCGCATCGTCATGTTCATCACTAGCATGTCTGATGTTGTCATTTTGGAAAGCCCGCTTAGTCAAAATTCAGTAGAGACCAAATGATGACCTCATGGAACTGTAGCAATATGAGCTTCTTTGCATCGGTTGTGTAGTACTGGTATAATACAAAAGGATTATGGATAGCCATTTGCATAAAGTAGAACATGATTTTCTTTGTCCACTTGTGACATTTCTATGTGAAATGATATTTGACCATTTGCTCGAAGTGATCAACCTTTTCATGTTATTGTAGTGAAAGATTGTTTGGTTTGTTCATAGTGACCTGTTGCAATGAAGATGTTCAGTCAGGTTTGCATACACATTTCCTTCGTTCCACTTGCGTATCTGCATTGTGGCAAGTTGTGATAAGTGAAACAACTCGCTTATCTTTCCACAGAATTATGAAAGTATTATCCTTACGTTGGAATAGTTTTATCTACTGGCATTTTATCTTTTGCTTGAAGCTGAAGATCTTTTGGTGCACCACGCTGCAATCTGAGAGTACCACAGGTGTATACACCTTCTTCAAGCAGCTTTTCACTCATTTGAACAGAGTTATAGTAGTTATCCATAAATAAATGGTAACCTTTGTTCTTCAATGGTTCCATTAAACCCATAACTGTTTCAATCGTTGTCTTCCCAATTCCTGCATACACCTCAAAATCATAGATGTAGCCACTTTTGGATTCATTTAGCATGTACAGTTTCACTCCATACTTATCAGGGTTATTTGGATTATGTACCTTGAAAGCTAGCCGTGACATTCATGCATGACATTCTATCTTCGTCCAAATAGATTTTTTGTTGGAATGTATGATTTTATTTTGAGATAATCCATGAATGTTCTAACTTTAATTAGTCTTTGTCTTTGGGAATGGCATTATTGTTGTAGGTAGGAAAATATCTTATCAATTCATATCGTTTCGACGTCATAAAAGTATTGAAACAAGGTACATGCCACATTTTACCTGTGTGCCAGTACATTCTCATAGCTGGCAACTTCATAATGCCCATCAACATTCAGTTCCAAATATCTGGCAAGCTCTTTTACACTCAGTTCATCCCGCTTATTGCTTGGGGTGCTAGAAGCATTGCAGTTGCTTTGTGATGCATACAAGTTTGTTTCATATACAAAATATTACAATAAATCTCGTGTAATAAATAACTGTAAAAATCCAAGAAGAGTGATTGGTAATGGTACAGTCATGCCTGGTGTTCCAGTAAAACGTTCTACAAATGGAGTGTTGTCAGTTGACCAGGCTTGACCAGAACGTTGCCGTTTCCTAGGTGCGGTACGGCCTTGTGAGCCTGTGGTGGTATGAAGATCAAAATAATCACTCTCCTCACTTTCAATCTCATCCTCACCTGCTGCTTCAGTTTCAACAAATGCACTATCTGCATCACTGTCACTTTTGGCACATTCAATTTCTAAATTGGAAAATCGTTGATTATGGCCTGTACTGTAACCCCACGATTATCCGGGATTCGAACATCCGAAAAACGCCTTTATACGGCCAAAATCGCAATCGGATAAAGTTATCACAATATCCGGCCAAAATAGCCACAGGAACCGGATTAACGAGAGTTTGGACGGATAAAATTTTGGGGCCCGGTTAATGTCCTGCAGAAATTACACTATCCGGTCAGTTGCCCGGATGATCGAGTCTTTTTCCGTATATGAAAACATGAGGCGGGCCATACAGTCAGGGGGCCAGGTAGCCTGGTGGATAGCGTGCAGGACTTGTAATTCTGTGGCGCGGGTTCGATTCCCACACCCGGCAGAAACAAATGGGCAAAGTTTCTTTCACCCTGAATGCCCCTGTTACCTAGCAGTAAATAGGTACCTGGGAGTTAGTCAGCTGTCACGGGCTGCTTCCTGGGTGTGTGTGTGTGTGTGTGTGGTGTGGGGAAAAAAAAAAAAAAAAAAGTAATTAGTGTAGTTAGTAAAACAGTTGATAGACAGTTGAGAGGCGGGCCGAAAGAGCAAAGCTCAACCCCCGTAAAATACAAACTAAGTGAATACAGTATTAATCCCGTCTGCCCGTGACTCGAGGCGCATGGTGTAGGAGGGGGTGGGGTGGGTGGGTGGTGTCGGGAGGGTGGGAGGAGAGCGTCGGGAGGGACCACCTGGGTACAGGAATTACCATTAATTTTAGAACAATTAATCATAGCCAAAAACAAATTAAATAAATACTAGTAATTATGTAATAACACATAAATAAGTTTTCTAAAAGCAATGTGCACAGGCTGAAGTTTCCTTAAAAAATATTCTCCTGGCAGCCTACGTAAGGTGCTATAGCTGCCCCACACCAAGTGGACCCGTCCAACACTGGTCAACCCATGTGCGTCCGTCCCTCGTGTTATACAGTGCTGCGCCATTAGTGAAATATTTTTTTAAATAACTTTTTTATTTTCATAGTAACTTTGAACATTTTTGGCCAAGACTATGTCTGGTAGCAGCATCAATCGTTCTGTAGGTGTTAAGAGGAAGAAAGTTGTCCTAACAATTAAAGACAAGTTACTGTTATACACCTCAACGAGTGAGGCGTCACAGTGCTGCGCCATTAGTGAAATATTTTTTTAATATCTTTTTTATTTTCATAGTAACTTTAAACATTTTTGGCCAAGACTATGTCTGGTAGCAGCATCAATCGTTCTGGAGGTGTTAAGAGGAAGAAGGTTGTCCTGGCAATTAAAGACAAGTTACGTGTTGTTCAACCAGTGAGGCGTCACAGGCAGCCAAATGCCTTCAACAAGTGAGGCGCCACAGGCAAGCCAAGCGCCTTCAACAAGTGAGGCGCCACAGGGCTAGCCAAGCGCCTTCAACAAGTGAGGCGCCACAGGCAAGCCAAGCGCCTTCAACAAGTGAGGCGCCACAGGCAAGCCAAGCGCCTTCAACAAGTGAGGCGCCACAGGCAAGCCAAGCGCCTTCAACAAGTGAGGTGCCACAGGCAAGCCAAGCGCCTTCAACAAGTGAGGCGCCACAGGCAAGCCAAGCACCTTCAACCAGTGAGGTTTCAGCAGCTGGCAGTCAAAACTAACTTTGCTTAATGAACTGTACAGTAATTTTAAGTGTTAATTTTAGTGTTGTGTTAGTATAGGTTACGTAAATTGTTAACAATTCTTAACTTCAAGATGTGTGGCATCAATCAAGAAGACGAACACCAACAAGGTAAGTTGAGGTTTCTAGTTGAATATCTAATAATTATATGTGGCAAGGCAATTCAAATTATGTTGTTTGTAGTATAAAAATTGTTGGAAATGGTCACTTTCGGACTCGTAGGTGAAAAAGTACCATTATCCAAAAAACGTGATAATCCGGTTGGGGGTCCTTCCCATATAGTCCGGATGATCGAGTGGAGACAGTATTTTCCTTAGGGCGAGTTTTACAACCCTGTATTGTAGGCGAATATGGCAAAGCTTGTCCATCTCGCGTCTTTCTTTCAATGCTTTCACCCTGGAAAGGCTCCTTTCTTGATCACTATCCACCTCGGAGTAAATGTAGAGTGTAAAAAGACACTAACCAATGTCGTTTAGGGGGAAATAGTCGTAAATGCGTCAGAAGCGAGACGATGCGGCACCACTCATGAGGGAGACGTAAACAATGAGGCCTACCGGGCCTACCCGTGCCTCAATGCCACATGTCCCATTACAGAAAACTGGAAGGCATTGGCACAAAGTTTAAAACATGTTCCAAAATAATTGGATAAAAAATAATTAATTTTAACGAATTTATTTATTTGGACATCAGCTACGTCCCTCCTGAACATCCGCAGAGTTAATTTCGGACGTCATATTGGTCCCTCCTGAACAAAAGTGTTAAAATGTAGGGGAAAACAAGTCTCTATGGAAAGGTTCTTAGCGAGATAAACAAGCAGTGAGCCACAACCAGGTCCTAGTGAAGACAAAACATAGAGAGTACCCCAGAGAAGTCATCACTGCCTAACCCCTTAACTGCTCGGCTTTCAAATATTACCCCCCCCCCCAGTGCACAGGAAATGGGTCCGTAAGTTGGCGCGTGATGTCATCATTCCCTGTTCACCCGTGACTTACGCTCCCGAGGCGGGGCGCGCGAGTTGCCACGAATATATTTTTCTTCGTTTTTTTGGCGCACAGTTGCAAATACATTTTTTTTTTTTACGTGCTAATCCTATGTATAATGAACACATACACTATATTATGACAGTAAAACATCCATACTGTCCGAAGACACTGTGTTACGTGCATGACACTTGTGTACACATGTTGCACATTTTTACCATGTATCATGCTAATTTATGTTTATATACAATCTATTTACACACTATACTTTGTCACACACTATATACATTCACCATCAACACATTCAGAACACAGTGAGTGTGAGCAGCCACACTCGGCCAGCCCTCCCTCACTCCAACATTGCTCCTCCCACCATACTGTTGTTGTTTTATTACACTATTTACACATGTTATATATATACAGTACCTATGTACATGTTTTATTTACCAGAACTATTCAAGTAAGCCGGTATTGTCCAAACAGTACAGTGGCCACCATACACTGCATGAGAAATCACACAGCAGATGACGCTACGATTACGACTTCACCTCCCTCACCAAAATAGCTCCTCTCAACATACTCCTATTATTACACTATATACACACACTGCATATACCCATGTACATGTGTGTTCCCCATAGCGAACCACTAAGCTAGTATGGTGAGCAAAACAAGAGTGGCTGCCACACAGTAAGGCTACCTCAATTCTCTCCCTTCCTCCCTCCCTCACCAAAATTCCTCCTTCCACAATACTACACACAATGCTAATTATAACCACAATCCTGCTATCATCACAATCCTGGTCACTAATTCCTGTAAATGAATAACTGACCACAAGTTTAATTTGAAAAGGAACCTAAGAAGTCGTTTGAAGATTCCTAGATGGACGAAATAACGCTGTGAACATTGTGAAAAGTATTGAATCACTGATATTTTAACATTGTACCCAGTTATCACACTCAGGCTCTTCTATAATACTATCATGGCTAAATAATACAAGTTATATATACATTTTGACATTATTTGGCGATGCTGTGGTCACACGCTGAACAGCAGTGCTGTGCACTCATGCTGCGAGCGCCAGCCTTGGTTGCTCACTCACTACTTAGGCTCTCACACCCGGGAATGTGGACCACGATTTTTTTTAAAGATGGTGTCTGTTTACAAGAACCCTAAGGAAGCTGATGTTACCCCCATGTAGCCGCGGGAGTTTTGAATGGAACTTGAAAAATACGAATACCCGGAGGCACGTAGCTAACCCTAGACGTAGGCCTGCAGGCGCGTTGTGCAGGTAAAGGGCTAATGTTATAATGGAAACAGACTCCCCTTCCAAACAGTAACACCCTCCTCCCTCCCCCCCCCCCCCTCCTCCTCACTGTCTTCCATATGCCAACAAGTCATCAATAAAGGTAAGCTATAACTTGTACATACAGTGCTATAGTACAAAATGTGTGTTATGTATGAATTGTATTTTGAAGTTAATATTTTTAGAAGTATGAAACGGATTAATTCAATTTAAATGATTTCTTGTGGGAAAATGTTTCGAATTTTAAAGTTACAACCCGTCTCCGGGAACGGATTGAATTCGTAAATGGAGGTACCACTGTACATTTTTTCACATGATGCTGTACTTTATTCTTACTGTGTTAATGTTCTTTCAGTTGCCCATGTATGTATATATCCCTTTAGAGCATTCTATCGTGAACAGTGTGATACCAAAATGAACAACATAACAAAAAATTAGTGATAAAATTGAAAGAGTATAAACATTTTAGTCCAGGCGTTGCCGGTGTGCGGGTGGGTGCTCCCTCATGGGTAACACTCCCCCAATTTTGGGGTTTGCTGCAGGTGGCATGCCGGTCGTTTTGACTTTATATGTATACAGTATATCCCCTTAGAGAATTCTATTGTGAACAATTTGATAGCAAATGAATGAATGTAGCATGTAAATTGAGGTGAGAAAACTGAAAGAGTATGCACATTATAGTGCGTGCGTTGTGTAATTACCCAAGTGTAGTTACAGGATGAGCTACGCTCGTGGTGTCCCGCCTACCCAGCACTCTGTCACATAACGCTTTTGAAACTACTGACGGTTTTGGCCTTGCCACCTTCTCACTTGTTCCAACCGTCTACCACTCTGTTTGCGAAAATGATTTTTCTTACATTTCTTCTGCATCTTTGTTTAGCTAGTTTAAATCTATGACCTCTTGTTCTTGAAGTTCCAGGTCTCGGGAAATCTTCCCTATCAATTTTATCAATTCCTGTTACTGTTTTGTTCGTAGTGATCATATCACCTCCTTTTCTTCTGTCTTCTAGTTTTGGCATATTTAATGCCTCTAACCTCTCCTCGTAGCTCTTGCCCTTCAGTTCTGGGAGCCACTTAGTAGCATGTCTTTGCACCTTTTCCAGTTTGTTGATGTGCTTCTTAAGATATGGGCACCACACAAACGCTGCATATTCTAGCTTTGGTCTAACAAAAGTCGTGAAGAATTTCTTTAGTATATCGCCATCCATGTATTTTAAAGCAATTCTGAAGTTAGAAAGTGTAGCATAGGTTTCTTACATAACGTTCTTTGTGTGGTCCTCAGGTGATAGTTTTCTATCTAGAACCACCCGTTGATCTTTCTTTATCACAAAGATTTCTCACATAATTTATAGTTTGTGTTCTCCTATTCCACATTCCATAACATGGCATTTATTCACATAAAATTCCATTTGTGATGTGGTGCTCCATATACTTTTGTCCAGGTCTTCTTGAAGGGGCATGACAATCATCTGAGTTTCTTATGCTTCCTATTATCTTAGTATCATCAGCAAACATGTTTGTGTCTATGTAATTCTGTATTCCATCTGGTAGATCATTTATGTTGACAATGAACATCACCGGTGCAAGAACTGAACCCTGTGGTACTCCACTTGAGACATTTCTCCGGTCTGATACATTGCCTCTGATTACTTAGTGCGCCGATGGGTGCAATCTCACAGGTAACACTCGGCAGATTTTCTGGTTTGCTGTGGGTAACACGCGGGCCTTTGTGCCTAAGTATCTACTCAATTTAAGGACTTATTTGGGGCTGTACCCAGGTCGTTAATTGCGGGGCTTCGGTATTTCTGAAGTTGATGAATGTGTCGGCATATATGAAGCTTTGACCGACTTGCAATTGCGCATCGCATCATATGATGCTTTGACCGACTTGCAGAAAATTGCGCATCGCATCATATGATGCGTTGGAGTACTACGCAAAATTTAAACGGCCCGCGGATACACGGGGTTCACCACACCTTCATCAGGGCTCTTGTAAACAGACACCATTTTTAAAAAAATCGTGGGCCAATCTCCCGGGTGTTAGGGGCCTCAGTATCGCATAAGCTACCAAGCCTGACGCACGCAGCATGAGCTCACAGCACTGCTGTTCAGCTTGTGACCACAGCATCGCCTAAAAATGCCATAATATACTTGTTCATGCTATTATGTAGCGATAATATTATTACAGAAGACCCCTGACTGTGATAAAACTGACCATGGGTCTGATAATAAGAGGATTGTGATGATATTTAGCGCTGTGCTCCATGGAGGGAGGAGTAATGCTGTGGGAGGGAGGGTGGTGGCGTTGTTATCTGACTGTGTGGCCACCTTTTATTGACTGCACTCACCATACCAGCTTAGTGGTTCGCTATGGTGAACACAAATGTAGATACTTATATATAACGTGTGTATAGAGGGTATAAACAGCAAGAGTAGGAGGTTGGGAGCCGCCATTTTGGTGAGAGAGTAGCGTCGTCTGCAGGAATTATCGTGTTGTTTACTGATGACCACGATGGTCTTTGGGCACCATACCAGTTTACTTGTATGGTGAATAAAACCGGTAGATATTTATATATAATGTGTGTATATAGCGTAATAACACCACAAGCAGTATTGTTGGAGGAGAAATATTAGTGCATCTGGCCTTGAGGGCGGCAGCCATCAGCTGACTGTGAGGTCCCACGTCTTTGTGCTTTACTCACCATACAAGCTTAGTTGTACAGTTATGGTGAACAAAACATGTAAATACTTATATATAACGTCTGTATATAAAAGCAAAAACAGTATGGTGAGTGGAAAATGGTGGCAAGTCAGGTGAGGAAGAGAGGGAGTGGCAGCCAGTGGCGGGCTGCCACTGCCACTCAGCATACCAACTTAGTGGTTCGTTATGGTGAACACGAATGTAGATACTTATATATAGCGTCTGTATATAGTGAATAAAAGCAAAAACAGTATTGTGGGAGGAGAATGTGGGTGAGTCAGATGACTTGAGGGAGGGCGTGAGTGGCTGGCTGGTACACGGCGGTCACTCCTCGTTACTTTTTGACTCATAATAGCAACGTAGTGGTTCGTTATGGTGAACAAAACATGCAGATACTTATATATAACCTGTGTATATAGTGTAACAACAAAGTATTTGTTCACTGTTTGATGAACATAATTGAATCAACAATAAGCACACCATATTTTTGAGTACAGCGATGATTCACACATTTCATTATATAAATATATCACACTACACACTATTGAATAATATTACAGCAAAAAAAACTACGAAAAATCAATCAGAGACATTGAAATAATTAGGCAATTATCTCTTTGTGGCAACTGTGGCCTGACAGCTGGCGATCAACAGACCGCCTGGGACGCATGCTGAGTGAGCGCCTATTTTGTGCCAGACTTCCCTGCCCTATAGCGGCCAATATATTCAACTTACGATTTTTTTATTATTTTTCCCGTGATCAGTGAACACAAATTAACAGGTTAGGAAGAAAAAATATTTTTTTTTTTTTTTTTTTTGGTATGCGCCTGTGAGTGTCAAATGGTATATAGCTATGCGCCATTTAAGGGTTAAAGTAACACTTAGATAAGATATATTTTATATAATTAAAATGAAATAGTTCATTGTGTAATTGCGTTCAAAGTTAGTACTGCGCTGACGATTAAGCCAACTGTTGGGTGCTGCATGGATGATGCGTGAACATGGTCTGATAAAGTTCAGATGGGCGGAAAAAAATTGGTTCATTCCTCTGTACTGTGAAATAGTCTATGTATCAATAATTGTCAGTGTTTCCTCAATGAAATTTTAGAGATGCTTTATTTTACCCTGTACAGTACAGGTAATGTATTTTTAATGTTACGACACATGCTGTGGCAGCCAGGCTATACAATGGGGATCGAGCCTTGTCACTAACCCAGAGCTATCCAAGACAAAATCTTGAGGTTCACCTTTTCTCTGCTAATAATAGAATATTCAGTACATTTGCAGAGACTAATATGTAGCTATTGTTGAAAAATCAAAAACAATGTTGTAATACTGTAATAAAATTTATAAAATTACTGACTTTTTATGAAGCTGAAGATTACATCATCCTTTGCAGCGCATATTTTATATTGTTCAGTATACATACAGTATGTACACTTTGAGGCATTCACTTCACGTAACAGCTAGGCCTATTACTAATTCGCATGTATGCAATACACTACACTTAAATGTTGACTAACAACTGTAATGCACTTGTACATTTGAAACTTATTTGTATTTGCACTGTACAGTATATCTTTTTGTTAATGCTTAATTATTCATTAACACTTAAAATACTGTACTCTATCAACACATCTTGCACTAATTTATATGCATTTCATTCATATTTCATACTAGCAGTACCCGGCCCACGCGTTGCTGTGGCTCGGCAACGCATGTGCAACCTTCCCTATCCCCTAGTCCTCCCCACCATTCTCCCCTCAACCGTCTCCTTGGCCTCCCAACCATTCCCCACTCCACCGTCCCCTCGTCCTCCCCACCACGAGGAGGGGAGTGCTGGGAAGTCAAAGGAAGTCTTTGTCAAAGCGTTATATGACAAAGAGTGCTGGGAAGATGGGACACCACGAGCGTAGCTCTCATCCTGTAACTACACTTAGGTAATTACACTTAGGAAATTACCATTCCCCACTCTAACATCCCCTCTTCCTTCCCAGCATGCCCCACTCCCTTGTCCCTTTGTCCTCCCCACCATTCTCCATTCCCCCATCCCCTCATCCCCACCATCCCAAACTACCCCATCCTCTCATCCTTCCCCACCATTACCCCCTCCCTTGTCCCCTCGTCTTCCTCACCATCTCTCACTTCCGTCCCTTCATCATCCCCACTCCTTCGTCCGATGCCTTTCCAAATGGTCTGATGTTCACATCAGATAATTGGGAACATAATGTGATTTGATGATCCCATCACTGAAATATAAGAAAAAATTAAAAAATGAAATGAAAATATGAAAATTTAAAAAGTATTCTCACAAAATGAACGGTCTGGTAAACAACACAGTTAAATTCCAACGCAATTCACACAAAGTAATTAAATCAAAATTAAAATAAATCAAAATCTATGAAAATTCAATATCAATGCAATCAGAATCATTGAAATGGAATTGTAACATATCTAGTATAGCATGTGTGTGTTGCTCTTACATGCAACAGATGGTGCTGTTTTTCAAGAAAAGCATAATTTTACCTGTCACAGGTGTTGCATCTATACTTATACTTACGAAAAGAACGGTATGGTAAACAACACAGCTCAATTCCAACACAACGTCACACAAAATAATTCACTAAAAAATAAAATTAATTGAAATTATGAAAATAAAATTTATCAATGCAATCAAACATTGAAATGGAATTCATGACATATTTAATACAGCGTGCATGTTGCCATTATGTGCAACAGATGGCGCCAAGTTTCAAAAACTATTGTTTTTACCTGTCACAGGGGTGTCATCTATACAATAGGTATATAAAAAGATGCGCCTATTCGAATGCAACGTTGTCAAAATTTCATAGCAATCGGTAAAGAGGTTTTGAAGATTTCCCTCACATGAAAAACACATGAAAAACAGTTTTCAGAAAAAGCATGTTTTTTTACCGTCACAGACTTGACATCCATATAATATGTATATAAAAACCTGCTTGGATGCGAATGGAACGTTGTATGAAAATTTCAAAGCGATCGGTGAAGTACTTTCGGAGATTAGCGATTTTGTACAAACAAACATTTCCATTTTTATTTATATAGATCATTCGTTAGCAGATGCTGCATGACTTGTTGATGAATCGGCATCGGCAGGTGCAACATGGCTTGTGGGGCACTCATTGCCGGTGGATGTTGCATGACTTGTTGAATTCCCAGTGGGTTCAGTATGGCTTGTAGATAAAGACTTTTCACAGATCGTTGAAATCATGAATTTATCAATTTTTGTCTGAATCTGATTATCTCTGGCTAACATTGAGGCAGTAATGTCCTTCAAAATTGAAGCTAGCCTCATGAGTCCATAGTAATCACTGAGGACACGTGGCCCAATAAAGTACATTCATGTCCCTGGAAAAAAATTGCTAGTGCCTATACTATAAAAGGTATTTAGTATGAAAACTAAACATTTTGCTTAATAACAATTGTTTCAAAATATTTTATTAATAATATAGAATTTGCTTCATCAAAATATCTTTTAAAATTAAAGTCCCCCTCCCTGTCCAGCCCGTTATTGCTGTGAGGGGGCTTGGTGGGCGGCTGCCGGAATGTGATGCCCCATGGGACAGTCCTGTCCTTTTGTGGCCTTTTGCTGCTGCTTCTGTCCTCACGCATTCTGCTGGAAGACTTTTCCTTTTCCTTATGTTTCTTTTTTTCTCTTCTCCTTTCTAATTGTCATTTCCCGCCGACCTTTTGCCTGTTTTGATTATTCTTTCGGTCTTCTTTTTGATACCCAGGTGTTTGAGGAGGCATACTCTTGCACCTGTAGAACTGTAGTACCCGACATAGAGAGAGAGGGGATCTTTTTATTGTCAATCCTCCTTTCGTCACAACCCGATCTCGATGGACTGACGGCTCTTAACACTTTCGCGCGCCCACCCCGTACATATACGACGGCTATATTTCTATCGGTTGTGCGGTCGCGTCGTACATTTACGGTCCGTATTAAAATAATTGTAAAAAATCCAGCTTAAATCCGATTTACTTGGGGTTTGTTTCAAACTGTGCGCCATGAAATTCCCGTTCTTTCGGGTAGGCCGAATGTCACGTCGGCCTACTGGGTCACGTGACAGGCCCATTTTGTTGTCACGTGGAGCGATCGCATCTCTCTCCCCTTGCGCGCCAAACTCGCATGGTTTCAAGGATTTTTACCCGTTTCTGTGTGTTTGTAACCAACTACATTCATCAATAATGGATCCAGCACCAGGCCCAAGTGGTGTTTCGGCTACAGGAGCCTCTGATTCATCTGGAAAAGACAAGATTACCGACATCTATAGGAGGTTCTCTGGATTGAGGCTCACTCCCACCAAGATTCCCAATCTCTTGGATGCCTTTGATCAAGTGGATTTGGATGGAAGTGAGGCAGAAGGTGAGGATTTAGAAGAAGAATGTGAATTTGGGGGGCCTGGAGCCCATGGGGCTGAATCGACGGAGGAGGACTCTGAAGGCCTAACAGAGGAGGAGTAGAGGAGGGGGCACCAGCACTGCCGCCTCTCACCACAAGGCGCACACGTGGTGCGTGCATGCCTAAAATCCAGCTAAGGAAACGACCTCCTACTCGTGGTTTGAAAATAACCCCATTTGTTGATAGTGGGAGTGATTCAAGCTATGAATTATCAGGTGAGGATGAACCGAGTGAGGTAGATGAGGCACCCCAGCCTCCTCGCAAGCGTACACGTCCAGTACGTACTCGCCAGCCTGGGGCCAGTGTTGTGTGGCTTGAGGACAATATTCCACCATTGTTCGATGATCGATGATATGTGGCGCCCCAAAAGACCTGCAACATATAGCGAAGACTAAGATTGATGTGGATACCACAGTCTACCGCCGCAAGGACAACACCTTCATTCTGCTGTGGAAAGACAAGCGAGTTGTCTCTATGATTACCAACCTCCACAATGCAGACACAAATAGAGTTCAAAAACGCAAACGAGTTCGTAGGCCAGATGGAACAACAGGACTACAGCAGGTTGTGGTGAACAAACCAAAGGCAATTATTGACTACAATAAGTTCATGAAGGGTGTTGACCACTTTGATCAAATGGTAAAGTATTACCATTTCGCCAGGAAATGTCACAAGTGGACAAAGAAAATAACCTTTTATTTCCTGCAAATGGCTTTGCAAAACGCTTATGCATTGTACAAGGCCAACACAGATGACCGAAAGAAACTAACTCTGCTCCAGTTTCATGAGGTTGCTATTTGGGCTTTATTGAAATTTGACAAGGAAGAGTGGCCTGCAACAACAACACCATCTCCTCATTTAGTTCATGCTCCAGACATAAATGATGACACTGGTCCTGTGTATCCTGCTGCTAACCCGTCAACACCTGGCCCGTCGGGTGTGAGGCGCCCTCTCTTCACGTCTACACCTCGTGCTGAAGCCAACCATGAATCTGATGAAGATATTTCATCTGCTACACTGTTGTTTGAAGACAATGGTGAGAGCGACGATTCAGACTGTAGTGTACAACCAACACAGAGACAACAGGGACGTGTTGTTTTATCAGAGACTCGCCTGAACTACAAATTGAAGCATGAACTTGTAAAACTCCCGAACGTCGCAGGTGTCAAGTGTGTTCAAAGTCGGGTATTAGGAAGGAAACTGGTATAGCATGCAAGACATGCGATGTTCCACTTTGTGTCATACCGTGTTACACCAGTTATCACAAGAAAAGGGTGTATTATGTGGACAAGAAGTAACCACCCGCACCAGCTTCACTCCACCTACGAACATCTGTTGAGCAACTTCAGGAATCGGTACCTGAAGGAGGTGGAGTGGAGAGAAAATGCTCAACTTATTTTTCTACAATCGTCTTTCCTTTGGTAAGTACACATAATTGTCCTAGGTTGTTGTAGTATTGTAGTCGATTTTCTTAGGAATATTTTGATACCTAAATGACAACTGTAGCACGAAAACTAAAGTAAGTATACACGAAACACCAGAAACTTTTTTGTGGGTGTTGCGGGTGTGAGTTGGAGTATCCAGAGCGGGTTCCGGTTGTGTGTGTTTGGCCGTCTCTACAGCTGTGAATTCCCAAGAATTGTACTTGATAGGCATATGTCTGTGTAGGGAATTTTATTCCGAACACTATACAAAAAAAAAAAACGGTGTGAAACGAGTATAAACTTGAAAAACATGAACAAAGTAAAAACTTTTTACGTTCACGGGTACAAACACGCGTAAGATTTTATTTGCCGCAAATTTATTTGACGCTCTGTTGACCAATTCTACCCATGTTCTTATAGAACTTTCTATTGCGAACACATTGCTATAAAAATGAAATACGTAGCTCCAGAAATAATGTCAGGACAGTGAAATAAGTATAAACTTTCAAAGCGCTGCATCACAACAGTGTCATCGCTGCTGAAATCACGGCTAACGCTTCGGCCACTTCCCACACTCGTGCGGGTCACCCCGTATCATAATTATACATTGATAGGCATATGTCTGGGTGGGGAATTTTATTGCGAGTTCAGTGATATCAAAATCAATGCTGTAGGATCACTGTGGAGCTGGCAACAAACGAAAGAGTATGAACATTTACTTCCTGTTTGGGTGTCACGGCGAGTCATCTTCGTGTTTATTTATTTCGTGGTGGGATAGCAAATGCTTTGGTGACATTTTATGCATATGATCTTGTAGAGAATTTTATTGCCAACACATTGATACCAAAATGAAATACGTAGCTTGAGAATTGATGTTAGGAGCGTGAAAAGTTTATACACTTTTTTGTCTTTACACTTGAGCGCCCAGAACGCCGCGCGCACAATCGTTTTTTTTTTTTCCCTGAGTTCCGCGCGCGCGAAAGTGTTAAGGTGGCGTTTGTGGGGCGTATACTCAAGATGCACCCCTAGGGGGGGCGACGGCAAGATCGGCAACATTTCTCTTGTTGGGTGTCCTGCCTCTAATTGTGGCTTCGTGGTGGGTGTGGGGGCACATTCGTGAATGAAAGTATTACCTCTCGTTTCGTGTCTCATTCTGTTCCTCTTGTACTTTCTCGGGCTCGTGGGGTGGGCGACCAAGCCCCCGAGTTGGACCATGTTGGAAGACCGGGCTCTGTAGCCCCCGCTGGATTGGGCCCCGACCTTGCTCCTCCTTTGACCTTCCTAACTACTCCCCTCGGCTCCCCTCCCTCCTCTGTGGTTGGGTCTGTAACGTATGATTGTTACGTTGTTGGGTAGATTAGATACAGTGTTTAGCGAGTTTCATATTTATTTAGTAGTCCTGGATACAGCAGTGTCGTAGACATTGAGATGGAGCTTGGAGCAGAGAGCCAAGTGAGGCCGGAGTCGCAGTGCTCTGTGGGAGAGCGTTGTAGCTGGATGCGGTCCTAGTCTGTTGTCTGTTCTGTGTCAAAGCTGTATTGTCTTGGGGTTGATTAGAACTGCATATGCTGAGTGCTACATTCTTGACTGGAAATTGTACTGTCCTCTATTCTTATATTGCTTCCTTATATTTGGTGACTACCCCTCACCTTTCTCTACAAGGATAGCAGGATGTGAAAACTGTTACCTGTAATTAGGGATAGGGTTACAGCTTGTGTAGTTAATGCTAATTAGTTACGCCATTAAGATAATGAGATAATGGAGCGAGTATAAGGATTACTCGCTACAGGTCGAGCCACAAGCCCCTAGTGGTGACCACCTTGTCCCCTGGCACGGCTCGGTCTCTCATTGTGACTACTGTGCCTTTTAACCCCTCTATCTCTGGGGGTTCTCAATGCCGTCTACGCCACGGCATCACTCACTCGATCCCTTCCCATACTAATGCATACCAGGCCTTGTTTAGTCCAGCGGGCCAAATACTTTTATCTCCTCTCTCTGGATTTAACACCACCTGACGATTTCTCCCGCCATAGGCTCCTTGTTGATTAAGTACATGCCTCTGTTACTTTCAACCCCCACCCATCTCGGTACACGTGTCGGTGCTGCTCCATCTGAGGATGCAGCCACCCGCTTGGCCACCTTATCCTGCCTTGGCGAGACCCCTGTTCGGGTCTCCAAGAATGCTCAGTTGAATGCCAGTGTTGGCACTATTCTCCTCCCACCCCATGCTGCAACCGGTGTTAGGAATCTACAGGACTGCCACGAAGATATTAGGCATATCCTCGAAGCCCAGGGCCATTCTGTCCTCCAGGTAGATACGTTTACTCGTCCCCCCTCTTGGTCATCGCCGTCAGCCCCTTCGGGTTGTGAAGATTACCTTTGATGGTAGGACCCTTCTGCCCTCTGTCATTCTTGCTGGTGCCAGGTGCTCCGTCCAGGAGTACATTCCCTTTCCTCGGCTCTGTAATAAGGTTTGGGCATGGAGCCCTCTGGTACTCCAGTACTGTATGTCTGTCCCTTTTGTGGGGATGAAGGTCACTTTAAATCGGAGTAATTACCTAAGTGTAGTTACAGGATGAGAGCTACGCTCGTGGTGTCCCGTCTTCCCAGCACTCTTTGTCATATAACGCTTTGAAACTACTGACGGTCTTGGCCTCCACCACCTTCTCCCCTAACTTGTTCCAACCGTCTACCACTGTTTGCGAAAGTGAATTTTCTTATATTTCTTCGGCATCTGTGTTTAGCTAGTTTATATCTATGACCTCTTGTTCTCAAAGTTCCAGGTCTCAGGAAATCTTCCCTATCGATTTTATCAACTCCTGTTACTATTTTGTATGTAGTGATCATATCACCTCTTTTCTTCTGTCTTCTAGTTTTGGCATATTTAATGCCTCTAACCTCTCTTCATAGCTCTTGCCCTTCAGTACTGGGAGCCACTTAGTAGCATGTCTTTGCACCTTTTCCATTTGTTGATGTGCTTCTTAACCCTTTAACTGCGCAACGCGCCTGCAGGCTCGCGTCTGGTTTGCGCAACGTGCCTCCGGTTATTTGTATTTTTCACGTTCCGTTCAAATCTCCCGCGGCTACACGGGGTTCACATCAGCTTCCTCAGGGCTCTTGTAAACAGACGCCATCTTTAAAAAAAATCGTGGTCCACATTCCCGGGTGTGGGAGCCTCAGTAGTGTGTGAGCAACCAAGGCTGGCGCTCGCAGCATGAGCGCACAGCACTGCTGTTCAGCGTGTGACCACAGCATCGCCTAATAATGTCAAAATATATATATAACTTGTATCATTTAGCCATGATAGTGTTATAGAAGAGCCTGAGTGTGATAATGACTGGGTACAATGTTCAATTATCAGTGATTCAATGCTGTTCACGATGTTCACAGCACCACAGCATTATTTCGTCCATCTAGGAATTTTCAAATGATTTCTTAGGTTCCTTTTCAAAATAAACGTGTGGTCAATTATTCATTTACAGGAATTAGTGACCAGGATTGTGATAATAGCAGGATTGTGGTTATAATTAGCGTTGTGCGTAGTATTGTGGAAGGAGGAAAGTTTGGTGAGGGAGGGAGGGCGAGAATTGAGGTAGCCTCATTGTGTGTGTGTGGCTGCCACTCTTGTTTTGCTCACCATAATAGCTTAGTGGTTCGCTATGGGCAACACATATGTACATGGGTATATATAGTGTGTGTATATAGTGTAAGAACAGTAACAGGAGAATGTTGAGAGGAGCTATTTTGGTGAGGGAGGTGACGTAATCGTAGTGTCGTCTGCTGTGTGATTTTTCATGCAGTGTATGGTGGCCACTGTACTGTTTGGACACAATACCGGCTTACTTGCATAGTTCTGGTAAATAAAACATGTAGATAGGTATATAGAACATGTGTAATAAGAACTATAACAGTATGGTGGGAGGAGCAATGTTGGCGAGTAAGATGTTGGAGTGAGGGAGACTGGCTGGGTGTGGCTGCTCTCACTCGAGGTGTTCTGAGTGTGTTGATGGTGAATGTATATAGTGTGTGACAGTGTGTAGTGTGTAAATAGATTATATGTATACATAAATTAGCATGATACATAGTAAATATGTGCAGCATATGTGTACACAAGTGTCATGCACGTAACACGGTGTCTTCGGACAGTACGGTTGTTTTACTGCCATAATATAGTGTACGTGTTCACTATACATAGGATTAGTACGTAAAAACAAATAAAATGTATTTGGAACTGTGCGAAAAAAATGAACGAAAATATATTCGCGGCAACTCGCGCGCCCCGCCCCGACCGCCCTGGGAGCTTACAGCACGGGCGCACGGGGAATCATGACGTCACGCCCCAACTTACGGACCCCATAGCAGCCAAAGTAAGTACAATTACGACTTCTTTTTTACATACCCATACTGAGGGAAGGGTTTTTGACACTTTAACACTTTCAGCCGCCCGGCGAACGAGGGAAAAAAAAACGTAAGTGCTCCCGGCGTTTTGTCGCTTAAGCGGCCAAACAAAAATGTGTATACTCTTTTTACTCTTCTGACGTTAGTTCTCGAGCTACGTATTTCATTTTGGTACCAATGTGTTCGCAATAAAATTCTCTAGAAGAACATCAGTAAAAAAGGTCACTAAAAGTATAGGGAGACCAGCACCAAATAAAGAACTACGTAGATGACTCGCCGTGAGCGCAAAACGGCAACAAAATGTTTCTACTCTTGGGATTGTTGTCAACTCCACACTTGTCCTACAGCGTTAATTTTGGTATCAATGGATTCGCAATGAAATTCCCAACACAGAGATATGAATATAAACGTAGAATCATAGTCGCGGCCCACCCGCAAGAGTGTGGGAAGTGGTGGAACTGTTACCCGGTATCGGTGACGCAACGACACAAGCGCGATACGGTGCTTCGAAAGTTTATACTTATTTGACTGTCCTGACATTATTTTTGTATGTACGTCATTCATTTTTGTGTCAATGTGTTCGCAATAGAATGTTCTATAAGCACGTAGGTAAAAAAGATCAACAAAGCGTAAGTTAGAATAGCGCCAAATATAAAACAACGCTGGAACATATCAGTGAGCGTCAAACACACACAAAATGTTTTTACTGTTATGTTTTTCAAGTTTATACTTGTTGCACACAGTTATTTTTGGTTGTACATGGATCGGAATAAAATTCCCTAAACAGACATATGCATATAATAAATGATAAGGTGTAAACATGCCCAGTATAAACGGCTAAAGTCACCCACCTGCAACCCGTTTGGGACACTCTTGCAGACACGCAACACCCCGAAAAAAATCTATGAAGTTTCGAGTCTACTTACGGCAGTTTATGGGATACAGTGTTCATTCTGGTATCAAAATACTCCCAATAAGTTATACTACAAAAATTGGACAAAATAGGTGTACTTACCAAGAAAAAGCTGTTTGTGGAACAGTAAGTTGAGCATTTTTTCTTCACTCCACCTTCTTCAGGTCAACATTCCTGAAGTTGCTCAACAGATGTTTTGTAGGTGGAGTGAAGCTGTTGCGGGTGGTTACTTCTTCACCACCCAATACACCCTTTTCCGGTGGTAACTGGTGTAGCAGGGAATAACAGAGTGCAACGTTACAGGTTTGCATCCTATGTTGGTGTCCTTCCTTTTACTGGACCGTGCACAGACATGACACCTGAGACGTTTTGGCAGTTTGTAAAGTTCATGTTTCAGTTTGTAGTTCATGCGATGTTCAGAATCAACAATAGGGCCACGTCTTCTCGGTGTTGGTTGATCATTTGAGTCAGAGTCATCTGACAAAACCGACTCGTCAAATGGCAGTGTGCCAGACATCTCGGGTTCTGAGTCCGTTCCTGCGTCAGCTTGAGGTGTTGAAGTAAATAAAGGCCGCCTCACACCAGATGGTCCAGGAGTTTGCACGGTGTTAGCATAGGCAGGACCTGTGTCATCATTTATGTCTGGAGCGTGCTGCAAGTGATGTGATACTGTTGCTATTTCAGGCCAATCTTCCGTGTCCCAGTGCAATAGGGCCCAAATTGCCACCTCGTGGAATTGTAGCAATGTTAGCTTTTTTCGATCAGTTGTGTAGTATTTGTACAAAACAAAGGCATTATGCAATGCCATTTGCAGGAAATAAAACGTGATCTTTTTGGTCCACTTGTGAGTTTTCCTGGTAAAATGGTAATACTTCACCATTTGATCGAAGTGGTCCACACCTTTCATGAACTTGTTGTATTCGCAAATTGCAGTAGGCTTGTTCACTGTTACTTGTTGTAGTCGAGTTGTTCCGTCGCGATTGCGCAATCGTTTCCTTCGCTGACATTGCTGAGTGTCAGCATTGTGGATGTTTGTAATGATTGAGACCACTCGCTTGTCTTTCCACAGTAGAATGAAGGTGTTATCTTTGCGGCGGTATATGGTGGTATCCAGTGGAAATTTAGCCTTGGCTATAGTTTGCAATTCCTTTGGGGCGCCGCGTAGCAGTCTAATTGTGCCACATGTGTACACCCCAAGTTCTCTCAATTTTTCTGTTAGGTTTACCGAGTTGTAGTAATTATCCATGTACAAATGGTAACCCTGGTTCACTAAAGGCTGAATCAACCCCGTCACTGTTTCCAGTATCGTCTTGCCAATACCTGAGTATACGTCAAAGTCATATAAGTACCCAGATACTGATTCAGCAAGCATATATAGTTTCACACCATACTTGTCTGGTTTGTTTGGATTGTAAACTTTGAACGATAGTCGGCCGCGCCATGCCATTGTACCTTCATCCAAGCACAACTCTTTCTTGGGAATGTAAACTTCTGCAAACCTCTTTCAAATAGTCCATCACCGATCTCACTTTTATCAACTTATCAGTATTGTTCAAGGGCACTGCATTGTTATTGAATGTATGGAAAAACTGGCTTATATGCTGGAAACGTTTTGACGTCATAAACAAGTTGAAGAAACGAACATGCCATGGTTTTCCTGTTTGCCAATACATCCTCATAGCTGGCAGCCTGTTTATGCCCATCAATATGCATAGTCCCAAGTATCGCGCCATTTCTTTCACCCTCACTGGTTTCCAAATATCTGAGACATTTTCATTAGCCATCCGGAATATCTGCGACGCGTACAAATTAGTTTCTGTTGTCAAGAATTGAAACAGGGCTCGGGTAATGAACAACTGAATAAATCCTAATGCACTAGTAGGTGTTGGAATTTTCAGGCCAGGATTTCCAATAAAATCTTCAACAATTGGGGGAGTATTGTCACGACTCCAGCCAACACTGTCCCCACCCTTGCGAGTACGTCCTGTACGTGTACGGCTTTGTGAATCTTCCTCACTTTCGTCATCACTTTCAATTTCCAGGCTTTGATCACTGCTAGAATCACTTGGCACAGTTGGTCGTGTTTTCCTACGTCGAGAAACATTTCTGGTAGTTAGTTTTCTAGGTGGTTTACATGCACCACGTGTGCGCCTAGATGGAGGAGGAGGAGGGAGTAGCGGTGCCTCATCCTCCTCTGTGAGGTGCTCGGTCTCATCACTCGTTGCTGTATCATTCGATCTTTGGACGCCACTATAATCGTTGTAGTCATCCAAATCATCTTCAAGTCCCTCAACATCACCTGCATCATACTCAGCTTCTGATAAAGCTGCCACAACTTCAGGAATTTTCGTGGGTGTGAGTTTCATTCCCTTGAACTTTTGATAAATCATAGTTATTTTGTCCTCTTTCGAGGACTTGGACACTTCCTTGGGCGTAGAACGGCTTGGGCCTTGACCTGGATCCATTGTTGATAAATGTATTGGGTATAAAACACACGGAAAAGGGTATAAATGCAGAAAACCGTTCGAGTTTGGCGCGCGAGGGAAGCGTGATCGACTCATGACACGTGACGAGAAAACAATGGGCCTGTCACGTGACCGGGTAGGCCGACGCGCCATGCGCCCTAGCGGTGAGAAAGAGAATTTCATGGCGCTCAGTTTGAAACAAACCAGAAGTAAATCGGATAAAAATTGAATTTTATACAAATATTTTTTACGAAGACATAAATTTGTGTCATGTGTGCATGAGCGGGTAGACGAAACATGACGCACTTTTAAGACAGTGGCATGCGAAAGTGTTAAAAAGAAAAAAGAATTTTTTCCAGAGAATTTATTTCCTGCGCACCACGGGGGTGTCATATTTGGAGGCAACGCAGTTAAAGGGTTAAGATATGGGCACCACACAACCGCTGCATATTCTAGCTTTGGCCTAACAAAAGTCGTGAACAATTTCTTTAGTATATCGCCATCCATGTATTTAAAAGCAATTCTGAAGTTAGAAAGCGTGGCATAGGCTCCTCGCACAATATTCTTTATGTGGTCCTCAGGTGATAGTTTTCTATCTAGAACCACCCCTAGATCTCTTTCTTTTTTATGTAAATTCTTATTTATGATCATTTATGTAGACAATAAACATCACTGGTGCAAGAACTGAACCCTGTGGTACTCCACTTGTGACATTTCTCCAGTCCGATACATTGCCTCTGATCACAGCCCTCATTTTTCTATCAGTCAGAAAATTTTTCATCCATGTTAGAAGCATACCTGTCACTCCTCCAATATTTTCCAGTTTCCAGAACAACCTCTTATGTGGAACTCTGTTGAAAGGCTTTTTGAGGTCCAGATAGATGCAGTCAACCCAACCATCTCTTTCCTGTAATATCTCTGTTGCTCGATCATAAAAACTGAGTAAATTCGATACACAGGATCTACCAGATCGAAACAATGCTGTCTGTCTGATACTATATCATTTCTCTCCAGGTGTTCTACCCATTTAGTTTTAATTATTTTTTCCAATATTTTAACTATTACACTTGTCAATGATACCGGTCTATAATTAAGGGGGTCTTCCCTGCTTCCACTCTTGTAAATCGGAACTATGTTAGCCTTTTCCACACATCAGCTACAACTCCTGTAAACAGGGATGCCTGAAAAATCAGTTGAAGAGGGATGCTGAGCTCAGGTGCACATTCTCTCAGAACCCATGGTGAAACTCCATCTGGACCAACTGCTTTTTTCTTATTAGCTCTTTGAGCATTTTTTCCACTTCGTCTCTAGACACCTCTATGTGCTCTATGTTGTTCTCTGGAATTCTTATTGTATCTGGTTCCCTGAAGATTTCATTTTGTACAAACACACTTTGGAACTTTTCGTTTAATGTTTCACACATTTCCTTTTCATTTTCCGTGAATCTATTCCCATTTTCAACCTCTGAATATTATCCTTTACCTGCAATTTGTTGTTTATGAATTTATAGAATAGACCTGGTTCTGTTTACATTTGTCTGCAATTCCTTTTTTCAAAATTTCTTTCTGCCTCTCTCCTCACTGCCGTGTAGTTGTTTCT
>WNGS01001375.1:123956-139103 GCA_020271785.1 Procambarus virginalis | reverse complement strand
GGACTGTCACCATGGTCTAGTGGACTGTCACCAGGTCTAGTGGACTGTCACATGGTCTAGTGGACTGTCACCATGGTCTAGTGGACTGTCACCATGGTCTAGTGGAATGTCACCAGCTCTAGTGGACTGTCACCAGGTCTAGTGGACTGTCACCATGGTCTAGTGGNCTGGACCGGTGCTTTTCCAACAAAGGGCAGCGTCAACCAACAAACAAGATAATAATGCAATAGTGGCGTGACTAGGCTTGGAACAGTCACCCTACAGTTCAGAGAAATATCTGAAGATATTGAGTCTGATCCACCTGTACATCGTTTGTGGGATCTAGACACTTTAGGTATTGTCCCTGAACAACCAAGTCCTGATGATATGTGGACTTACCAGCAATATCTGGATACAGTTGTCTATAAAGACAAACAATACTGGGTGAGATTGCCATGGAAGTTGAATCATCCACAACTTCCAGTTAATTATTCATGGCAGCCTCTCAATTACAGTCACAATTAATACGGCTGAAAAAACAGCCAGATAAATTAAATATGTACCATCAATTAATTCAGCAACAACTCAACAGTAAATTATTGAAGTTGTTGATAATGATGACCGGAAAACAGGTCACTATTACCCCATCACGCTGTGTTGAAAGATTCATTGACAACACCAATACGTATTGTTTTCAACTGTAGTGCCAAAGTGAAGGCAAGCAGCGTGTCTTTGAATGAATGTCTCCAAACGGGACCTAGCCTAACACAAAGGCTACATGATGTACTGTTACGATTCCGTACTGGTATTTTGCTTATACTGCTGATATCAGTAAAGCTTTCCTTAGAGTAGGATTGCAAGAGGAGGATCGTAATTACACCAAATTTCTCTGGATTAAAGATCCCCAGGCTCCTGACAGTGAGGTCATAACCTATCGGTTTGCCTCGGTGCTTTTCGGAGCGACTTCCTCGCCGTTTCTACTGCAAGCCACATTAGATACACATTTGAAGAAGTCAAATAGCCCTTATAAGGCAGAGATCAGTGACAACTTGTATGTCGATAATTTCCAGGGAACAACTAATGATAAATCTAAATTGGTAGAAATTTACCATGAGGCTAACCGTGAGTTAATAGGAGCCAATATGCCACTACAATCATGGGCCTCAAACAATAAATCATTAAACCAGATAATCGAGAAAGAATTTCCAGGTTATCAGGTGCCTAATCAATTAAAAGTTCTGGGTGTGGAATGGAACACAGGTACTGACGAGATGAATATCAAGTCAGTACAAACCAATAATTCATCCCTTACCATGAGAAAATTACTCTCATATGTCAGTCAACCATTTGACCCCTTAGGCTTACTTAGTCCTATATTAATAAGGGGCAAACTCCTAATGCAGGAATGCTGGCAGAAACATATGGGATGGGATGATCCGTTGCCAATTGAGTTGCAAGAGAAATGGCAAATACTCGCAGCGGATTTCAATCAATTAGGTGTTTTGAAATTTCCTCGTAATGCTTCAGGACAAAACTTACCTACAAATTTGCACATTTTTTGCGATGCCTCTGGCAAAGCATATGGCGCTGCAGCCTACTTAGTCAATAGTGCACAATCAATTTTACTCACATCTAAAGCGAGAGTTGCTCCAATCAAGAAGAGATCTTTACCTCAAATGGAGTTAACTGCATTGCTAGTGGGAGTAAGATTGGCTCATTGCCTGACCAAGACACTCAATAATATTCACTTTGGTGAGATCGTAGTGTGGTCAGACAATGAGGCAGTCTTACAATGGGTAAGAAATAACAACAATAAAACTCCCTACGTTAGTAATCGCGTTAGGGAAATTCATGAATTATCTGCTGGATATAAATTCAGACATGTCCCCACTAAGGACAATCCTGCAGATTACTTATCAAGAGGTTTAACATTTAAACAGCTAAGTAAGTCTTCGATGTGGTTTAATGGACCTTCATGGCTTGTTAGTGGTCAGTGGCCCAAACAGAAACCACAAGTCATAGTGACCAGTATCACTACTCCCATGAAAGACCCAGAACCTCATCGAGTCTCAGCTATTAATCCTCACAATTATTCTAACTTGAGTAAGTTATTAAGAGTGACAGCACATGTGTTTGATTTTCTTGCCAAGATAGGAATCAAGCATAAGTTTCCCAATCCTATCATCTACTGGATCAAACGTGCACAACAAGAGACATATGGAAGTGAATATGAAAATCTTCCAGATAAATTAACCAAGTCTCTAGGTATCTGGTATGATACCAACACTCATAATATATTAAGGTGTGGAGGACGTTTGCTTCATGCAAAAATTGATTTGGACACAAAGAATCCAATCCTTCTACCACGTCACCACGTTATTACCAAACTTCTAGTTTTACATCACCATCAATATGGTACTTTGCATGGTGGAGTGTTAGACACACTCACCGACCTCAGACAGAAATATTGGCTTCCTCAAGGTCGTCAAACTGTCAAATCAATTATTAAGTCCTGTATAATCTGTCAACGCTACGATGCTCGAGTGTGTCCTTACCCAGGACCACCACCACTCCCTAAAGAGAGGGTAGTTCATCTTCGTCCGTTTGAGACTACTGGTGTCGATTACACAGGAGCCTTGCTTCTCACTGGCAATCCGGATAAGATACCAGTGAAAGCTTATATTTGCCTCTTCACATGTGCTACCACACGAGGCGTACATTTAGAAGTGACTTCTGACATGAGTGCTGAAGCCTTCATCCAAGCTTTTCGTAGATTTGCAGCTCGCAGATCCTGTCCCAAACTCATGATATCTGATAATGGCTCAAATTTTGTGGCAGGAGAAGCCTGCTTACGAGAGATTTGGAATCATCCAGAAGTGCAGTCTGTCATGCAGAGACGACAATGCCACTGGAAATTTATTGCTCCCAGAGCCCCCTGGCAAGGTGGGTTCTACGAACGAATGATAGGGACTGTCAAGAAGTGTTTAAGGAAGACCTTGCATCGACAGAAATTAGTTACTCAGAACTCCAAACACTCGTCGTGGAAATTGAGGCGCGAGTCAACAATCGCCCATTAACTTATCTATCAGATGATTTCTCACAGAGAGAGCCTTGAGTCCCTCGCATTTAATACATGGAGGCCTGCTGAGCCCTCTGATACCTTTGGCAGAAGAGGACCCCGTCGATCCTTCCTATGTAACCAGGAGTGACTTAGTACAAAGTTACCAACATCTCTCTAGAGTAATTGAAAGGTGGAATGAGGTGTGGACTCGAGAGTACCTCACCGCTCTACGAGAGTACCACTATGGAGCTTCGAGCCCCTATAATAAAGTACAGCTTAAACCAGGAGACCTAGTATTAGTTGACAGTGATGGACCAAGGTCAGAATGGCCTATAGGCAAAATTGTTGCAATCCACCCAGATCACCAAGGTATCCTGAGAGTAGTACGAGTTTTGTGCAAAGGCACTACTACTCTAAAGACATTAGAGAAGTTGGTACCTCTCGAATTAGCAGAACGAGAGTGTTTATCAGAACCAGCTTCAACAGTTTCCGAGGACAATTCTGATCCACCGAGCACACGCCCCACTAGAGCAGCTGCTCAACAATGTAAAAGGAAACTACAAGCCTATTATAGCTCTGACTAAGAGCAAATAATTTTCATCCAATTTGAGTGATCATGATGATACTGTGTTGTGATGTCTAGTAACCAATCAGCTACAAGTCACAATGACCCAGACATTCACCTCACAGTAGAGTCTCAGTTACTTGAATTGTATGATTCAATCATTAAGTTGTGTAAACTATTAATTATGACATTAATTTTTCATGTCTTAAATTCTTGTATGTCCTTGACATTTACGGGACATCCGTTGTGTGTGTACTAACATACTAACATACTAACCTACTAACTTCGGGATAGGTACGTCAGTACTCAACATGGCACTGCGACCCGAGTTTTCTCCCCCCGGAGTTATGTTGGAAATTTCCAACACTTATCATCCATTATTATCTTATGATAAATTAATATTAACTTACATTTGCAGTAGCTCTTAACACCACTAACCATAGTGTTATTAAATTAATCTGAGCATATTGCTGATAATATTACTCCTGATAATGTAAATCAAGAGTTATTAATTGAAATTATTCAGTAACAGTTTTTATTCTGTTACGTTTGAATGCTCTGGAGAAGTATAAATATTATCTCCATTTCTCGCTAGAGATTATTTATCGAGAATATTATAATTATTAATTCCCTATAATTTCAACCCAGTTCATATTATCGCATTTTCATCCATAATTACGCGGGAAAGAATAGTTTGTGTTTAATAATTTCCGTGGTGAATGCGAGAGCGGGGAGAGGGAGACGCCATTACGCTATTACTACATCAACAAGGCACACGCACGAGATAGCGTGGTGGAGCACGTGGCATAATTGAGAATTCTTGTCGATAAGAATTACGTCGACACTCAATTAACAAGTGGAATTTACTTGTCAGTGTTCTCTAGTGCCTCAATAGTGAACCCAGCGTCTACAATTACCATCCGGACCGCAATTGAGTGTGCACGGCAGTGAACACTGAGTCCAGCAGACGCTCCTCTCGGCAAACCTTAGTACTCGGTTACGCTCACAGGTTTCTTTCTTTTGGATGCATCTATTAATTAGAGCCTTAGTGAGTAGTTTGTCGTTAGGAAGAGAGATTAAATACAACCAAACGATAGTAATATTTATTACTCAGTTCAGCTTCATGAATATATGAGCACAATTTTGTAGCCTAGTCAATTGCTACTTTATATTTCTTGTATTACAGCGTGTATTTGAGACGCCAGCAAGATTGTCATCCATCGTGTTATTTACCTCGAGTCATTTATCTATGGGGATTCTGTGATCACGAGGACGAGTGATGAACTGGCGTTAGAAATCGTCTTACAGCTAAGACCCTTTATTTCTTATAAATTTATTCAATTTAATTATTGCTTCTATAATGAGCTTAAATGAATAATTTTGATTACCATATATTTACATATGTTGTAGTTAGATTTACCATTCCAATGCATAATGAACTAGTGACGAACCACACTGGTTCCTAGATATATATGAATTTCTAGAAATAACCCCCCAATGTTGATATTTGAGGCTTTGACTTTAATTAATAATTACAGTCTTCATTATTTTCAAGTGAATATCCATTGAATAATTTTCCATAGACACTGGTTCTCTGGTGTCATTCTAATGATCAATTTTATTTGTTTTCCCTCTTTTCTCAAAAGCGGGTGGTCCTTCGATTAATTTTAATATAACAATTAAACAATTTATTTTCTGAGTTCAAGCCCCAGATACCCAACAACTGTCACCTTGGTCTAGTGGACTGTCACCATGGTCTAGTGGACTGTCACCATGGTCTAGTGGACTGTCACCATGGTCTAGTGGACTGTCACCATGGTCTAGTGGACTTCACCAGCTCTAGTGGACTGTCACCAGGTCTAGTGGACTGTCACCATGGTCTAGTAGACTGTCAATGTGGTCTAGTGGACTGTCACCAGGTCTAGTGGACTGTCACCATGGTCTAGTGGACTGTCACCATGGTCTAGTGGACTGTCACCAGCTCTAGTGGACTGTCACCAGGTCTAGAGGATTGTCACCATGGTCTAGTGGATTGTCACCATGGTCTAGTGGACTGTCACTATGGTCTAGTGGACTGTCACCATGGTCTATTGGACTGTCACCATGATCTAGTGGACTGTCACCATGGTCTAGTGGACTGTCACCATGGTCTAGTGGACTGTCACCAGGTCTAGTGGACTGTCACCAGGTCTAGTCGACTGTCATTATGGTCTAGTGGACTGTCACCATGGCGTAGTGGACTGTCACCAGGTCTAGTGGACTGTCACCAGCTCTAGTGGACTGTCACCATGGTCTAGTGGACTGTCACCAGGTCTAGTGGACTGTCACCATGGTCTAGTGGACTGTCACCATGGTCTAGTGGATTGTCACCAGGTCTAGTGGACTGTCACCAACTCTAGTGGACTGTCACCAGGTCTAGTGAACTGTCACCAAATCTAGTGGACTGTCACCAGGTCTAGTGGACTGTCACCAGGTCTAGTGGACTGTCACCAGGTCTAGTGGACTGTCACCAGGTCTAGTGGACTGTCACCATGGTCTAGTGGACAGTCTCCATGGTCTAGTGGACTGTCACTATGGTCTAGTGGACTGTCACCATGGTCTAGTGGACTGTCACCATGGTCTAGTGGACTGTCACCTTGGTCTAGTGGACTGTCACCATGGTCTAGTGGACTGTCACCATGGTCTAGTGGACTGTCACCATGGTCTAGTGGACTGTCACCATGGTCTAGTGGACTTCACCAGCTCTAGTGGACTGTCACCAGGTCTAGTGGACTGTCACCATGGTCTAGTAGACTGTCAATATGGTCTAGTGGACTGTCACCAGGTCTAGTGGACTGTCACCATGGTCTAGTGGACTGTCACCATGGTCTAGTGGACTGTCACCAGCTCTAGTGGACTGTCACCAGGTCTAGAGGATTGTCACCATGGTCTAGTGGATTGTCACCATGGTCTAGTGGACTGTCACTATGGTCTAGTGGACTGTCACCATGGTCTATTGGACTGTCACCATGATCTAGTGGACTGTCACCATGGTCTAGTGGACTGTCACCATGGTCTAGTGGACTGTCACCAGGTCTAGTGGACTGTCACCAGGTCTAGTCGACTGTCATTATGGTCTAGTGGACTGTCACCATGGCGTAGTGGACTGTCACCAGGTCTAGTGGACTGTCACCAGCTCTAGTGGACTGTCACCATGGTCTAGTGGACTGTCACCAGGTCTAGTGGACTGTCACCATGGTCTAGTGGACTGTCACTATGGTCTAGTGGATTGTCACCAGGTCTAGTGGACTGTCACCAACTCTAGTGGACTGTCACCAGGTCTAGTGAACTGTCACCAACTCTAGTGGACTGTCACCAGGTCTAGTGGACTGTCACCAGGTCTAGTGGACTGTCACCAGGTCTAGTGGACTGTCACCAGGTCTAGTGGACTGTCACCATGGTCTAGTGGACAGTCTCCATGGTCTAGTGGACTGTCACTATGGTCTAGTGGACTGTCACCATGGTCTAGTGGACTGTCACCATGGTCTTGTGGACTGTCACCTTGGTCTAGTGGACTGTCACCATGGTCTAGTGGACTGTCACCATGGTCTAGTGGACTGTCACCATGGTCTAGTGGACTGTCACCAACTCTAGTGGACTGTCACCAGCTCTAGTGGACTGTCACCAGGTCTAGTGGACTGTCACCAGGTCTAGTGGACTGTCACCATGGTCTAGTGGACTGTCACCATGGTCTAGTTGACTGTCACTATGGTCTAGTGGACTGTCACCATGGTCTAGTGGACTGTCACCATGGTCTAGTGGACTGTCACCAGCTCTAGTGGACTGTCACCAGGTCTAGAGGATTGTCACCATGGTCTAGTGGATGTCACCATGGTCTAGTGGACTGTCACTATGGTCTAGTGGACTGTCACCATGGTCTATTGGACTGTCACCATGATCTAGTGGACTGTCACCATGGTCTAGTGGACTGTCACCATGGTCTAGTGGACTGTCACCAGGTCTAGTGGACTGTCACCAGGTCTAGTCGACTGTCATTATGGTCTAGTGGACTGTCACCATGGCGTAGTGGACTGTCACCAGGTCTAGTGGACTGTCACCAGCTCTAGTGGACTGTCACCATGGTCTAGTGGACTGTCACCAGGTCTAGTGGACTGTCACCATGGTCTAGTGGACTGTCACCATGGTCTAGTGGATTGTCACCAGGTCTAGTGGACTGTCACCAACTCTAGTGGACTGTCACCAGGTCTAGTGAACTGTCACCAACTCTAGTGGACTGTCACCAGGTCTAGTGGACTGTCACCAGGTCTAGTGGACTGTCACCAGGTCTAGTGGACTGTCACCAGGTCTAGTGGACTGTCACCATGGTCTAGTGGACAGTCTCCATGGTCTAGTGGACTGTCACTATGGTCTAGTGGACTGTCACCATGGTCTAGTGGACTGTCACCATGGTCTAGTGGACTGTCACCTTGGTCTAGTGGACTGTCACCATGGTCTAGTGGACTGTCACCATGGTCTAGTGGACTGTCACCATGGTCTAGTGGACTGTCACCATGGTCTAGTGGACTTCACCAGCTCTAGTGGACTGTCACCAGGTCTAGTGGACTGTCACCATGGTCTAGTGGACTGTCAATATGGTCTAGTGGACTGTCACCAGGTCTAGTGGACTGTCACCATGGTCTAGTGGACTGTCACCATGGTCTAGTGGACTGTCACCAGCTCTAGTGGACTGTCACCAGGTCTAGTGGACTGTCACCATGGTCTAGTGGACTGTCACCATGGTCTAGTGGACTGTCACTATGGTCTAGTGGACTGTCACCATGGTCTATGGACTGTCACCATGGTCTAGTGGACTGTCACCATGGTCTAGTGGACTGTCACCATGGTCTAGTGGACTGTCACCAGGTCTAGTGGACTGTCACCAGGTCTAGTGGACTGTCATTATGGTCTAGTGGACTGTCACCATGGCGTAGTGGACTGTCACCAGGTCTAGTGGACTGTCACCAGCTCTAGTGGACTGTCACCATGGTCTAGTGGACTGTCACCAGGTCTAGTGGACTGTCACCATGGTCTAGTGGACTGTCACCATGGTCTAGTGGACTGTCACCAGGTCTAGTGGACTGTCACCAACTCTAGTGGACTGTCACCAGGTCTAGTGGACTGTCACCATGGTCTAGTGGACTGTCACCAGGTCTAGTGGACTGTCACCAGGTCTAGTGGACTGTCACCAGGTCTAGTGGACTGTCACCAGGTCTAGTGGACTGTCACCATGGTCTAGTGGACTGTCACCATGGTCTAGTGGACTGTCACCATGGTCTAGTGGACTGTCACCATGGTCTAGTGGACTGTCACCATGGTCTAGTGGACTGTCACCATGGTCTAGTGGACTGTCACCATGGTCTAGTGGACTGTCACCATGGTCTAGTGGACTGTCACCATGGTCTAGTGGACTGTCACCAACTCTAGTGGACTGTCACCAGCTCTAGTGGACTGTCACCAGGTCTAGTGGACTGTCACCAGGTCTAGTGGACTGTCACCATGGTCTAGTGGACTGTCACCATGGTCTAGTGGACTGTCACCATGGTCTAGTGGACTGTCACCATGGTCTAGTGGACTGTCACCATGGTCTAGTGGACTGTCACCATGGTCTAGTGGACTGTCACCATGGGTTAGTGGACTGTCACCATGGTCTAGTGGACTGTCACCATGGTCTAGTGGACTGTCACCATGGTCTAGTGGACTGTCACCATGGTCTAGTGGACTGTCACCATGGTCTAGTGGACTGTCACCAGGTCTAGTGGACTGTCACCATGGTCTAGTGGACTGTCACCATGGTCTAGTGGACTGTCACCATGGTCTAGTGGACTGTCACCAGGTCTAGTGGAACGTCACCAGGTCTAGTGGACTGTCACCAGGTCTAGTGGACCGTCACCAGGTCTAGTGGACTGTCACCAGGTCTAGTGGACTGTCACCAGGTCTAGTGCACTGTCACCAGCTCTAGTGGACTGTCACCAGCTCTAGTGGACTGTCACCAGTGTTCTTGGTGTGTCACCAACTCTAGTGGACTGTCACCAGCCTTAGTGGACTATCACCCATGGTCTAGTGAACTGTCACCATGGTCTAGTGGACTGTCACCCATGGTCTAGTGGACTCTCACCATGGTCTAGTGGACTGTCACCATGGTCTAGTGGACTGTCACCAGGTCTAGTGGACTGTCCCATGGTCTAGTGGACTGTCACCATGGTCTAGTGGACTGTCACCATGGTCTAGTGGACTGTCAACATGGTCTAGTGGACTGCCACCATGGTCTAGTTGACTGTCACCAACTCTAGTGGAACTGTCACCAGCTCTAGTGGACTGTCACCAGGTCTAGTGGACTGTCACCAGGTCTAGTGGACTGTCACCAGGTCTAGTGGACTGTCACCAGGTCTAGTGGACTGTCACCATGGTCTAGTAGACTGTCACCATGGTCTAGTTGACTGTTCAATATGGTCTAGTGGACTGTCACCATGGTCTAGTGGACTGTCACCATGGTCTAGTGGACTGTCACCATGGTCTAGTGGGACTGTCACCAGGGTTAGTGGACTGTCACTATGGTCTAGTGGACTATCACCATGGTCAAGTGGACTGTCACCATGGTCTAGTGGACTGTCACCAGCTCTAGTGGACTGTCACCAGGTCTAGTGGACTGTCACCATGGTCTAGTGGACTGTCACCATGGTCTAGTGGACTGTCACCAGGTCTAGTGGAGTGTCACCATGGTCTTAGTGGACTGTCACCATGGTCTAGTGGACTGTCACCAGCTCTAGTGGACTGTCACCAGTTCAAGTGGACTGTCACCATGGTCTAGTGGACTGTCACCTTGGTCTAGTGGACTGTCACTATGGTCTAGTGGACTGTCACCATGGTCTAGTGGACTGTCACCATGATCTAGTGGACTGTCACCATGGTCTAGTGGACTGTCACCATGGTCTAGTGGACTGTCACCAGATCTAGTGGACTGTCTCCATGTCTAGTGGACTATCACCATGGTCCAGTGAACTGTCACCATGGTCTAGTGGACTGTCACCAGGTCTAGTGGACTGTCACCAGCTCTAGTGGACTGTAACCATTGTCTAGTGGACTGTCACCAGTCTAGTGGACTGTCACCATGGTCTAGTGGACTGTCACCAGGTCTAGTGGACTGTCACCATGGTCTAGTGGACTATCACCATGGTCTAGTGGACTGTCACCAGGTCTAGTGGACTGTCACCATGGTCTAGTGGACTGTCACCATGGTGTAGTGGACTGTCACCAGGTCTAGTGGACTGGTCCCATGGTCTAGGGGACTGTTACCGTGGTCTAGTGGACTGTCACCAGGTCTAGTGGACTGTCACCAGCTCTAGTGGACTGTCACCAGCTCTAGTGGACTGTCACCATGGTCTAGTGGACTGTCACCATGGTCTAGTGGTCTGTCACGAGGTCTAGTGGACTGTCACCATGGTCTAGTGGACTGTCACCATGGTCTAGTGGACTGTCACCATGGTCTAGTGGACTTTAACCATGGTCTAGTGGACTGTCACCAGGTCTAGTGGACTGTCACCAGGTCTAGTGGACTGTCACCAGGTCTAGTGGACTGTCCACCAGGTCTAGTGGACTGTCACCAGGTCTAGTGGACTGTCACCAGGTCTAGTGGACCTGTCACCAGGTCTAGTGGACTGTCACCAGCTCTAGTGGACTGTCCACCAGCTTCTAGTGGTCTGTCACCAGCTCTAGTTGACTTCACCAGTGTTCTTGGTGTGTCACCAACTCTAGTGGACTGTCATCAGCTCTAGTGGACTGTCACCATGGTCTAGTGGACTGTCACCATGGTCTAGTGGACTGTAACCATGGTCTAGTGGCCTGTAACCATGGTCTAGTGGACTGTCACCATGGTCTAGTGGACTGTCACCAGGTCTAGTGGACTGTCACCATGGTCTAGTGGACTGTCACCATGGTCTAGTGGGACTGTCACTATGGTCTAGTGGACTTTCACCATGGTCTAGTGGACTGTCACACTGGTCTAGAGGACTGTCACCAGGTCTAGTGGACTGTCACCCAACTCTAGTGGACTGTCACCCAGGTCTAGTGGACTGTCACCAACTCTAGTGGACTGTCACCAGGTCTAGTGGACTGTCACCAGGTCTAGTGGACTGTCACCAGGTCTAGTGGACTGTCACCAGGTCTAGTGGACTGTCACCATGGTCTAGTGGACTGTCACCATGGTCTATGTGGACAGTCACTATGGTCTAGTGGACTGTCACCATGGTCTAATGGACTGTCACCATGGTCTAGTGGACTGTCACCTTGGTCTAGTGGACTGTCACCATGGTCTAGTGGACTGTCACCAGGTCTAGTGGACTGTCACCATGGTCTAGTGGACTGTCACCATGTCTAGTGGACTTCACCAGCTCTAGTGGACTGTCACCAGGTCTAGTGGACTGTCACCATGGTCTAGTAGACTGTCAATATGGTCTAGTGGACTGTCACCAGGTCTAGTGGACTGTCACCATGGTCTAGTGGACTGTCACCATGGTCTAGTGGACTGTCACCAGCTCTAGTGGACTGTCACCAGGTCTAGAGGACTGTCACCATGGTCTAGTGGATTGTCACCATCGTCTAGTGGACTGTCACTATGGTCTAGTGGACTGTCACCATGGTCTATTGGACTGTCATTATGATCTAGTGGACTGTCACCATGGTCTAGTGGACTGTCCACCATGGTCTAGTGGACTGTCACCAGGTCTAGTGGACTGTCACCCAGGTCTAGTCGACTGTCATTATGGTCTAGTGGACTGTCACCATGGCCTAGTGGACTGTCACCAGGTCTAGTGGACTGTCACCATGGTCTAGTGGACTGTCACCATGTCTAGTGGATTGTCACCAGGTCTAGTGGACTGTCACCAACTCTAGTGGACTGTCACCAGGTCTAGTGGACTGTCACCAACTCTAGTGGACTGTCACCAGGGTCTAGTGGACTGTCACAGGTCCTAGTGGACTGTCACCAGGTTCTAGTGGACTGTCAACCATGGTCTAGTAGACTGTCACTATGGTCTAGTGGACTGTCACCAGGTCTAGTGGACTGTCACCATGGTCTAGTGGACTGTCACCATGGTCTAGTGGACTGTCACCATGGTCTAGTGGACTGTCACCAGCTCTAGTTGACTGTCACACAGGTCTAGAGGACTGTCACCATGGTCTAGTGGATTGTCACCATGGTCTAGTGGACTGTCACTATGGTCTAGTGGACTGTCACCATGGTCTATTGGACTGTCACCATGGTCTAGTGGACTGTCACCAGGTCTAGTGGACTGTCACCATGGTCTAGTGGACTATCACCATGGTCTAGTGGACTGTCACCAGGTCTAGTGGACTGTCACCATGGTCTAGTGGACTGTCACCATGGTGTAGTGGACTGTCACCAGGTCTAGTGGACTGTCACCATGGTCTAGGGGACTGTTACCGTGGTCTAGTGGACTGTCACCAGGTCTAGTGGACTGTCCACCAGCTCTAGTGGACTGTCACCAGCTCTAGTGGACTGTCACCATGGTCTAGTGGACTGTCACCATGGTCTAGTGGTCTGTCACCGAGTCTAGTGGACTGTCACCATGGTCTAGTGGACTGTCACCATGGTCTAGTGGGACTGTCACCATGGTCTAGGTGACTGTCCCCATGGTCTAGTGACCTGTCACCAGGTCTAGTGGACTGTCACCAGGTCTAGTGGACTGTCACCAGGTCTAGTGGACTGTCACCAGGTCTAGTGGACTGTCACCAGGTCTAGTGACTGTCACCAGGTCTAGTGGACTGTCACCAGGTCTAGTGGCCTGTCACCAGCTCTAGTGGACTGGTCACCAGCTCTAGTGGTCTGTCACCAGCTCTAGTGGACTGTCACCAGTGTTCTTGGTGTGTCACCAACTCTAGTGGACTGTCATCAGCTCTAGTGGACTGTTCACCAGTGGTCTAGTGGACTGTAACCATGGTCTAGTGGACTGTAACCATGGTCTAGTGGACTGTCACCATGGTCTAGTGGACTGTCACCATGGTCTAGTGGACTGTCACCAGGTCTAGTGGACTGTCACCGATGGTCTAGTGGACTGTCACCATGGTCTAGTGGACTGTCACTATGTCTAGTGGACTTTCCACCATGGTCTAGTGGACTGTCACCATGGTCTAGAGGACTGTCACCAGTCTAGTGGACTGTCACCAACTCTAGTGGACTGTCACCAGGTCTAGTGGACTGTCCACCCTTCAACCAGTCTAGTGGACTGTCACCAGGTCTAGTGGGCTGTAACCATGGTCTAGTGGACTGTTTCCAGGTCTAGTGGACTGTCACCAGGTCTAGTGGGACTGTCACCATGGTCTAGTGGACTGTCACCATGGTCTAGTGGACAGTCACTATGGTCTAGTGGACTGTCACCATGGTCTAATGGACTGTCACCATGGTCTAGTGGGCTGTCACCTTGGTCTAGTGGACTGTCACCATGGTCTAGTGGACTGTCACATGGTCTAGTGGACTGTCACCATGGTCTAGTGGGACTGTCACCATGGTCTAGTGGACTTCACCAGCTCTAGTGGACTGTCACCAGGTCTCGTGGACTATCACCATGGTCTTGTAGACTGTCAATATGGTCTAGTGGACTGTCATTAGGTCTAGTGGACTGTCACCATGTCTAGTGGACTGTCACCATGGTCTAGTGGACTGTCACCCAGCTCTAGTGGACTGTCACCAGGTCTAGAGGACTGTCACCATGGTCTAGTGGATTGTCACCATCGTCTAGTGGACTGTCACTATGGTCTAGTGGACTGTCACAATTGGTCTATTGGACTGTCACCATGATCTAGTGGGACTGTAACCATGGTCTAGTGGACTGTCACCATGGTCTAGTGGACTGTCACCAGGTCTAGTGGACTGTCACCAGGTCTAGTCGACTGTCATTATGGTCTAGTGGACTGTCACCATGGCCTAGTGGACTGTCACCAGGTCTAGTGGACTGTCACCATGGTCTAGTGGACTGTCACCATGGTCTAGTGGATTGTCACCAGGTCTAGTGGACTGTCACCAACTCTAGTGGACTGTCACCAGGTCTAGTGGACTGTCACCAACTCTAGTGGACTGTCACCAGGTCTAGTGGACGGTCACCAGGTCTAGTGGACTGTCACCAGGTCTAGTGGACTGTCACCATGGTCTAGTAGATTGTCACTATGGTCTTAGTGGACTGTCACCAGGTCTAGTGGGACTGTCAACCCATGGTCTAGTGGACTGTCCACCATGGTCTAGTGGACTGTCACCATGGTCTAGGGACTGTCACCAGCTCTAGTTGACTGTCACCAGGTCTAGAGGCCTGTCACCACTAGGTCTAGTGGATTGTCACCATGGTCTAGTGGACTGTCACTATGGTCTAGTGGACTGTCACCATGGTCTATTGGACTGTCATTATGATCTAGTGGACTGTCACCATGGTATAGTTGGACTGTAACCATGGTCTAGTGGACTGTCACAGGTGGCCTGAAACACTTAGGTTAGTGG
>WNGS01001375.1:84813-123931 GCA_020271785.1 Procambarus virginalis | reverse complement strand
CTAGTGGACTGTCACCATGGTCTAGTGGACTGTCACCAGGTCTAGTGGACTGTCACCATGGTCTAGTGGACTGTCACCAGGTCTAGTGGACTGTCACCAGTCTAGTGGACTGTCACCAGGTCTAGTGGACTGTCACCAGTCTAGTGGACTGTCACCATGGTCTAGTGGACTGTCCACATGGTCTAGTGGACTGTCACCATGGTCTAGTGGACTGTCACCATGGTCTAGTGGACTGTCACCAGTGCTAGTGGACTGTCACCAGGTCTAGTGGACTGTCACCAGGTCTAGTGGACTGTCACCATGTCTAGTGGACTGTCACCATGGTCTAGTGGACTGTCACCAGGTCTAGTGGACTGTCACCATGGTCTAGTGGACTGTCACCATGGTCTAGTGGACTGTCACCATGGTCTAGTGGACTGTCACCATGGTCTAGTGGACTGTCACCAGGTCTAGTGGACTGTCACCAGGTCTAGTGGACTGTCACCAGGTCTAGTGGACTGTCACCAGTGTCTAGTGGTGTCACCATGGTCTAGTGGACTGTCACCATGGTCTAGTGGACTGTCACCATGGTCTAGTGGACTGTCACCATGTCTAGTGGACTGTCACCATGGTCTAGTGGACTGTCACCAGGTCTAGTGGACTGTCACCATGGTCTAGTGGACTGTCACCATGGTCTAGTGGACTGTCACCATGGTCTAGTGGACTGTCACCAGGTCTAGGGACTGTCACCATGGTCTAGTGGACTGTCACCATGGTCTAGTGGACTGTCACCATGGTCTAGTGGACTGTCACCATGGTCTAGTGGACTGTCACCATGGTCTAGTGGACTGTCACCAGGTCTAGTGGACTGTCACCATGGTCTAGTGGACTGTCACCAGGTCTAGTGGACTGTCACCAGGTCTAGTGGACTGTCACCAGGTCTAGTGGACTGTCACCATGGTCTAGTGGACTGTCACCAGGTCTAGTGGACTGTCACCAGCTCTAGTGGACTGTCACCATGGTCTAGTGGACTGTCACCATGGTCTAGTGGACTGTCACCATGGTCTAGTGGACTGTCACCATGGTCTAGTGGACTGTCACCATGGTCTAGTGGACTGTCACCATGTCTAGTGGACTGTCACCAGGTCTAGTGGACTGTCACCATCCTAGTGGACTGTCACCATGTCTAGTGGACTGTCACCATGGTCTAGTGGACTGTCACCATGGTCTAGTGGACTGTCACCATCTAGTGGACTGTCACCAGGTCTAGTGACTGTCACCATGTCTAGTGGACTGTCACCATGTCTAGTGGACTGTCACCATGGTCTAGTGGACTGTCACCATGGTCTAGTGGACTGTCACCAGGTCTAGTGGACTGTCACCATGGTCTAGTGGACTGTCACCATGGTCTAGTGGACTGTCACCATGGTCTAGTGGACTGTCACCATGTCTAGTGGACTGTCACCATGGTCTAGTGGACTGTCACCATGGTCTAGTGGACTGTCACCATGGTCTAGTGGACTGTCACCAGGTCTAGTGGACTGTCACCATGGTCTAGTGGACTGTCACCATGGTCTAGTGGACTGTCACCAGTCTAGTTGACTGTCACCCAGTCTAGTGGACTGTCACCATGGTCTAGTGGACTGTCACCATGTCTAGTGGACTGTCACCATTCTAGTGGACTGTCACCATGGTCTAGTGGACTGTCACCATGTCTAGTGACTGTCACCATGGTCTAGTGGACTGTCACCATGTCTAGACTGTCACCATGGTCTAGTGACTGTCACCAGGTCTAGTGGACTGTCACCATGGTCTAGTGGACTGTCACCAGGTCTAGTGACTGTCACCATGGTCTAGTGGACTGTCACCATGGTCTAGTGGACTGTCACCATGGTCTAGTGGACTGTCACCAGGTCTAGTGGACTGTCACCATGTCTAGTGGACTGTCACCAGGTCTAGTGGACTGTCACCATGGTCTAGTGGACTGTCACCATGGTCTAGTGGACTGTCACCATGGTCTAGTGGACTGTCACCATGGTCTAGTGGACTGTCACCATGTCTAGTGGACTGTCACCATGGTCTAGTGGACTGTCACCATGGTCTAGTGGACTGTCACCATGGTCTAGTGGACTGTCACCATGGTCTAGTGGACTGTCACCAGGTCTAGTGGACTGTCACCATGGTCTAGTGGACTGTCACCATGGTCTAGTGGACTGTCACCAGGTCTAGTGGACTGTCACCAGTCTAGTGGACTGTCACCATGGTCTAGTGGACTGTCACCATGTCTAGTGGACTGTCACCATGGTCTAGTGGACTGTCACCATGGTCTAGTGGACTGTCCCAGGTCTAGTGGACTGTCACCAGGTCTAGTGGACTGTCACCAGGTCTAGTGGACTGTCACCATGGTCTAGTGGACTGTCACCAGGTCTAGTGGACTGTCACCATGGTCTAGTGGACTGTCACCAGGTCTAGTGGACTGTCACCATGGTCTAGTGGACTGTCACCATGGTCTAGTGGACTGTCACCATGGTCTAGTGGACTGTCCACCTCTAGTGGACTGTCACCATGGTCTAGTGGACTGTCACCAGGTCTAGTGGACTGTCACCATGTCTAGTGGACTGTCACCAGGTCTAGTGGACTGTCACCATGTCTAGTGGACTGTCACCATGGTCTAGTGGACTGTCACCATGGTCTAGTGGACTGTCACCATGGTCTAGTGGACTGTCACCATGGTCTAGTGGACTGTCACCATGGTCTAGTGGACTGTCACCATGGTCTAGTGGACTGTCACCATGGTCTAGTGGACTGTCACCAGGTCTAGTGGACTGTCACCATGTCTAGTGGACTGTCACCATGGTCTAGTGGACTGTCACCAGGTCTAGTGGACTGTCACCAGGTCTAGTGGACTGTCACCATGGTCTAGTGGACTGTCACCATGGTCTAGTGGACTGTCACCAGGTCTAGTGGACTGTCACCATGGTCTAGTGGACTGTCCCATGGTCTAGTGGACTGTCACCAGGTCTAGTGGACTGTCACCATGGTCTAGTGGACTGTCACCATCCTAGTGGACTGTCACCATGGTCTAGTGGACTGTCACCATGGTCTAGTGGACTGTCACCATGGTCTAGTGGACTGTCACCATGGTCTAGTGGACTGTCACCATGGTCTAGTGGACTGTCACCAGGTCTAGTGGACTGTCACCAGGTCTAGTGGACTGTCACCAGGTCTAGTGGACTGTCCCACTGGTCTAGTGGACTGTCACCATGGTCTAGTGGACTGTCACCATGTCTAGTGGACTGTCACAGGTCTAGTGGACTGTCACCAGGTCTAGTGGACTGTCACCATGGTCTAGTGGACTGTCACCAGGTCTAGTGGACTGTCACCAGGTCTAGTGGACTGTCACCATGGTCTAGTGGACTGTCACCAGGTCTAGTGGACTGTCACCATGGTCTAGTGGACTGTCACCATGGTCTAGTGGACTGTCACCATGGTCTAGTGGACTGTCACCAGGGTCTAGTGGACTGTCACCATGGTCTAGTGGACTGTCACCATGGTCTAGTGGACTGTCACCAGGTCTAGTGGACTGTCACCAGGTCTAGTGGACTGTCACCAGGTCTAGTGGACTGTCACCATGGTCTAGTGGACTGTCACCAGGTCTAGTGGACTGTCACCATGGTCTAGTGGACTGTCACCATGTCTAGTGGACTGTCACCATGTCTAGTGGACTGTCACCAGGTCTAGTGGACTGTCACCATGTCTAGTGGACTGTCACCATTCTAGTGGACTGTCACCAGGTCTAGTGGACTGTCACCATGGTCTAGTGGACTGTCACCATGGTCTAGTGGACTGTCACCAGGTCTAGTGGACTGTCACCATGGTCTAGTGGACTGTCACCATGGTCTAGTGGACTGTCACCAGGTCTAGTGGACTGTCACCAGGTCTAGTGGACTGTCACCAGGTCTAGTGGACTGTCACCATGGTCTAGTGGACTGTCACCATGGTCTAGTGGACTGTCACCATGGTCTAGTGGACTGTCACCAGGTCTAGTGGACTGTCACCAGGTCTAGTGGACTGTCACCATGGTCTAGTGGACTGTCACCATGGTCTAGTGGACTGTCACCAGGTCTAGTGACTGTCACCATGGTCTAGTGGACTGTCACCATCTAGTGGACTGTCACCATGGTCTAGTGGACTGTCACCAGGTCTAGTGGACTGTCACCATGGTCTAGTGGACTGTCACTGGTCTAGTGGACTGTCACCATGGTCTAGTGGACTGTCACCATGTCTAGTGGACTGTCACCATGGTCTAGTGGACTGTCACCATGGTCTAGTGGACTGTCACCATGGTCTAGTGGACTGTCACCAGGTCTAGTGGACTGTCACCAGGTCTAGTGGACTGTCCCAGGTCTAGTGGACTGTCACCAGGTCTAGTGGACTGTCACCAGGTCTAGTGGACTGTCACCATGTCTAGTGGACTGTCACCATGGTCTAGTGGACTGTCACCATGTCTAGTGGACTGTCACCATGGTCTAGTGGACTGTCACCATGTCTAGTGGACTGTCACCATGGTCTAGTGGACTGTCACCAGGTCTAGTGGACTGTCACCAGTCTAGTGGACTGTCACCATGTCTAGTGGACTGTCACCATGGTCTAGTGGACTGTCACCAGGTCTAGTGGACTGTCACCATGGTCTAGTGGACTGTCACCAGGTCTAGTGGACTGTCACCATGGTCTAGTGGACTGTCACCATGTCTAGTGGACTGTCACCATGGTCTAGTGGACTGTCACCAGGTCTAGACTGTCACCATGGTCTAGTGGACTGTCACCATGGTCTAGTGGACTGTCACCAGGTCTAGTGGACTGTCACCATGGTCTAGTGGACTGTCACCATGTCTAGTGGACTGTCACCATGGTCTAGTGGACTGTCACCAGGTCTAGTGGACTGTCACCATGCTCTAGTGGACTGTCACCATGGTCTAGTGGACTGTCACCATGGTCTAGTGGACTGTCACCATGGTCTAGTGGACTGTCACCATGGTCTAGTGGACTGTCACCATGTCTAGTGGACTGTCACCATGGTCTAGTGGACTGTCACCATGGTCTAGTGGACTGTCACCAGGTCTAGTGGACTGTCACCATGTCTAGTGGACTGTCACCATGGTCTAGTGGACTGTCACCATGGTCTAGTGGACTGTCACCATGGTCTAGTGGACTGTCACCAGGTCTAGTGGACTGTCACCATGGTCTAGTGGACTGTCACCATGGTCTAGTGGACTGTCACCATGGTCTAGTGGACTGTCACCATGGTCTAGTGGACTGTCACCATGGTCTAGTGGACTGTCACCAGGTCTAGTGGACTGTCACCAGGTCTAGTGGACTGTCACCATGGTCTAGTGGACTGTCACCATGGTCTAGTGGACTGTCACCAGGTCTAGTGGACTGTCACCATGGTCTAGTGGACTGTCACCAGGTCTAGTGGACTGTCACCATGTCTAGTGGACTGTCACCATTCTAGTGGACTGTCACCAGGTCTAGTGGACTGTCACCATGGTCTAGTGGACTGTCACCATGGTCTAGTGGACTGTCACCAGGTCTAGTGGACTGTCACCAGGTCTAGTGGACTGTCACCATGGTCTAGTGGACTGTCACCAGGTCTAGTGGACTGTCACCAGGTCTAGTGGACTGTCACCATGGTCTAGTGGACTGTCACCATGGTCTAGTGGACTGTCACCATGGTCTAGTGGACTGTCACCATGTCTAGTGGACTGTCACCAGTCTAGTGGACTGTCACCATTCTAGTGGACTGTCACCAGGTCTAGTGGACTGTCACCATGGTCTAGTGGACTGTCACCAGGTCTAGTGGACTGTCACCATGGTCTAGTGGACTGTCACCAGGTCTAGTGGACTGTCACCATGGTCTAGTGGACTGTCACCATGTCTAGTGGACTGTCACCAGGTCTAGTGGACTGTCACCATGGTCTAGTGGACTGTCACCAGGTCTAGTGGACTGTCACCAGGTCTAGTGGACTGTCACCAGGTCTAGTGGACTGTCACCAGGTCTAGTGGACTGTCACCATGTCTAGTGGACTGTCACCATGGTCTAGTGGACTGTCACCATGGTCTAGTGGACTGTCACCATGGTCTAGTGGACTGTCACCATGGTCTAGTGGACTGTCACCATGGTCTAGTGGACTGTCACCATGGTCTAGTGGACTGTCACCATGGTCTAGTGGACTGTCACCAGGTCTAGTGGACTGTCACCAGGTCTAGTGGACTGTCACCAGGTCTAGTGGACTGTCACCAGGTCTAGTGGACTGTCACCATGGTCTAGTGGACTGTCACCATGGTCTAGTGGACTGTCACCATGGTCTAGTGGACTGTCACCATGGTCTAGTGGACTGTCACCAGGTCTAGTGGACTGTCACCATGGTCTAGTGGACTGTCACCAGGTCTAGTGGACTGTCACCATGGTCTAGTGGACTGTCACCATGGTCTAGTGGACTGTCACCATGGTTAGTGGACTGTCACCATGGTCTAGTGGACTGTCACCAGGTCTAGTGGACTGTCCCATCCTAGTGGGTCACCAGGTCTAGTGGACTGTCACCAGGTCTAGTGGACTGTCACCATGGTCTAGTGGACTGTCACCATGGTCTAGTGGACTGTCACCTGGTCTAGTGGACTGTCACCAGGTCTAGTGGACTGTCACCAGGTCTAGTGGACTGTCACCAGGTCTAGTGGACTGTCACCATGGTCTAGTGGACTGTCACCATGGTCTAGTGGACTGTCACCAGGTCTAGTGGACTGTCACCAGGTCTAGTGGACTGTCACCATGGTCTAGTTGGACTGTCACCATGGTCTAGTGGACTGTCACCATGTCTAGTGGACTGTCACCAGGTCTAGTGGACTGTCACCATGTCTAGTGGACTGTCACCATGGTCTAGTGGACTGTCACCATGGTCTAGTGGACTGTCACCATGGTCTAGTGGACTGTCACCATGTCTAGTGGACTGTCACCATGGTCTAGTGGACTGTCACCATGGTCTAGTGGACTGTCACCATGGTCTAGTGGACTGTCACCATGGTCTAGTGGACTGTCACCAGGTCTAGTGGACTGTCACCATGGTCTAGTGACTGTCACCAGTCTAGTGGACTGTCACATGGTCTAGTGGACTGTCACCATGGTCTAGTGGACTGTCACCATGGTCTAGTGGACTGTCACCATGGTCTAGTGGACTGTCACCATGGTCTAGTGGACTGTCACCATGGTCTAGTGGACTGTCACCATGGTCTAGTGGACTGTCACCATGGTCTAGTGGACTGTCACCATGGTCTAGTGGACTGTCACCAGGTCTAGTGGACTGTCACCAGGTCTAGTGGACTGTCACCATGGTCTAGTGGACTGTCACCATGGTCTAGTGGACTGTCACCATGTCTAGTGGACTGTCACCATGGTCTAGTGGACTGTCACCATGTCTAGTGGACTGTCACCATGTCTAGTGGACTGTCACCAGGTCTAGTGGACTGTCACCAGGTCTAGTGACTGTCACCATGGTCTAGTGGACTGTCACCATTCTAGTGGACTGTCACCATGGTCTAGTGGACTGTCACCATGGTCTAGTGACTGTCACCAGGTCTAGTGGACTGTCACCATGGTCTAGTGGACTGTCACCATGGTCTAGTGGACTGTCACCATGGTCTAGTGGACTGTCACCATGTCTAGTGGACTGTCACCAGGTCTAGTGGACTGTCACCAGGTCTAGTGGACTGTCACCAGGTCTAGTGGACTGTCACCATGGTCTAGTGGACTGTCACCATGGTCTAGTGGACTGTCACCATGGTCTAGTGGACTGTCACCATGGTCTAGTGGACTGTCACCAGGTCTAGTGGACTGTCACCATGTCTAGTGGACTGTCACCATGGTCTAGTGGACTGTCACCATGGTCTAGTGGACTGTCACCAGTCTAGTGGACTGTCACCAGGTCTAGTGGACTGTCACCAGGTCTAGTGGACTGTCACCATGGTCTAGTGGACTGTCACCAGGTCTAGTGGACTGTCACCAGGTCTAGTGGACTGTCACCAGGTCTAGTGGACTGTCACCATGGTCTAGTGGACTGTCACCAGGTCTAGTGGACTGTCACCATGGTCTAGTGGACTGTCACCAGGTCTAGTGGACTGTCACCATGGTCTAGTGGACTGTCACCAGGTCTAGTGGACTGTCACCAGGTCTAGTGGACTGTCACCATGGTCTAGTGGACTGTCACCGGTCTAGTGGACTGTCACCAGGTCTAGTGGACTGTCACCAGGTCTAGTGGACTGTCACCAGGTCTAGTGGACTGTCACCATGGTCTAGTGGACTGTCACCATGGTCTATGGACTGTCACCATGGTCTAGTGGACTGTCACCATGGTCTAGTGGACTGTCACCATGGTCTAGTGGACTGTCACCATGGTCTAGTGGACTGTCACCATGGTCTAGTGGACTGTCACCATGGTCTAGTGGACTGTCACCATGGTCTAGTGGACTGTCACCAGGTCTAGTGGACTGTCACCATGGTCTAGTGGACTGTCACCATGTCTAGTGGACTGTCACCATGGTCTAGTGGACTGTCACCATGGTCTAGTGGACTGTCACCATGGTCTAGTGGACTGTCACCATGTCTAGTGGACTGTCACCATGGTCTAGTGGACTGTCACCATGTCTAGTGGACTGTCACCAGGTCTAGTGGACTGTCACCATGTCTAGTGGACTGTCACCATGGTCTAGTGGACTGTCACCCATGGTCTAGTGGACTGTCACCATGGTCTAGTGGACTGTCACCAGGTCTAGTGGACTGTCACCATGGTCTAGTGGACTGTCACCATGTCTAGTGGACTGTCACCATGGTCTAGTGGACTGTCACCATGGTCTAGTGGACTGTCACCAGGTCTAGTGGACTGTCACCATGGTCTAGTGGACTGTCACCATGGTCTAGTGGACTGTCACCATGGTCTAGTGGACTGTCACCAGGTCTAGTGGACTGTCACCATGGTCTAGTGGACTGTCACCATGGTCTAGTGGACTGTCACCATGGTCTAGTGGACTGTCACCATGGTCTAGTGGACTGTCACCATGGTCTAGTGGACTGTCACCATGGTCTAGTGGACTGTCACCATGGTCTAGTGGACTGTCACCATGGTCTAGTGGACTGTCACCAGGTCTAGTGGACTGTCACCAGGTCTAGTGGACTGTCACCATGGTCTAGTGGACTGTCACCATGTCTAGTGGACTGTCACCATGGTCTAGTGGACTGTCACCATGGTCTAGTGGACTGTCACCATGGTCTAGTGGACTGTCACCATGTCTAGTGGACTGTCACCATGGTCTAGTGGACTGTCACCATGGTCTAGTGGACTGTCACCAGGTCTAGTGGACTGTCACCAGGTCTAGTGGACTGTCACCATGCTAGTGGACTGTCACCATGGTCTAGTGGACTGTCACCATGGTCTAGTGGACTGTCACCATGCTAGTGGACTGTCACCAGGTCTAGTGGACTGTCACCATGGTCTAGTGGACTGTCACCAGGTCTAGTGGACTGTCACCAGGTCTAGTGGACTGTCACCATGGTCTAGTGGACTGTCACCAGGTCTAGTGGACTGTCACCATGGTCTAGTGGACTGTCACCAGGTCTAGTGGACTGTCACCCCAGTCTAGTGGACTGTCACCAGGTCTAGTGGACTGTCACCATGGTCTAGTGGACTGTCACCATGTCTAGTGGACTGTCACCATGGTCTAGTGGACTGTCACCATGGTCTAGTGGACTGTCACCATGGTCTAGTGGACTGTCACCATGGTCTAGTGGACTGTCCAGGTCTAGTGGACTGTCACCAGGTCTAGTGGACTGTCACCAGGGTCTAGTGGACTGTCACCATGGTCTAGTGGACTGTCACCATGGTCTAGTGGACTGTCACCCATGTCTAGTGGACTGTCACCATGTCTAGTGGACTGTCACCAGGTCTAGTGGACTGTCACCATGGTCTAGTGGACTGTCACCAGGTCTAGTGGACTGTCACCAGGTCTAGTGGACTGTCACCATGGTCTAGTGGACTGTCACCAGGTCTAGTGGACTGTCACCATGGTCTAGTGGACTGTCACCATGTCTAGTGGACTGTCACCATGGTCTAGTGGACTGTCACCATGGTCTAGTGGACTGTCACCATGGTCTAGTGGACTGTCACCATGGTCTAGTGGACTGTCACCATGGTCTAGTGGACTGTCACCATGGTCTAGTGGACTGTCACCAGGTCTAGTGGACTGTCACCATGGTCTAGTGACTGTCACCATGGTCTAGTGGACTGTCACCACATCTCTAGTGGACTGTCACCATGGTCTAGTGGACTGTCACCATGGTCTAGTGGACTGTCACCATGGTCTAGTGGACTGTCACCAGGTCTAGTGGACTGTCACCAGGTCTAGTGGACTGTCACCAGGTCTAGTGGACTGTCACCAGTCTAGTGGACTGTCACCATGGTCTAGTGGACTGTCACCATGGTCTAGTGGACTGTCACCCTGGTCTAGTGGACTGTCCACCATGGTCTAGTGGACTGTCACCATGGTCTAGTGGACTGTCACCAGGTCTAGTGGACTGTCACCAGGTCTAGTGGACTGTCACCATGGTCTAGTGGACTGTCACCAGGGTCTAGTGGACTGTCACCATGGTCTAGTGGACTGTCACCANCCGAGGAATACGCGGGAATCGACGGACGATGTGAGCGTCCTTCTGGAGGAGCCATACACCCTGTGAAGGACGCTCCTATACTCAAGTAGGCCGACTTGTGTATAGGGCGTCGGGTGGCTTAATTAACTACTCAGCTGCTGCACCTCCTGCTTCATCTACGACAGCGGTCGTCACAGAATCCGGCCGAAGTCGTCGCTTGGAGGGGAAGAGACAGTGTACAGTGGGTAGAGAAGATCTTGTGATCGTCTGGGATCGTGGGGTAACGTGCATACGAGCAGTAACAGACTCGTAGATCCCCTACAGTGATGATTAGATTGCCAGTGCTCTGTAGCAGTCGATGGGAATGGGGAAATAAGTGTTAGTGCTTTAAGGCAGATTTCCCATGTTGTTAAGACGATATCATTGTGTGCGTCACTGTGTTACGAACGCTTCCACCGGTGGGTCGAGGGTACGAAACAAGCCGTGTTGTGGGAGGGTTCGGTGCGCGCCATTGTACGAACGATACCGCGGAGGTACCCAACCAGCCAGCCTACCACCACTGAGCCAGCCACCCAAAGCGGGGTGCCTGATGTATGGGAATGGTGTGTGTAAGCCGGCAGTATGAATGTAAAGTACCTATGTGTGTATTTCTGGTGATTAGTAGTCCTGAAGCTTGAATCGAGGTCAAGTGTTCCGTCGCATTGTCACGCAGCACCTGTAGGTGAAGTGAGAGTGTGGACGAGGAGATAATATCCTTGTCATCTCGTCAGTCCTGAGGGACGTACGTCTTGTGAGCACAGACGTACAGTGTGTGTGTGTGTGTGGGTACAACGGGAAAACAGATAGATACATAGATTAGCCAAGGACTGAGATGTCATGTAATAGTAGATTATTCCATTGTGGTTAATATTCATTCTTGATCGTCCGTGGGACGGAGTGATATCATTTCATGTGTAGTCTTGCAGGTGTGGAATTTCAACACTGAGCGCTCAGGTATGTGGTAACGTCAGTGATTCCTGGCAATGATTATTGTGGAGTGGCCACAGTGTGGTTTTAATTTCTTGTATTGTTCCCCGGACCGTGACAAATGTGATTATATATACATATTGTGGTTGCAGTATTAACGTAATTTGGTAGAATTTGGTGAGTGACGAGGCTGTCGGGAGTGGCAGCCCTCGCTCTGTCGAGTAACGTAAAACTCGGGAGTGTTTATTCGGCATGCGTGATCGATAAATCACTCACCCATGTGATTTAGGAGTGCGAGATCTCCTTAGTGTTCCCAATAACGTTTGATAGTTGTAGGCTACATGTGTCAGCAGTAATTATATATATATATTATATATATATATATATATATATATATATATATATATATCTATATATATATATATATATATATATATATATATATATATAGATATATATATATATATATATATATATATATTGTGATGATAATCTCTTATCAGAGATTTAGCCTGCTATTTCTACGACTCGCTCCTGTCCTCATCAATATACAAGATACGTTTTGTAGTGGCTAAACGTATTATAAGATAGCCACACGTACCAGCAACTCCCTCCTCCCCCCTACTCCAGCACCTCCCCCACACTCCAGCACCTGGTGACAGTCCACTAGACCATGATGACAGTCCACTAGACCATAGTGACAGTCCACTAGACCATGGTGACAGTCCACTAGACCATGGTGACAGTCCACTAGACCATGGTGACAGTCCACTAGACCATGGTGACAGTCTACTAGACCTGGTGACAGTCTACTAGACCTGGTGACAGTACACTAGACCATGGTGACAGTCCACTAGACCATGGTGACAGTCCACTAGACCATGATGACAGTCCACTAGACCATAGTGACAGTCCACTAGACCATGGTGACAGTCCACTAGACCATGGTGACAGTCCACTAGACCATGGTGACAGTCCACTAGACCATGGTGACAGTCTACTAGACCTGGTGACAGTCTACTAGACCTGGTGACAGTACACTAGACCATGGTGACAGTCCACTAGACCATGGTGACAGTCCACTAGATCTGGTGAAAGTCCACTAGACCTGGTGACAGTCCACTAGACCTGGTGACAGTCCACTAGACCTGGTGACAGTCCACTAGACCTGTGACAGTCCACTAGACTATGGTAACAGTCCACTAGACCTGGTGACACTCCACTAGACCATGGTGACAGTCCACTAGACCATGGTGACAGTCCACTAGACCTGGTGACAGTCCGCTAGACCATGGTGACAGTCCACTAGGCCATGGTGACAGTCCACTAGACCTGGTGACAGTCCACTAGACCATGGTGACAGTCCACCATGGTGACAGTTGGACTGTCACCAGGTCCAGTGGACTGTCACCAGCTCTAGTGGACTGTCACCATGGTCTAGTGGACTGTCACCATGGTCTAGTAGACTGTCACCATTGTCTAGTGGACTGTCACCATGGTCTAGTGGACTGTCACCATGGTCTAGTGGACTGTCACCAGGTCTAGTGGACTGTCACCATGGTCTAGTGGACTGTCACCAGGTCTAGTGGACTGTCACCATGGCCTAGTGGACTGTCACCATGGTCTAGCGGACTGTCACCAGGTCTAGTGGACTGTCACCATGGTCTAGTGGACTGTCACCATGGTCTAGTAGACTGTCACCAGGTCTAGTGGACTGTCACCATGGTCTAGTGGACTGTCACCAGGTCTAGTGGACTGTCACCATAGTCTAGTGGACTGTCACCAGGTCTAGTGGACTGTCACCAGGTCTAGTGGACTGTCACCAGGTCTAGTGGACTGTCACCAGGTCTAGTGGACTTTCACCAGATCAAGTGGACTGTCACCATGGTCTAGTGGACTGTCACCATGGTCTAATGTACTGTCACCAGGTCTAGTAGACTGTCACCAGGTCTAGTAGACTGTCACCATGGTCTAGTGGACTGTCACCATGGTCTAGTGGACTGTCAACATGGTCTAGTGGACTGTCACCATGGTCTAGTGGACTGTCACTATGGTCTAGTGGACTGTCATCATGGTCTAGTGGACTGTCACCAGGTTTAGTGGACTGTCACCATGGTCTAGTGGACTGTCACCATGGTCTAGTAGACTGTCACCAGGTCTAGTGGACTGTCACCATGGTCTAGTGGACTGTCACCAGGTCTAGTGGACTGTCACCATAGTCTAGTGGACTGTCACCAGGTCTAGTGGACTGTCACCAGGTCTAGTGGACTGTCACCAGGTCTAGTGGACTGTCACCAGGTCTAGTGGACTTTCACCAGATCTAGTGGACTGTCACCATGGTCTAGTGGACTGTCACCATGGTCTAGTGTACTGTCACCAGGTCTAGTAGACTGTCACCAGGTCTAGTAGACTGTCACCATGGTCTAGTGGACTGTCACCATGGTCTAGTGGACTGTCAACATGGTCTAGTGGACTGTCACCATGGTCTAGTGGACTGTCACTATGGTCTAGTGGACTGTCATCATGGTCTAGTGGACTGTCACCAGGTTTAGTGGACTGTCACCATGGTCTAGTGGACTGTCACCAGGTCTAGTGGACTGTCACCAGGTCTAGTGGACTGTTACCATGGTCTAGTGGACTGTCACCAGGTTTAGTGGACTGTCACCATGGTCTAGTGGACTGTCACCATGGTCTAGTGGACTGTCACCTGGTCTAGTGGACTGTCACCAGGTCTAGTGTACTGTCACCATGGTCTAGTGGACTGTCACTATCGTCTAGTGGACTGTCACCAGGTCTAGTGGACTGTCACCAGGTCTAGTGGACTGTCACCAGGTCTAGTGGACTGTCACCATGGTCTAGTGGACTGTCACCATGGTCTAGTGGACTGTCACCATGGTCTAGTGGACTGTCACCATTGTCTATTGGACTGTCACTATGGTCTAGTGCACTGTCACCATGGTCTAGTGGACTGTCACCATGGTCTAGTGGACTGTCACCAGCTCTAGTGGACTGTCACAATGGTCTAGTGGACTGTCACCATGGTCTAGTGGACTGTCACCAGCTCTAGTGGACTGTCACCATGGTCTAGTGGACTGTCACCATGGTCTAGTGGACTGTCACCATGGTCTAGTGGACTGTCACCATGGTCTAGTGGACTGTCACCAGGCCTAGTGGACTGTCACCGTGGTCTAGTGGACTGTCACCAGGTCTAGTGGAGTGTCACCATGGTCTAGTGGACTGTCACCAGGTCTAGTGGACTGTCACCATGGTCTAGTGGACTGTCATCATGGTCTAGTGGACTGTCACCATGGTCTAGTGGACTGTCGCGATGGTCTAGTGGACTGTCACAAGGTCTAGTGGACTGTCACCATGGTCTAGTGGACGGTCACCATGGTCTAGTGGACTGTCACCATGGTCTAGTAGACTGTCACCATGGTCTAGTGGATTGTCACCATGGTCTAGTGGACTGTCACCAGCTCTAGTGAACTGTCACCATGGTCTAGTGGACTGTCACCAGGTCTAGTGGACTGTCACCATGGTCTAGTGGACTGTCACCAGGTCTAGTGGACTGTCACCATGGTCTAGTGGACTGTCACCAGTGTTCTTGGTGTGTCACCATGGTCTAGTGGACTGTCACCAGCTCTAGTGGACTGGCACCAGGTCTAGGAGACTGTCACCATGGTCTAGTGGACTGTCACCAGGTCTAGTGGACTGTCACCATGGTCTAGTGGACTGTCACCAGTGTTCTGGTGTGTCACCATGGTCTAGTGGACTATCACCATGGTCAAGTGGACTGTCACTATGGTCTAGTGGACTGTTACCATGGTCTAGTGGATTGTCACCATGGTCTAGTGGACTGTCACCAGGTCTAGTGGACTGTCACTATGGTCTAGTGGACTGTCACCATGGTCTAGTGGACTGTCACCATGGTCTAGTGGACTGTCACCATGGTCTAGTGGACTGTCACCAGGTCTAGTGGACTGTCACCATGGTCTAGTGGACTGTCACCATGGTCTAGTGGACTGTCACCATGGTCTAGTGGACTGTCACCATGGTCTAGTGGACTGTCACCATGGTCTAGTGGTCTGTCACCAGTGTTCTTGGTGTGTCACCATGGTCTAGTGGACTGTCACCAGCTCTAGTGGACTGTCACCAGGTCTAGTGGACTGTCACCATGGTCTAGTGGACTGTCAATATGGTCTAGTGGACTGTCACCAGTCTAGTGGACTGTCACCATGGTCTAGTGGACTGTCACCAGTGTTCTTGGTGTGTCACCATGGTCTAGTGGACTGTCACCATGGTCTAGTGGACTGTCACCATGGTCTAGTGGACTGTCACCATGGTCTAGTGGACTGTCACCATGGTCTAGTGGACTGTCACCAGGTCTAGTGGACTGTCACCATGGTCTAGTGGACTGTCACAATGGCCTAGTGGACGGTCACCATGGTCTAGTGGACTGTCACCATGGTCTAGTGGACTGTCACCATGGTCTAGTGGACTGTCATCATGGTCTAGTGGACTGTCACCATGGTCTAGTGAACTGTCACCATGGTCCATTGGACTGTCATCATGGTCTAGTGGACTGTCACCATGGTCTAGTGGACTGTCATAATGGTCTAGTGGACTGTCACCATGGTCTAGTGGACTGTCACCAGGTCTAGTGGACTGTCACCATGGTCTAGTGGACTGTCACCATGGTCTAGTCGACTGTCACCATGGTCTAGTGGACTGTCACCAGTGTCTAGTTGGTGTTCACCAGGTCTAGTGGACTGTCACCATGGTCTAGTGGACTGTCCCATGGTCTAGTGGACTGTCACCATGGTCTAGTGGACTGTCACCATGGTCTAGTGGACTGTCACCATGGTCTAGTGGACTGTCACCATGGTCTAGTGGACTGTCACCATGGTCTAGTGGACTGTCACCAGTGTTCTTGGTGTGTCACCATGGTCTAGTGGACTGTCACCATGGTCTAGTGGACTGTCACCATGGTCTAGTGGACTGTCACCATGGTCTAGTGGACTGTCACCATGGTCTAGTGGACTGTCACCATGGTCTAGTGGACTGTCACCATGGTCTAGTGGACTGTCACCAGGTCTAGTGGACTGTCACCAGGTCTAGTGGACTGTCACCAGGTCTAGTGGACTGTCACCATGGTCTAGTGGACTGTCACCATGGTCTAGTGGACTGTCACCATGGTCTAGTGGACTGTCACCATGGTCTAGTGGACTGTCACCATGGTCTAGTGGACTGTCACCATGGTCTAGTGGACTGTCACCATGGTCTAGTGACCTGTCACCATGTCTAGTGGACTGTCACCAGGTCTAGTGGACTGTCACCAGGTCTAGTGGACTGTCACCATGTCTAGTGGACTGTCACCATGTCTAGTGGACTGTCACCATGGTCTAGTGGACTGTCACCAGGTCTAGTGACTGTCACCATCTAGTGGACCTGTCACCATGGTCTAGTGGACTGTCACCATGGTCTAGTGGACTGTCCACCATGGTCTAGTGGACTGTCACCAGGTCTAGTGGACTGTCACCAGGTCTAGTGGACTGTCACCATGGTCTAGTGGACTGTCCAATGGTCTAGTGGACTGTCACCATGGTCTAGTGGACTGTCACCATGGTCTAGTGGACTGTCACCAGGTCTAGTGGACTGTCACCATGGTCTAGTGGACTGTCACCATGGTCTAGTGGACTGTCACCATGGTCTAGTGGACTGTCACCAGGTCTAGTGGACTGTCACCAGGTCTAGTGGACTGTCACCATGTCTAGTGGACTGTCACCATGGTCTAGTGGACTGTCACCATGGTCTAGTGGACTGTCACCATGGTCTAGTGGACTGTCACCATGGTCTAGTGGACTGTCACCATGTCTAGTGGACTGTCACCATGGTCTAGTGGACTGTCACCATGGTCTAGTGACTGTCACCATGGTCTAGTGGACTGTCACCAGGTCTAGTGGACTGTCACCATGGTCTAGTGGACTGTCCACCAGGTCTAGTGGACTGTCACCATGGTCTAGTGGACTGTCACCATGGTCTAGTGGACTGTCACCATGGTCTAGTGGACTGTCACATGGTCTAGTGGACTGTCACCATGGTCTAGTGGACTGTCACCATGGTCTAGTGGACTGTCACCATTCTAGTGGACTGTCCCATGGTCTAGTGGACTGTCACCATGGTCTAGTGACTGTCACCAGGTCTAGTGGACTGTCACATGGTCTAGTGGACTGTCACCATGGTCTAGTGGACTGTCACCATGTCTAGTGGACTGTCACCAGGTCTAGTGGACTGTCACCATGGTCTAGTGGACTGTCACCATGGTCTAGTGGACTGTCACCTGGTCTAGTGGACTGTCACCATGGTCTAGTGGACTGTCACCATGGTCTAGTGGACTGTCACCATGGTCTAGTGGACTGTCACCAGGTCTAGTGGACTGTCACCAGGCTAGTGGACTGTCACCAGGTCTAGTGGACTGTCACCAGTCTAGTGGACTGTCCCATGGTCTAGTGGACTGTCACCAGGTCTAGTGGACTGTCACCATGTCTAGTGGACTGTCACCATGGTCTAGTGGACTGTCACCATGGTCTAGTGGACTGTCACCAGGTCTAGTGGACTGTCACCATGGTCTAGTGGACTGTCACCAGGTCTAGTGGACTGTCACCATGGTCTAGTGGACTGTCACCAGGTCTAGTGGACTGTCACCAGGTCTAGTGGACTGTCACCATGGTCTAGTGGACTGTCACCATGGTCTAGTGGACTGTCACCATGGTCTAGTGGACTGTCACCATGGTCTAGTGGACTGTCACCAGGTCTAGTGGACTGTCACCATGGTCTAGTGGACTGTCACCATGGTCTAGTGGACTGTCACCATGGTCTAGTGGACTGTCACCAGGTCTAGTGGACTGTCACCATGGTCTAGTGGACTGTCACCATGGTCTAGTGGACTGTCACCAGGTCTAGTGGACTGTCACCATGGTCTAGTGACTGTCACCATGGTCTAGTGGACTGTCACCCATGTCTAGTGGACTGTCACCAGGTCTAGTGGACTGTCACCATGGTCTAGTGGACTGTCACCATGTCTAGTGGACTGTCACCATGGTCTAGTGGACTGTCACCATGTCTAGTGGACTGTCACCATGGTCTAGTGGACTGTCACCAGGTCTAGTGGACTGTCACCAGGTCTAGTGGACGTCACCATGTCTAGTGGACTGTCCCAGGTCTAGTGGACTGTCACCATGGTCTAGTGGACTGTCACCAGGGTCTAGTGGACTGTCACCATGGTCTAGTGGACTGTCACCATGGTCTAGTGGACTGTCACCAGGTCTAGTGGACTGTCACCAGGTCTAGTGGACTGTCACCATGGTCTAGTGGACTGTCACCAGGTCTAGTGGACTGTCACCATGGTCTAAGGACTGTCACCATGGTCTAGTGGACTGTCACCATGGTCTAGTGGACTGTCACCATGGTCTAGTGGACTGTCACCAGTCTAGTGGACTGTCACCATGTTCTTGGACTGTCACCATGGTCTAGTGGACTGTCACCATGGTCTAGTGGACTGTCACCATGGTCTAGTGGACTGTCACCATGGTCTAGTGGACTGTCACCATGGTCTAGTGGACTGTCACCAGGTCTAGTGGACTGTCACCAGTCTAGGACTGTCACCATGGTCTAGTGGACTGTCACCATGGTCTAGTGGACTGTCACCATGGTCTAGTGGACTGTCACCATGGTCTAGTGGACTGTCACCATGGTCTAGTGGACTGTCACCAGGTCTAGTGGACTGTCACCATGTTCTAGTGGACTGTCACCACGGTCTAGTGGACTGTCACCAGGTCTAGTGGACTGTCACCAGGTCTAGTGGACTGTCACCATGTCTAGTGGACTGTCACCATGGTCTAGTGACTGTCACCATGGTCTAGTGGACTGTCACCAGGTCTAGTGGACTGTCACCATGGTCTAGTGGACTGTCACCATTGTCTAGTGGACTGTCACCATGTCTAGTGGACTGTCACCATGTCTAGTGGACTGTCACCATGGTCTAGTGACTGTCACCATGGTCTAGTGGACTGTCACCATGGTCTAGTGGACTGTCACCATGGTCTAGTGGACTGTCACCATGGTCTAGTGGACTGTCACCGGTCTAGTGGACTGTCACCATGGTCTAGTGGACTGTCACCGGTCTAGTGGACTGTCACCATGGTCTAGTGGACTGTCACCATGGTCTAGTGGACTGTCACCATGGTCTAGTGGACTGTCACATGTCTAGTGGACTGTCACCATGGTCTAGTGGACTGTCACCATGGTCTAGTGGACTGTCACCAGGTCTAGTGGACTGTCACCATGGTCTAGTGGACTGTCACCATGGTCTAGTGGACTGTCACCATGTCTAGTGACTGTCACCATGGTCTAGTGGACTGTCACTGGTCTAGTGGACTGTCACCATGTCTAGTGGACTGTCACCATGGTCTAGTGGACTGTCACCAGGTCTAGTGGACTGTCACCATGGTCTAGTGGACTGTCACCAGGTCTAGTGGACTGTCACCATGGTCTAGTGGACTGTCACCAGTGNTGTCACCAGCTCTAGTGGACTGTCACCAGGGCTAGTGGACTGTCACCAGGTCTAGTGGACTGTCACCAGGTCTAGTGGACTGTCACAATGTCTAGTGGACTGTCACCATGGTCTAGTGGACTGTCACCAGGTCTAGTGGACTGTCACCAGCTAAGTGGGACTGTCACAGCTCTAGTGGACTGTCACCAGGGTCTAGTGGACTGTCACCAGCTCTAGTGGACTGTCACCAGCTCTAATGGACTGTCACCAGCTCTAGTGGACTGTCAACAGTTCTAGTGACTGTCACCAGCTCTAGTGGACTGTCACCAGTGTTTGGTGTGTCACTAGCTCTAGTGGACTGTCACCAGTGTCTGGGTGTACACCAGCTCAAGTGGACTGTCACCAGCTCTAGTGGACTGTCACCAGTGTCTTGGGTGTCACCAACTCTAGGGACTGTCACCAGCTCTAGTGGACTGTCAAGAGGTTATTGGTGTGTCACCAGCTCTAGTGGACTGTCACCAGCTCTTGTACTGTCACAGTGTCTAGTGTGTCACCAGTCTTGTGGACTGTCACCAGGGCTAGTGGACTGTCACCAGGTCTAGTGGACTGTCACCATGGTCTAGTGGACTGTCACCATGGTCTAGTGGACTGTCACCATGGTTAGGGACTGTCACCAGGTCTAGTGGACTGTCACCAGTCTAGTGGAACTGTCACCAGCATAGTGGACTGTCACCATGGTCTAGTGGACTGTCACCATGGTCTAGTGGACTGTCACCAGGTCTAGTGGATGTCACCATGGACTAGTGGACTGTCACCATGGTCTAGTGGACTGTCACCATGGTTAGTGGACTGTCACCATGGTCTAGTGGACTGTCACCATGGTCTAGTGGACTATCACCATGGTCTAGTGGACTGTCACCATGGTCTAGTGGACTGCCACCATGGTCTAGTGAACTGTCCCATGGTCTAGTGGACTGTCACCATGGTCTAGTGGACTGTCACCAGCTCGAGTGGACTGTCACCAGGTCTAGTGGACTGTCACTATGGTCTAGTGGACTGTCACCATGGTCTAGTGGACTGTCACCAGGTATAGTGGACTGTCACCATGGTCTAGTGGACTGTCACCATGGTCTAGTGGACTGTCACCAGGCTAGTGGGACTGTCACCATGATCTAGTGGACTGTCACCATGTCTAGTCACTCTAGTGGACTGTCACCATGTCTAGTCACTCTAGTGGACTGTCACCATGGTCTAGTGGACTGTCACAATGGTATAGTGGACTGTCACCATGATTAGTGGACTGTCACCATGGTCTAGTGGACTGTCACCATGGTCTAGTGGACTGTCACCAGGTCTAGTGGACTGTCACCAGGTCTAGTGGACTGTCATCATGGTCTAGTGGACTGTCACTATGGTCTAGTGGACTGTCACCAGTCTAGTGGACTGTCACCAGCTCTAGTGGACTGTCACCATGGTCTAGTGGACTGTCACAAGGCTAGTGAACTGTCACCATGGTCTAGAGGACTGTCACCAGGTCTAGTGGACTGTCAACTTGGTTAGTGGACTGTCACTATGGTCTAGTGGACTGTCACCATGGTCTAGTGGACTGTCACCATGGTCTAGTGGACTGTCACCAGGTCTAGTGGACTGTCACCATGGTCTAGTGGACTGACACATGGTCTAGTGGACTGTCACCATGGTCTAGTGGACTGTCACCGGTCTAGTGGACTGTCACCAGGTCTAGTGGACTGTCACCAGGACTAGTGGACTGTCACCGGGTCTAGTGGACTGTCACCAGGTCTAGGGGACTGTCACCATGGTCTAGTGGACTGTCACCATGGTCTAGTGGACTGTCATTATGGCCTAGTGGACTGTCACCAGGTCTAGTGGACTGTCACCATGGTCTAGTGGACTGTCACCATGGTCTAGGGACTGTCACCAGGTCTAGTGGACTGTCACAATGGTCTAGTGGACTGTCACCATGGCTAGTGGACTGTCACCAGGTCAAGTGGACTCACATGTCTAGTGGACTGTCACCATGGTCTAGTGGACTGTCACCAGGTAGTGGACTGTCACCAGGTCTATTGACTGTCACCATGGTCTAGTGGACTGTCACCAGTCTAGTGGACTGTCACCATGGTCTAGTGGACTGTCACCATGGTCTAGTGGACTGTCACCAGGTCTAGTGGACTGTCGCCATGGTCTAGTGGACTGTAACCAAGGTCTAGTGGACTGTCACCATGGTCTAGTGGACTGTCACCATGGTCTAGTGGACTGTCACCAGGTCTAGTGGACTGTCGCCATGGTCTAGTGGACTGTCACCATGGTCTAGTGGACTGTCACCAGGACTAGTGGACTGTCACCATGGTCTAGTGGACTCTCACCAGTTCTAGTGGACTGTCACCATGGTGAGTGGACTGTCACCATGGTCTAGTGGACTGTCACCATGTCTAGTGGACTGTCCCATGGTCTAGTGGACTGGCACAAGTCTAGTGGACTGTCACCAGGTCTAGTGGACTGTCACCAGGGCTAGTGGACTGTAACCATGGTCTAGTGGACTGTCACCATGGTCTAGTGGACTGTCACCAGGTCTAGTGGACTGTCACCAGCTCTAGTGGACTGTCACCAGCTCTAGTGGACTGTCACCAGTGTTCTTGTGTGTCACCAACTCTAGTGACTGTCACCAGCTCTAGTGGACTGTCCCAGCTCTAGTGGACTGTCACCAGCTCTAGTGGACTGTCACCAGCTCTAGTGGACTGTCACCAGCTCTAGTGGACTGTCACCAGTGTTCTTGGTATGTCACTAGCTCTAGTGGACTGTCACCAGTGTTCTTGGTGTGTCACCAGCTCAAGTGGACTGTCACCAGTTCAAGTGGACTGTCACCAGTGTTCTTGGTGTGTCACCAACTCTAGTGGACTGTCACCAGCTCTAGTGGACTGTCACCAGTGTTCTTGGTGTGTCACCAGCTCTAGTGGACTGTCACCAGCTCTAGTTTACTGTCACCAGTGTTCTTAGTGTGTCACCAGCTCTAGTGGACTGTCACCAGGGCTAGTGGACTGTCACCAGGTCTAGTGGACTGTCACCATGGTCTAGTGGACTGTCACCATGGTCTAGTGGACTGTCACCATGGTCTAGTGGACTGTCACCAGGTCTAGTGGACTGTCACCAGCTCTAGTGGACTGTCACCAGCTCTAGTGGACTGTCACCATGGTCTAGTGGACTGTCACCAGCTCTAGTGGACTGTCACCAGCTCTAATGGACTGTCACCAGCTCTAGTGGACTGTCACCAGTTCTAGTGGACTGTCACCAGCTCTAGTGGACTGTCACCAGTGTTCTTGGTGTGTCACTAGCTCTAGTGGACTGTCACCAGTGTTCTTGGTGTGTCACCAGCTCAAGTGGACTGTCACCAGCTCTAGTGGACTGTCACCAGTGTTCTTGGTGTGTCACCAACTCTAGTGGACTGTCACCAGCTCTAGTGGACTGTCAAGAGTGTTCTTGGTGTGTCACCAGCTCTAGTGGACTGTCACCAGCTCTAGTTTACTGTCACCAGTGTTCTTAGTGTGTCACCAGCTCTTGTGGACTGTCACCAGGGCTAGTGGACTGTCACCAGGTCTAGTGGACTGTCACCATGGTCTAGTGGACTGTCACCATGGTCTAGTGGACTGTCACCATGGTCTAGTGGACTGTCACCAGGTCTAGTGGACTGTCACCAGCTCTAGTGGACTGTCACCAGCTATAGTGGACTGTCACCATGGTCTAGTGGACTGTCACCATGGTCTAGTGGACTGTCACCAGGTCTAGTGGACTGTCACCATGGACTAGTGGACTGTCACCATGGTCTAGTGGACTGTAACCATGGTCTAGTGGACTGTCACCATGGTCTAGTGGACTGTCACCATGGTCTAGTGGACTATCACCATGGTCTAGAGGACTGTCACCATGGTCTAGTGGACTGCCACCATGGTCTAGTGAACTGTCACCATGGTCTAGTGGACTGTCACCATGGTCTAGTGGACTGTCACCAGCTCGAGTGGACTGTCACCAGGTCTAGTGGACTGTCACTATGGTCTAGTGGACTGTCACCATGGTCTAGTGGACTGTCACCAGGTCTAGTGGACTGTCACCATGGTCTAGTGGACTGTCACCATGGTCTAGTGGACTGTCACCAGGTCTAGTGGACTGTCACCATGATCTAGTGGACTGTCACCATTGTCTAGTCACTCTAGTGGACTGTCACCATGGTCTAGTCACTCTAGTGGACTGTCACCATGGTCTAGTGGACTGTCACAATGGTATAGTGGACTGTCACCATGATCTAGTGGACTGTCACCATGGTCTAGTGGACTGTCACCATGGTCTAGTGGACTGTCACCAGGTCTAGTGGACTGTCACCAGGTCTAGTGGACTGTCATCATACCTTACCTTGAGGATACCTTGAGGTGCTTCCGGGGCTTATCGTCCCCGCGGCCCGGTCATCGACCAGGCCTCCTGGCTGCTGGACTGATCAACCAGGCTGTTGGACGCGGCTGCTCGCAGCCTGACGTATGAGTCACAGCCTGGTTGATCAGGTATCCTTTGGAGGTGCTTATCCAGTTCTCTCTTGAACACTGTGAGGGGTTTGCCAGTTATGTCCCTTATGTGTAGTGGAAGCGTGTTGAACAGTCTCGGGCCTCTGATGTTGATAGAGTTCTCTCTCAGAGTACCAGTTGCACCTCTGCTTTTCAACGGGGGTATTCTTCACATCCTGCCATGTCTTCTGGTCTCATGTGATGTTATTTCTGTGTGCAGGTTTGGGACCAGCCCCTCTAATATTTTCCACGTGTAAATTATTATGTATCTCTCCCGCCTGCGCTCAAGGGAATACAGATTTAGGCTCTTTAGTCGGTCCCAATAGTTTAGATGTTTTACCGAGTGGATTCTAGCAGTAAAGGATCTCTGCACGCTCTCCAGGTCAGCAATTTCACCCGCAGTGAAAGGGGCTGTCATTGTGCAGCAGTACTCCACTCTAGAGAGCACAAGCGTTTTGAAAAGTGTCATCATCGGTATAGCATCTCTAGTGTGAAAAGTTCTTGTTATCCAACCTGTCATTTTTCTTGCAGTTGTGACGGCTACTTTATTGTGTTCTTTAAAGGTAAGGTCTTCCGACATGAGTACACCCAGATCCTTTACATTGCCTTTTCGTTCTATGTCCTATCATGGTCTAGTGGACTGTCACTATGGTCTAGTGGACTGTCACCAGGTCTAGTGGACTGTCACCAGCTCTAGTGGACTGTCACCATGGTCTAGTGGACTGTCACCAGGTCTAGTGAACTGTCACCATGGTCTAGAGGACTGTCACCAGGTCTAGTGGACTGTCACCATGGTCTAGTGGACTGTCACTATGGTCTAGTGGACTGTCACCATGGTCTAGTGGACTGTCACCATGGTCTAGTGGACTGTCACCAGGTCTAGTGGACTGTCACCATGGTCTAGTGGACTGACACCATGGTCTAGTGGACTGTCACCATGGTCTAGTGGATGTCACCAGGTCTAGTGGACTGTCACCAGGTCTAGTGGAATGTCACCAGGACTAGTGGACTGTCACCGGGTCTAGTGGACTGTCACCATGGTCTAGTGGACTGTCACCATGGTCTAGTGGACTGTCACCATGGTCTAGTGGACTGTCATTATGGCCTAGTGGACTGTCACCAGGTCTAGTGGACTGTCACCATGGTCTAGTGGACTGTCACCATGGATAGGACTGTCACCAGGTCTAGTGGACTGTCACCATGGACTAGTGGACTGTAACCAGGTCAAGGACTGTCACCATGGCTAGTGGACTGTAACCAGGTCAAGTGGACTGTCACCATGGTCTAGTGGACTGTCACCATGGTCTAGTGGACTGTCACCAGGTCTAGTGGACTGTCACCAGGTCTATTGGACTGTCACCATGGTCTAGTGAACTGTCACCAGGTCTAGTGGACTGTCACCATGGTCTAGTGGACTGTCACCATGGTCTAGTGGACTGTCACCAGGTCTAGTGGACTGTCGCCATGGTCTAGTGGAATGTCACCAAGGTCTAGTGGACTGTCACCAGGTCTAGTGGACTGTCACCATGGTCTAGTGGACTGTCACCAGGTCTAGTGGACTGTCACCAGGTCTATTGGACTGTCACCATGGTCTAGTGGACTGTCACCAGGTCTAGTGGACTGTCACCATGGTCTAGTGGACTGTCACCATGGTCTAGTGGACTGTCACCAGGTCTAGTGGACTGTCGCCATGTCTAGTGGAATGTAACCAAGGTCTAGTGGACGTCACCATGGTCTAGTGGACTGTCACCATGGTCTAGTGGACTGTCACCAGGTCTAGTGGACTGTCGCCATGGTCTAGTGGAATGTCACCATGGTCTAGTGGACTGTCACCATGGTCTAGTGGACTGTCACCAGGACTAGTGGACTGTCACCATGGTCTAGTGGACTCTCACCAGGTCTAGTGGACTGTCACCATGGTCTAGTGACTGTCACCATGGTCTAGTGGACTGTCACCATGGTCTAGTGGACTGTCACCATGGTCTAGTGGACTGGCACAAGGTCTAGTGGACTGTCACCAGGTCTAGTGGACTGTCACCAGGGCTAGTGGACTGTAACCATGGTCTAGTGGACTGTCACCATGGTCTAGTGGACTGTCACCAGGTCTAGTGGACTGTCCCAGCTCTAGTGGACTGTCACCAGCTCTAGTGGACTGTCACCAGTGTTCTTGGTGTGTCACCAACTCTAGTGGACTGTCACAGCTCTAGTGGACTGTCACCAGCTCTAGTGGACTGTCACCAGCTCTAGTGGACTGTCACCAGTTCTAGTGGACTGTCACCAGATCTAGTGGACTGTCACCAGGTCTTGGTGTGTCACTAGCTCTAGTGGACTGTCACCAGTGTCTTGGTGTGTCACCAGCTCAAGTGGACTGTCACCAGCTCTAGTGGACTGTCACCAGTGTTCTTGTGTGTCAGCAACTCTAGTGGACTGTCACCAGCTNAATGCTTCAGGACAAAACTTACTACAAATTTGCACATTTTTTGCGATGCCTCTGGCAAAGCATATGGCGCTGCAGCCTACTTAGTCAATAGTGCACAATCAATTTTACTCACATCTAAAGCGAGAGTTGCTCCAATCAAGAAGAGATCTTTACCTCAAATGGAGTTAACTGCATTGCTAGTGGGAGTAAGATTGGCTCATTGCCTGACCAAGACACTCAATAATATTCACTTTGGTGAGATCGTAGTGTGGTCAGACAATGAGGCAGTCTTACAATGGGTAAGGAATAACAACAATAAAACTCCCTACGTTAGTAATCGCGTTAGGGAAATCATGAATTATCTGCTGGATATAAATTCAGACATGTCCCCACTAAGGACAATCCTGCAGATTACTTATCAAGAGGTTTAACATTTAAACAGCTAAGTAAGTCTTCGATGTGGTTTAATGGACCTTCATGGCTTGTTAGTGGTCAGTGGCCCAAACAGAAACCACAAGTCATAGTGACCAGTATCACTACTCCCATGAAAGACCCAGAACCTCATCGAGTCTCAGCTATTAATCCTCACAATTATTCTAACTTGAGTAAGTTATTAAGAGTGACAGCACATGTGTTTGATTTCTTGCCAAGATAGGAATCAAGCATAAGTTTCCCAATCCTATCATCTACTGGATCAAACGTGCACAACAAGAGACATATGGAAGTGAATATGAAAATCTTCCAGATAAATTAACCAAGTCTCTAGGTATCTGGTATGATACCAACACTCATAATATATTAAGGTGTGGAGGACGTTTGCTTCATGCAAAAATTGATTTGGACACAAAGAATCCAATCCTTCTACCACGTCACCACGTTATTACCAAACTTCTAGTTTTACATCACCATCAATATGGTACTTTGCATGGTGGAGTGTTAGACACACTCACCGACCTCAGACAGAAATATTGGCTTCCTCAAGGTCGTCAAACTGTCAAATCAATTATTAAGTCCTGTATAATCTGTCAACGCTACGATGCTCGAGTGTGTCCTTACCCAGGACCACCACCACTCCCTAAAGAGAGGGTAGTTCATCTTCGTCCGTTTGAGACTACTGTGTCGATTACACAGGAGCCTGCTCACTTGCAATGCAATCCGGATAAGATACCAGTGAAAGCTTATATTTGCCTCTTCACATGTGCTACCACACGAGGCGTACATTTAGAAGTGACTTCTGACATGAGTGCTGAAGCCTTCATCCAAGCTTTTCGTAGATTTGCAGCTCGCAGATCCTGTCCCAAACTCATGATATCTGATAATGGCTCAAATTTTGTGGCAGGAGAAGCCTGCTTACGAGAGATATGGAATCATCCAGAAGTGCAGTCTGTCATGCAGAGACGACAATGCCACTGGAAATTTATTGCTCCCAGAGCCCCCTGGCAAGGTGGGTTCTACGAACGAATGATAGGGACTGTCAAGAAGTGTTTAAGGAAGACCTTGCATCGACAGAAAATTAGTTACTCAGAACTCCAAACACTCGTCGTGGAAATTGAGGCGCGAGTCAACAATCGCCCATTAACTTATCTATCAGATGATTTCTCACAGAGAGAGCCTTGAGTCCCTCGCATTTAATACATGGAGGCCTGCTGAGCCCTCTGATACCTTTGGCAGAAGAGGACCCCGTCGATCCTTCCTATGTAACCAGGAGTGACTTAGTACAAAGTTACCAACATCTCTCTAGAGTAATTGAAAGGTGGAATGAGGTGTGGACTCGAGAGTACCTCACCGCTCTACGAGAGTACCACTATGGAGCTTCGAGCCCCTATAATAAAGTACAGCTTAAACCAGGAGACCTAGTATTAGTTGACAGTGATGGACCAAGGTCAGAATGGCCTATAGGCAAAATTGTTGCAATCCACCCAGATCGCCAAGGTATCCTGAGAGTAGTACGAGTTTTGTGCAAAGGCACTACTACTCTAAAGACATTAGAGAAGTTGGTACCTCTCGAATTAGCAGAACGAGATGTTTATCAGAACCAGCTTCAACAGTTTCCGAGGACAATTCTGATCCACCGAGCACACGCCCCACTAGAGCAGCTGCTCAACAATGTAAAAGGAAACTACAAGCCTATTATAGCTCTGACTAAGAGCAAATAATTTTTCATCCAATTTGAGTGATCATGATGATACTGTGTTGTGATGTCTAGTAACCAATCAGCTACAAGTCACAATGACCCAGACATTCACCTCACAGTAGAGTCTCAGTTACTTGAATTGTATGATTCAATCATTAAGTTGTGTAAACTATTAATTATGACATTAATTTTCATGTCTTAAATTCTTGTATGTCCTTGACATTTACGGGACATCCGTTGTGTGTGTACTAACATACTAACATACTAACCTACTAACTTCGGGATAGGTACGTCAGTACTCAACATGGCACTGCGACCCGAGTTTTCTCCCCCGGAGTTATGTTGGAAATTTCCAACACTTATCATCCATTATTATCTATGATAAATTAATATAATTACATTTGCAGTAGCTCTTAACACCACTAACCATAGTGTTAATATAAATTAATCTGAGCATATTGCTGATAATATTACTCCTGATAATGTAAATCAAGAGTTATTAATTGAAATTATTCAGTAACAGTTTTTATTCTGTTACGTTTGAATGCTCTGGAGAAGTATAAATATTATCTCCATTTCTCGCTAGAGATTATTTATCGAGAATATTATAATTATTAATTCCCTATAATTTCAACCCAGTTCATATTATCGCATTTTCATCCATAATTACGCGGGAAAGAATAGTTTGTGTTTAATAATTTCCGTGGTGAATGCGAGAGCGGGGAGAGGGAGACGCCATTACGCCATACTACATCAACAAGGCACACGCACGAGACAGCGGTGGAGCACGTGGCATAATTGAGAATTCTTGTCGATAAGAATTACGTCGACACTCAATTAATAAGTGGAATTTACTTGCCAGTGTTCTCTAGTGCCTCAATAGTGAACCAGCGTCTACAATTACCATCCGGACCGCAATTGAGTGTGCACAGCAGTGAACACTGAGTCCAGCAGACGCTCCTCTCGGCAAACCTTAGTACTCGGTTACGCTCACAGGTTTCTTTCTTTTGGATGCATCTTTAATTAGAGCCTTAGTGAGTAGTTTGTCGTTAGGAAGAGAGATAAATACAACAAACGTTAGTAATATTTATTACTCAGTTCAGCTTCATGAATATATGAGCACAATTTGTAGCCTAGTCAATTGCTACTTTATATTTCTTGTATTACAGCGTGTATTTGAGACGCCAGCAAGATTGTCATCCATCGTGTTATTTACCTCGAGTCATTTATCTATGGGGATTCTGTGATCACGAGGACGAGTGATGAACTGGCGTTAGAAATCGTCTTACAGCTAAGACCCTTTTTTCTTATAAATTTATTCAATTTAATTATTGTTCTATAATGAGATTAAATGAATATTTTGATTACCATATATTTACATATGTTGTAGTTAGATTTACCATTCCAATGCATAATGAACTAGTGACGAACCACACTGGTTCCTAGATATATATGAATTTCTAGAAATAACCCCCAATGTTGATATTTGAGGCTTTGACTTTAATTAATAATTACAGTCTTCATTATTTCAAGTGAATACATTGAATAATTTTCCATAGACATGGTTCTCTGGTGTCATTCTAATGATCAATTTTATTGTTTTCCCTCTTTTCTCAAAAGCGTGGTCCTTCGATTAATTTTAAATAACAATAAACAATTTATTTTCTGAGTTCAAGCCCAGATAACCCAACAAATGTCACTTGGTCTAGTGGACTGTCCCATGGTCTAGTGGACTGTCACCATGGTCTAGTGGACTGTCACCATGGTCTAGTGGACTGTCACCATGGTCTAGGGACTCACCAGCTCTAGTGGACTGTCACCAGGTCTAGTGGACTGTCACCATGGTCTAGGTGGACTGTCAATGTGGTCTAGTGGACTGTCACCAGGTCTAGTGGACTGTCACCATGGTCTAGTGGACTGTCACCATGGTCTAGTGGACTGTCACCAGCTCTAGTGGACTGTCACCAGGTCTAGTGGACTGTCACCATGGTCTAGTGGACTGTCACCATGGTCTAGTGGACTGTCACTATGGTCTAGTGGACTGTCACCATGGTCTAGTGGACTGTCACCATGATCTAGTGGACTGTCACCATGGTCTAGTGGACTGTCACCATGGTCTAGTGGACTGTCACCAGGTCTAGTGGACTGTCACCAGTCTAGTGGACTGTCACCATGGTCTAGTGGACTGTCACCATGGCTAGTGGACTGTCACCAGGTCTAGTGGACTGTCCAGCTCTAGTGGACTGTCACCATGGTCTAGTGGACTGTCACCAGGTCTAGTGGACTGTCACCATGGTCTAGTGGACTGTCACCATGGTCTAGTGGACTGTCACCCAGGTCTAGTGGACTGTCACCAGTCTAGTGGACTGTCCAAGGTCTAGTGGACTGTCACCAAATCTAGTGGACTGTCACATGGTCTAGTGGACTGTCACCAGGTCTAGTGGACTGTCACCAGGTCTAGTGGACTGTCACCAGGTCTAGTGGACTGTCACCATGGTCTAGTGGACTGTCCATGGTCTAGTGGACTGTCACATGGTCTAGTGGACTGTCACCTGGTCTAGTGGACTGTCACCATGGTCTAGTGGACTGTCACCTTGGTCTAGTGGACTGTCACCATGGTCTAGTGGACTGTCACCATGGTCTAGTGGACTGTCACCAGGTCTAGTGGACTGTCACCATGTCTAGTGGACTGTCACCAGCTAGGGACTGTCACCAGGTCTAGTGGACTGTCACCATGGTCTAGTGGACTGTCACCTGGTCTAGTGGACTGTCACCAGGTCTAGTGGACTGTCACCATGGTCTAGTGGACTGTCACCATGGTCTAGGGACTGTCACCAGGTCTAGTGGACTGTCACCAGGTCTAGTGGACTGTCACCATGGTCTAGTGGACTGTCACCATGGTCTAGTGGACTGTCACCATGGTCTAGTGGACTGTCACCATGGTCTAGTGGACTGTCACCATGATCTAGTGGACTGTCACCATGGTCTAGTGGACTGTCACCATGGTCTAGTGGACTGTCACCAGGTCTAGTGGACTGTCACCAGGTCTAGTGGACTGTCACCATGGTCTAGTGGACTGTCACCATGGCGTAGTGGACTGTCACCAGGTCTAGTGGACTGTCACCAGGTCTAGTGGACTGTCACCATGGTCTAGTGGACTGTCACCAGGTCTAGTGGACTGTCACCATGGTCTAGTGGACTGTCACCATGGTCTAGTGGACTGTCACCAGGTCTAGTGGACTGTCACCAGTCTAGTGGACTGTCACAGGTCTAGTGACTGTCACCAGGTCTAGTGGACTGTCACCAGGTCTAGTGGACTGTCACCATGGTCTAGTGGACTGTCACCAGGTCTAGTGGACTGTCACCAGGTCTAGTGGACTGTCACCATGGTCTAGTGGACTGTCACCATGGTCTAGTGGACTGTCACCATGGTCTAGTGGACTGTCACCATGGTCTAGTGGACTGTCACCATGGTCTAGTGGACTGTCACCATGGTCTAGTGGACTGTCACCATGGTCTAGTGGACTGTCACCATGGTCTAGTGGACTGTCACCATGGTCTAGTGGACTGTCACCAGTCCAAACCCAGGTCTACATGGTCTAGTGGACTGTCACCAGGTCTAGTGGACTGTCACCAGGTCTAGTGGACTGTCACCAGGTCTAGTGGACTGTCACCATGGTCTAGGGACTGTCACCATGGTCTAGTGGACTGTCACCATGGTCTAGTGGACTGTCACCATGGTCTAGGGACTGTCACCATGGTCTAGTGGACTGTCACCAGGTCTAGTGGACTGTCACATGGTCTAGTGGACTGTCACCATGGTCTAGTGGACTGTCACCATGGTCTAGTGGACTGTCACCATGGTCTAGTGGACTGTCACCATGGTCTAGTGGACTGTCACCATGGTCTAGTGGACTGTCACCATGGTCTAGTGGACTGTCACCATGGTCTAGTGGACTGTCACCAGGTCTAGTGGACTGTCACCAGGTCTAGTGGACTGTCACCATGGTCTAGTGGACTGTCACCATGGCGTAGTGGACTGTCACCAGGTCTAGTGGACTGTCACCAGGTCTAGTGGACTGTCACCATGGTCTAGTGGACTGTCACCAGGTCTAGTGGACTGTCACCATGGTCTAGTGGACTGTCACCATGGTCTAGTGGACTGTCACCAGGTCTAGTGGACTGTCACCAACTCTAGTGGACTGTCACCAGGTCTAGTGGACTGTCACCAACTCTAGTGGACTGTCACCATGGTCTAGTGGACTGTCACCAGGTCTAGTGGACTGTCACCAGGTCTAGTGGACTGTCACCAGGTCTAGTGGACTGTCACCATGGTCTAGTGGACTGTCACCATGGTCTAGTGGACTGTCACCATGGTCTAGTGGACTGTCACCATGGTCTAGTGGACTGTCACCATGGTCTAGTGGACTGTCACCATGGTCTAGTGGACTGTCACCATGGTCTAGTGGACTGTCACCATGGTCTAGTGGACTGTCACCATGGTCTAGTGGACTGTCACCATGGTCTAGTGGACTGTCACCAGCTCTAGTGGACTGTCACCAGGTCTAGTGGACTGTCACCATGGTCTAGTGGACTGTCACCATGGTCTAGTGGACTGTCACCAGGTCTAGTGGACTGTCACCATGGTCTAGTGGACTGTCACCATGGTCTAGTGGACTGTCACCAGGTCTAGTGGACTGTCACCAGGTCTAGTGGACTGTCACCATGGTCTAGTGGACTGTCACCATGGTCTAGTGGACTGTCACCATGGTCTAGTGGACTGTCACCAGGTCTAGTGGACTGTCACCATGTCTAGTGGACTGTCACCATGGTCTAGTGGACTGTCACCATGGTCTAGTGGACTGTCACCAGGTCTAGTGGACTGTCACCAGGTCTAGTGGACTGTCACCATGGTCTAGTGGACTGTCACCAGGCGTAGTGGACTGTCACCAGGTCTAGTGGACTGTCACCAGGTCTAGTGGACTGTCACCATGGTCTAGTGGACTGTCACCAGGTCTAGTGGACTGTCACCATGGTCTAGTGGACTGTCACTATGGTCTAGTGGACTGTCACCAGGTCTAGTGGACTGTCACAAACTAGTGGACTGTCACCAGGTCTAGTGGACTGTCACCAACTCTAGTGGACTGTCACCAGGTCTAGTGGACTGTCACCAGGTCTAGTGGACTGTCACCAGGTCTAGTGGACTGTCACCAGGTCTAGTGGACTGTCACCATGGTCTAGTGGACTGTCACCATGGTCTAGTGGACTGTCACCATGGTCTAGTGGACTGTCACCATGGTCTAGTGGACTGTCACCATGGTCTAGTGGACTGTCACCATGGTCTAGTGGACTGTCACCATGGTCTAGTGGACTGTCACCAGGTCTAGTGGACTGTCACCATGGTCTAGTGGACTGTCACCAGGTCTAGTGGACTGTCACCAGGTCTAGTGGACTGTCACCAGGTCTAGTGGACTGTCACCAGGTCTAGTGGACTGTCACCATGGTCTAGTGGACTGTCACCATGGTCTAGTGGACTGTCACCATGGTCTAGTGGACTGTCACCATGGTCTAGTGGACTGTCACCATGGTCTAGTGGACTGTCACCATGGTCTAGTGGACTGTCACCATGGTCTAGTGGACTGTCACCATGGTCTAGTGGACTGTCACCATGGTCTAGTGGACTGTCACCATGGTCTAGTGGACTGTCACCATGGTCTAGTGGACTGTCACCATGGTCTAGTGGACTGTCACATGGTCTAGTGGACTGTCACCATGGTCTAGTGGACTGTCACCATGGTCTAGTGGACTGTCACCATGGTCTAGTGGACTGTCACCAGGTCTAGTGGACTGTCACCAGGTCTAGTGGACTGTCACCAGGTCTAGTGGACTGTCACCAGGTCTAGTGGACTGTCACCAGGTCTAGTGGACTGTCACCAGGTCTAGTGGACTGTCACCAGGTCTAGTGGACTGTCACCAGGTCTAGTGCACTGTCACCAGCTCTAGTGGACTGTCACCAGGTCTAGTGGACTGTCACCAGTGTCTTGGTGTGTCACCAACTCTAGTGGACTGTCACCAGCTCTAGTGGACTGTCACCATGGTCTAGTGGACTGTCACCATGGTCTAGTGGACTGTCACCAGGTCTAGTGGACTCACACATGGTCTAGTGGACTGTCACCATGGTCTAGTGGACTGTCACCAGGTCTAGTGGACTGTCACCATGGTCTAGTGGACTGTCACATGGTCTAGTGGACTGTCACCATGGTCTAGTGGACTGTCACCATGGTCTAGTGGACTGTCACCATGGTCTAGTGGACTGTCACCAGGTCTAGTGGACTGTCACCAGCTCTAGTGGACTGTCACCAGGTCTAGTGGACTGTCACCAGGTCTAGTGGACTGTCACCAGGTCTAGTGGACTGTCACCAGGTCTAGTGGACTGTCACCATGGTCTAGTGGACTGTCACCATGGTCTAGTGGACTGTCACCATGGTCTAGTGGACTGTCACCATGGTCTAGTGGACTGTCACCATGGTCTAGTGGACTGTCACCATGGTCTAGTGGACTGTCACCATGGTTAGTGGACTGTCACCAGGTCTAGTGGACTGTCACCATGGTCTAGTGGACTGTCACCATGGTCTAGTGGACTGTCACCAGGTCTAGTGGACTGTCACCAGGTCTAGTGGACTGTCACCATGGTCTAGTGGACTGTCACCATGGTCTAGTGGACTGTCACCAGGTCTAGTGGACTGTCACCATGGTCTAGTGGACTGTCACCATGGTCTAGTGGACTGTCACCAGTCTAGTGGACTGTCACCAGGTCAGTGGACTGTCACCATGGTCTAGTGGACTGTCACCTGGTCTAGTGGACTGTCACCATGGTCTAGTGGACTGTCACCATGGTCTAGTGGACTGTCACCATGGTCTAGTGGACTGTCACCATGGTCTAGTGGACTGTCACCATGGTCTAGTGGACTGTCACCAGGTCTAGTGGACTGTCACCAGTCTAGTGACTGTCACCATGGTCTAGTGACTGTCACCATGGTCTAGTGGACTGTCACCAGGTCTAGTGGACTGTCACCAGGTCTAGTGGACTGTAACCATGTCTAGTGGACTGTCACCAGGTCTAGTGGACTGTCACCAGGTCTAGTGGACTGTCACCAGGTCTAGTGGACTGTCACCATGGTCTAGTGGACTGTCACCATGGTCTAGTGGACTGTCACCAGGTCTAGTGGACTGTCACCATGGTCTAGTGGACTGTCACCATGGTCTAGTGGACTGTCACCAGGTCTAGTGGACTGTCACCATGGTCTAGTGGACTGTCACCATGGTCTAGTGGACTGTCACCAGGTCTAGTGGACTGTCACCAGGTCTAGTGGACTGTCACCGGTCTAGTGGACTGTCACCATGGTCTAGTGGACTGTCACCATGGTCTAGTGGACTGTCACCAGGTCTAGTGGACTGTCACCATGGTCTAGTGGACTGTCACCATGGTCTAGTGGACTGTCACCATGGTCTAGTGGACTGTCACCATGGTCTAGTGGACTGTCACCAGGTCTAGTGGACTGTCACCAGGTCTAGTGGACTGTCACCAGGTCTAGTGGACTGTCCATGGTCTAGTGGACTGTCACCAGGTCTAGTGGACTGTCACCAGGTCTAGTGGACTGTCACCAGGTCTAGTGGACTGTCACCAGGTCTAGTGGACTGTCACCAGGTCTAGTGGACTGTCACCAGGTCTAGTGGACTGTCACCAGGTTCTTGGTGTGTCACCATGGTCTAGTGGACTGTCACCAGGTCTAGTGGACTGTCACCATGGTCTAGTGGACTGTCACCATGGTCTAGTGGACTGTACACATGTCTAGTGGACTGTCACCATGGTCTAGTGGACTGTCACCATGGTCTAGTGGACTGTCACCAGGTCTAGTGGACTGTCACCATGGTCTAGTGGACTGTCACCATGGTCTAGTGGACTGTCCCATGGTCTAGTGGACTGTCACCATGGTCTAGTGGACTGTCACATGGTCTAGTGGACTGTCACCAGGTCTAGTGGACTGTCACCAAGTCTAGTGGACTGTCACCAGGTCTAGTGGACTGTCACCAGGTCTAGTGGACTGTCACCAGTCTAGTGGACTGTCACCAGGTCTAGTGGACTGTCACCTGAGTCTAGTGGACTGTCACCATGGTCTAGTGGACTGTCACCATGGTCTAGTGGACTGTCACCATGGTCTAGTGGACTGTCACCATGGTCTAGTGGACTGTCACCATGGTCTAGTGGACTGTCACCATGGTCTAGTGGACTGTCACCTTGGTCTAGTGGACTGTCACCAGGTCTAGTGGACTGTCACCATGGTCTAGTGGACTGTCACCATGGTCTAGTGGACTGTCACCAGGTCTAGTGGACTGTCACCAGCTTAGTGGACTGTCACCAGGTCTAGTGGACTGTCACCATGGTCTAGTGGACTGTCACCATGGTCTAGTGGACTGTCACCAGGTCTAGTGGACTGTCACCATGGTCTAGTGGACTGTCACCATGGTCTAGTGGACTGTCACCATGGTCTAGTGGACTGTCACCAGGTCTAGTGGACTGTCACCATGGTCTAGTGGACTGTCACCATGGTCTAGTGGACTGTCACCATGGTCTAGTGGACTGTCACCAGGTCTAGTGGACTGTCACCATGGTCTAGTGGACTGTCACCATGGTCTAGTGGACTGTCACCATGGTCTAGTGGACTGTCCAGGTCTAGTGGACTGTCACCAGGTCTAGTGGACTGTCACCATGGTCTAGTGGACTGTCACCATGGTCTAGTGGACTGTCACCAGGTCTAGTGGACTGTCACCATGGTCTAGTGGACTGTCACCATGGTCTAGTGGACTGTCACCAGGTCTAGTGGACTGTCACCAGGTCTAGTGGACTGTCACCAGGTCTAGTGGACTGTCACCAGGTCTAGTGGACTGTCACCAGGTCTAGTGGACTGTCACCAGGTCTAGTGGACTGTCACCAGGTCTAGTGGACTGTCACCATGGTCTAGTGGACTGTCACCATGGTCTAGTGGACTGTCACCAGGTCTAGTGGACTGTCACCATGGTCTAGTGGACTGTCACCATGGTCTAGTGGACTGTCACCATGGTCTAGTGGACTGTCACCAGGTCTAGTGGACTGTCACCAGGTCTAGTGGACTGTCACCATGGTCTAGTGGACTGTCACCATGGTCTAGTGGACTGTCACCATGGTCTAGTGGACTGTCACCATGGTCTAGTGGACTGTCACCATGGTCTAGTGGACTGTCACCAGGTCTAGTGGACTGTCACCATGGTCTAGTGGACTGTCCATGGTCTAGTGGACTGTCACCAGGTCTAGTGGACTGTCACCATGGTCTAGTGGACTGTCACCATGGTCTAGTGGACTGTCACCAGGTCTAGTGGACTGTCACCATGGTCTAGTGGACTGTCACCGTGGTCTAGTGGACTGTCACCAGGTCTAGTGGACTGTCACCAGGTCTAGTGGACTGTCACCAGGTCTAGTGGACTGTCACCATGGTCTAGTGGACTGTCACCATGGTCTAGTGGACTGTCACCAGGTCTAGTGGACTGTCACCATGGTCTAGTGGACTGTCACCATGGTCTAGTGGACTGTCACCATGGTCTAGTGGACTGTCACCATGGTCTAGTGGACTGTCACCAGGTCTAGTGGACTGTCACCAGGTCTAGTGGACTGTCACCAGGTCTAGTGGACTGTCACCAGGTCTAGTGGACTGTCACCAGGTCTAGTGGACTGTCACCATGGTCTAGTGGACTGTCACATGGTCTAGTGGAC
>WNGS01001375.1:50517-82946 GCA_020271785.1 Procambarus virginalis | reverse complement strand
GACTGTCACCAGGTCTAGTGGACTGTCACCAGGTCTAGTGGACTGTCACCAGGTCTAGTGGACTGTCACCAGGTCTAGTGGACTGTCACCAGGTCTAGTGGACTGTCACCATGGTCTAGTGGACTGTCACCAGGTCTAGTGGACTGTCACCATGGTCTAGTGGACTGTCACCATGGTCTAGTGGACTGTCACCATGGTCTAGTGGACTGTCACCAGGTCTAGTGGACTGTCACCAGGTCTAGTGGACTGTCACCAGGCTAGTGGACTGTCACCTGGTCTAGTGGACTGTCACCAGCTCTAGTGGACTGTCACCAGGTCTAGTGGACTGTCACCAGGTCTAGTGGACTGTCACCATGGTCTAGTGGACTGTCACCAGGTCTAGTGGACTGTCACCAGGTCTAGGACTGTCACCAGGTCTAGTGGACTGTCACCAGGTCTAGTGGACTGTCACATGGTCTAGTGGACTGTCACCATGGTCTAGTGGACTGTCACCAGGTCTAGTGGACTGTCACCAGGTCTAGTGGACTGTCACATGGTCTAGTGGACTGTCACCAGGTCTAGTGGACTGTCACCAGGTCTAGTGGACTGTCACCAGGTCTAGTGGACTGTCACCATGGTCTAGTGGACTGTCACCATGGTCTAGTGGACTGTCACCATGGTCTAGTGGACTGTCACCAGGTCTAGTGGACTGTCACCAGGTCTAGTGGACTGTCACCAGGTCTAGTGGACTGTCACCATGGTCTAGTGGACTGTCACCAGGTCTAGTGGACTGTCACCATGGTCTAGTGGACTGTCACCATGGTCTAGTGGACTGTCACCATGGTCTAGTGGACTGTCACCAGGTCTAGTGGACTGTCACCAGGTCTAGTGGACTGTCACCATGGTCTAGTGGACTGTCACCATGGTCTAGTGGACTGTCACCAGGTCTAGTGGACTGTCACCAGGTCTAGTGGACTGTCACCAGGAGTGACTGTCACCATGGTCTAGTGGACTGTCACCATGGTCTAGTGGACTGTCACCATGGTCTAGTGGACTGTCACCATGGTCTAGTGGACTGTCACCATGGTCTAGTGGACTGTCACCATGGTCTAGTGGACTGTCACCATGGTCTAGTGGACTGTCACCATGGTCTAGTGGACTGTCACCATGGTCTAGTGGACTGTCACCAGGTCTAGTGGACTGTCACCATGGTCTAGTGGACTGTCACCAGGTCTAGTGGACTGTCACCATGGTCTAGTGGACTGTCACCATGGTCTAGTGGACTGTCACCAGGTCTAGTGGACTGTCACCATGGTCTAGTGGACTGTCACCAGGTCTAGTGGACTGTCACCATGGTCTAGTGGACTGTCACCAGGTCTAGTGGACTGTCACCATGGTCTAGTGGACTGTCACCATGGTCTAGTGGACTGTCACCATGGTCTAGTGGACTGTCACCATGGTCTAGTGGACTGTCACCAGGTCTAGTGGACTGTCACCAGGTCTAGTGGACTGTCACCAGGTCTAGTGGACTGTCACCATGGTCTAGTGGACTGTCACCATGGTCTAGTGGACTGTCACCAGGTCTAGTGGACTGTCACCAGGTCTAGTGGACTGTCACCAGGTCTAGTGGACTGTCACCAGGTCTAGTGGACTGTCACCATGGTCTAGTGGACTGTCACCATGTCTAGTGGACTGTCACCATGGTCTAGTGGACTGTCACCATGGTCTAGTGGACTGTCACCATGGTCTAGTGGACTGTCACCATGGTCTAGTGGACTGTCACCATGGTCTAGTGGACTGTCACCAGGTCTAGTGGACTGTCACCATGGTCTAGTGGACTGTCACCAGGTCTAGTGGACTGTCACCAGGTCTAGTGGACTGTCACCATGGTCTAGTGGACTGTCACCATGGTCTAGTGGACTGTCACCATGGTCTAGTGGACTGTCACCATGGTCTAGTGGACTGTCACCAGGTCTAGTGGACTGTCACCATGGTCTAGTGGACTGTCACCATGGTCTAGTGGACTGCCACCATGGTCTAGTGGACTGTCACCAGGTCTAGTGGACTGTCACCAGGTCTAGTGGACTTTCACCAGGTCTAGTGGACTGTCACCATGGTCTAGTGGACTGTCATTATGGTCTAGTGGACTGTCACCATGGTCTAGCGGACTGTCACCAGCTCTAGTGGACTGTCACCATGGTCTACTGGACTGTCACCAGCTCTAGTGGACTGTCACCAAGGTCTAGTGGACTGTCACCAGGTCTAGTGGACTGTCACCATGGTCTAGTGGACTGTCACCATGGTCTAGTGGACTGTCACCAGGTCTAGTGGACTGTCACCATGTCTAGTGGACTGTCACCATGGTCTAGTGGACTGTCACCATGGTCTAGTGGACTGTCACCATGGTCTAGTGGACTGTCACCATGGTCTAGTGGACTGTCACCATGGTCTAGTGGACTGTCACCATGGTCTAGTGGACTGTCACCATGGTCTAGTGGACTGTCACCAGGTCTAGTGGACTGTCACCAGGTCTAGTGGACTGTCACCATGGTCTAGTGGACTGTCACCAGGTCTAGTGGACTGTCACCAGCTCTAGTGGACTGTCACCATGGTCTAGTGGACTGTCACCATGGTCTAGTGGACTGTCACCATGGTCTAGTGGACTGTCACCATGGTCTAGTGGACTGTCACCATGGTCTAGTGGACTGTCACCAGGTCTAGTGGACTGTCACCAGGTCTAGTGGACTGTCACCAGGTCTAGTGGACTGTCACCATGGTCTAGTGGACTGTCACCAGGTCTAGTGGACTGTCACCATGGTCTAGTGGACTGTCACCAGGTCTAGTGGACTGTCACCAGGTCTAGTGGACTGTCACCAGGTCTAGTGGACTGTCACCATGGTCTAGTGGACTGTCACCATGGTCTAGTGGACTGTCACCAGGTCTAGTGGACTGTCACCATGGTCTAGTGGACTGTCACCATGGTCTAGTGGACTGTCACCATGGTCTAGTGGACTGTCACCATGGTCTAGTGGACTGTCACCATGGTCTAGTGGACTGTCACCAGGTCTAGTGGACTGTCACCAGGTCTAGTGGACTGTCACCAGGTCTAGTGGACTGTCACCAGGTCTAGTGGACTGTCACCATGGTCTAGTGGACTGTCACCATGGTCTAGTGGACTGTCACCATGGTCTAGTGGACTGTCACCATGGTCTAGTGGACTGTCACCATGGTCTAGTGGACTGTCACCAGGTCTAGTGGACTGTCACCAGGTCTAGTGGACTGTCACCATGTCTAGTGGACTGTCACCATGGTCTAGTGGACTGTCACCAGGTCTAGTGGACTGTCACCAGGTCTAGTGGACTGTCACCAGGTCTAGTGGACTGTCACCAGGTCTAGTGGACTGTCACCAGGTCTAGTGGACTGTCACCAGGTCTAGTGGACTGTCACCATGGTCTAGTGGACTGTCACCATGGTCTAGTGGACTGTCACCAGGTCTAGTGGACTGTCACCAGGTCTAGTGGACTGTCACCATGGTCTAGTGGACTGTCACCAGGTCTAGTGGACTGTCACCAGGTCTAGTGGACTGTCACCAGGTCTAGTGGACTGTCACCATGGTCTAGTGGACTGTCACCATGGTCTAGTGGACTGTCACCATGGTCTAGTGGACTGTCACCAGGTCTAGTGGACTGTCACCAGGTCTAGTGGACTGTCACCAGGTCTAGTGGACTGTCACCATGGTCTAGTGGACTGTCACCAGCTCTAGTGGACTGTCACCATGGTCTAGTGGACTGTCACCAGGTCTAGTGGACTGTCACCATGGTCTAGTGGACTGTCACCAGGTCTAGTGGACTGTCACCAGGTCTAGTGGACTGTCACCATGGTCTAGTGGACTGTCACCAGGTCTAGTGGACTGTCACCAGGTCTAGTGGACTGTCACCAGTCTAGTGGACTGTCACCAGGTCTAGTGGACTGTCACCATGGTCTAGTGGACTGTCACCATGGTCTAGTGGACTGTCACCATGGTCTAGTGGACTGTCACCATGGTCTAGTGGACTGTCACCATGGTCTAGTGGACTGTCACCAGGTCTAGTGGACTGTCACCAGGTCTAGTGGACTGTCACCATGGTCTAGTGGACTGTCACCAGGTCTAGTGGACTGTCACCAGGTCTAGTGGACTGTCACCAGGTCTAGTGGACTGTCACCAGGTCTAGTGGACTGTCACCATGGTCTAGTGGACTGTCACCATGGTCTAGTGGACTGTCACCAGGTCTAGTGGACTGTCACCATGGTCTAGTGGACTGTCACCAGGTCTAGTGGACTGTCACCATGGTCTAGTGGACTGTCACCAGGTCTAGTGGACTGTCACCATGTCTAGTGGACTGTCACCATGGTCTAGTGGACTGTCACCAGGTCTAGTGGACTGTCACCAGGTCTAGTGGACTGTCACCAGGTCTAGTGGACTGTCACCATGGTCTAGTGGACTGTCACCAGGTCTAGTGGACTGTCACCAGGTCTAGTGGACTGTCACCAGCTCTAGTGGACTGTCACCAGGTCTTGTGGACTGTCACCATGGTCTAGTGGACTGTCACCATGGTCTAGTGGACTGTCACCAGGTCTAGTGGACTGTCACCAGGTCTAGTGGACTGTCACCATGGTCTAGTGGACTGTCACCAGGTCTAGTGGACTGTTACCAGGTATAGTGGACTGTCACCAGGTCTAGTGGACTGTCACCATGGTCTATTGGACTGTCACCATGGTCTAGTGGACTGTCACCAGCTCTAGTGGACTGTCACCATGGTCTAGTGGACTGTCATCATGGTCTAGTGTACTGTCACTATGGTCTAGTGGACTGTCACCAGCTCTAGTGGACTGTCACCAGTGTTCTTGGTGTGTCACCATGGTCTAGTGGACTGTCATGATGGTCTAGTGGACTGTCACCATGGTCTAGTGGACTGTTACCATGGTCTAGTGGACTGTCACCATGGTCTAGTGGACTGTCACCAGGTCTAGTGGACTGTCACCATGTCTAGTGGACTGTCACCATGGTCTAGTGAACTGTCACCAGGTCTAGTGGACTGTCACCAGTGTTCTTGGTGTGTCACCAACTCAAGTGGACTGTCACCACTGTTCTTGGTGTGTCACCAACTCTAGTGGACTGTCACCAGTGGTTTTGGTGTGTCACCAGCTCTAGTGGACTGTCACCAGTGTTCTTGGTGTGTCACCAGCTCTAGTGGACTGTCACCAGTGTTCTTGGTGTGTCACCAACTCTAGTGGACTGTCACCAGTGTTCTTGGTGTGTCACCAACTCTAGTGGACTGTCACCAGTGTTCTTGGTGTGTCACCAACTCAAGTGGACTGTCACTAGTGTTCTTAGTGTGTCACCAGCTCTAGTGGACTGTCACCAGCTCTAGTGGACTGTCACCAGCTCTAGTGGACTGTCACCAGCTCTAGTGGACTGTCACCAGCTCTAGTGGACTGTCACCAGCTCTAGTGGACTGTCACCAGCTCTAGTGGACTGTCACCAGTGTTCTTGGTGTGTCACCAGCTCTAGTGGACTGTCACCAGTGTTCTTTGTGTGTCACCAGCTCTAGTGGACTGTCACCAGCTCTAGTGGACTGTCACCAGTGTTCTTGGTGTGTCACCAGCTCTAGTGGACTGTCACCAGCTCTAGTGGACTGTCACCAGTGTTCTTGGTGTGTCACCAGCTCTAGTGGGCAGTCACCAGTTTATGACGTGTACCAACTTGGCTTCTTTTTGACATTCAAGCTATAACATCTCGTTACTGTTCTGCAACACCCAGCTGGCCATTGTCAGCAAGGAGGAGGCAACACCCAGCTGGTCATTGTCAGCAAGGGGGAGGCAACATCCAGCTGGTCATTGTCAGCAAGGAGGAGGCAACATCCAGCTGGCCAATGTCAGCAAGGAGGAGGCAACACCCAGCTGGCCATTGTCAGCAAGGACTAGGCAACACCCAGCTGGCCATTGTCAGCAATGAGGAGGCAACATCCAGCTGGTCATTGTCAGCAAGGAGGAGGCAACATCCAGCTGGCCATTGTCAGCAAGGAGGAGGCAACACCCAGCTGGCCATTGTCAGCAAGGAAGAGGCAACACCCAGCTGGCCATTTTCAGCAAGGAGGAGGCAACACCCAGCTGGCCATTGTCAGCAAGGAGGAGGCAACATCCAGCTGGTCATTGTCAGCAAGGAGGAGGCAACATCCAGCTGGCCATTGTCAGCAAGGAGGAGGCAACATCCAGCTGGTCTTTGTCAGCAAGGAGGAGGCAACACCCAGCTGGTCATTGTCAGCAAAGAGGAGGCAACATCCAGCTGGCCATTGTCAGCAAGGAGGAGGCAACACCCAGCTGGTCTATGTCAGCAAGGAGGAGGCAACATCCAGCTGGCCATTGTCAGCAAGGAGGAGGCAACATCCAGCTGGCCATTGTCAGCAAGGAGGAGGCAACATCCAGCTGGCCATTGTCAGCAAGGAGGAGGCAACACCCAGCTGGCCATTGTCAGCAAGGAGGAGGCAACATCCAGCTGGTCATTGTCAGCAAGGAGGAGGCAACACCCAGCTGGCCATTGTCAGCAAGGAGGAGGCAACACCCAGCTGGCCATTGTCAGCAAGGAGGAGGCAACACCCAGCTGGTCATTGTCAGCAAGGAGGAGGCAACATCCAGCTGGCCATTGTCAGCAAGGAGGAGGCAACATCCAGCTGGCCATTGTCAGGAAGGAGGAGGCAACATCCAGCTGGTCATTGTCAGCAAGGAGGAGGCAACACCCAGCTGGTCATTGTCAGCAAGGAGGAGGCAACACCCAGCTGGCCATTGTCAGCAAGGAGGAGGCAACACCCAGCTGGCCATTGTCAGCAAGGAGGAGGCAACATCCAGCTGGCCATTGTCAGCAAGGAGGAGGCAACACCCAGCTGGCCGTTGTCAGCAAGGAGGAGGCAACATCCAGCTGGCCACTGTCAGCAAGGAGGAGGCAACATCCAGCTGGCCATTGTCAGCAACGAGGAGGCAACATACAGCTGACTATTGTCAGTAAGGAGGAAGCAACATCCAGCTGGCCACTGTCAGCAAGGAGGAGCCAGGTTCCTGGGAGCTTATTACAGTAAAACATAGACACATGCAAATAAATAAATCTGCAGAAGGTCTGTTGAAATGAGAGGAGTAGTGAAAAGTACGCCTATGACTGTGCGCACCATCTGTCAGGTAAGCCAAATAGGCCCAGGTGAGACAGCTGGTTGAGGTATGTAGTCCTTCAGTTATGTGGGGTGCTTTTTTCCCGGATGTTTGGCGAGCGCCGGATGCGTGTCAGCGTCCGGTGTTAGTTTATGTGGTCAGAGAAGATGGGTGGTTATGTTGTGGGGGGTTAGGAGAGTATGAAGGGGTATGTGCTATAGTGTGGAATATGTGGATATGTTGATAAGAGTAAATGAATATGTATGTGTGTTTGCCGTAGACTTAATCCTGTCTGTAGATAATAGTTTTGATTAAAAGATGAGAGTATGTATTGCTATGTAGAGGCTGTGTGTGTATGTGTGTGTAGGTGAGAGGGGTCCCAACATATATTGATGTGGTGGGGGAGGGGTGAGGGAGTGTGAGAGAGAGTGAGGGGACCTTCCCCCTCGGCGTGAGAGTGTTTAGGGTCATTTGTGGTTTGTGGTTAGACAGGCATTACTTCTTCGAGGGTTGTGTTGGGAGCTGCACCAGAGCAGATGTGCTCCTCCCCTCCCACCCCACTTCGCCTCAGCTCCCCCTGGAGAGGTGAGAGCCTGTATCTATCACCTATCAATTTCACACACTCACTCCGTGGGTCTGGAGGACTGCTTTTGATGACAGCAATACGGCTCACCATAGTCACTCCTGTCACAGCTCACTCTGCCACATAGCAGCAGCGAGACATGCGCCATGAGGCAGCCCACATACTGCTAAGAAAGGAGAACTGTACTGGTGTGTGGTCTCTGACGTCTCACACATTAAGGTGTGGTCATATGTCCCACCCTCCCCTCCCTTACCTTCTAGAGTGGGACACCCCTCTTCCTCCACTCCCTTACCTTCTAGAGTGGGACACCCCTCTCCCTCCCCTCCATTACATTCTAGAGTGGGGCACCCCTCTCTATCCTCTCCCTTACCTTCTAGAGTGGGACACCCCTCTCCCTCCCCTCCCTTACCTTCTAGAGTGGGACACCCCTCTCCCTCCACTCCCTTACCTTCTAGAGTGGGACACCCCTCTCCCTCCCCTCCCTTACCTTCTAGAGTGGGACACCCCTCTCCCTCCACTCCCTTACCTTCTAGAGTGGGACACCCCTCTCCCTCCCCTCCCTTACCTTCTAGAGTGGGACACCCCTCTCCCTCCACTCCCTTACCTTCTAGAGTGGGACACCCCTCTCCCTCCCCTCCCTTACCTTCTAGAGTGGGACACCCCTCTCCCTCCCCTCCATTACATTCTAGAGTGGGGCACCCCTCTCTATCCTCTCCCTTACCTTCTAGAGTGGGACACCCCTCTCCCTCCCCTCCCTTACCTTCAAGAGTGGGACACCCCTCTCCCTCCACTCCCTTACCTTCTAGAGTGGGACACCCCTCTCCCTCCTCTCCCTTACCTTCTAGAGTGGGACACCCCTCTCCCTCCCCTCCCTTACCTTCTAGAGTGGTACGGACCAGGTCCACATACTGTCACATCGACCTGAGATGTGTCACCACATGCACATCACTTAGTAAACTCAGTCAAAGTCAGAAGGTTAGCGTTTACTGAAAGAGTGAAACATTTTTTTGCCGGGGGCGAGCCTTCCGAGCCGGCTCTCCTCTGCAAAGGATGACACATGACTGAGGCTAAATGAGGTGAGACCGCTCACCTCCCCTCACACTTGACATCAGCAAGTTATCAGCTTACACACTTTTCTCGCTATAAAGAATAATAAATAAATAAATAGTTAGGAGAAGTACCCCTTGTATCATAACGTGGCCATCATGGTAACATCATTCTTTGCTCAAATAGCATTTTTTAAGAGTAACGAGAGTCATAAGGTAGTCTTCAATCTTATTATTATAACAATTCATAATTTTTTTTGGTAAACACAACTGCATGGGATACACATAGCTGTCAGTGGTTGCTCTCTCTCTCTCTTTCTCTCTCTCTCTCTCTCTCTCTCTCTCTCTCTCTCTCTCTCTCTCTCTCTCTCTCTCTCTCTCTCTCTCTCTCTCTCTCTCTCTTCTCTCTCTCTCTACATTATATGCGGGGTTACATAGTGTGACAAGAACTGCCTACGTGTTGCTAAACAGCCCAATCACACAGAGTGATTAAGTCATATGGGTAGTAAAGGCTTGCAGAGGTGCATAAAGGAGTCCAGGACTGAACCCCACAATTCATTTTTTTAGCTAAGCAAGTTACAATCATGGCGAGTTAGTTACAAAATTCAATATAAGTCGACACATCGACACGGGAGACGTGATCACTACCTACAATATTTTTTGTTACCTGTGATCGCAACATCGGCTGTCCCAATAAATATCATTGAAATGTAAGCGTTTCTACTCAATCTCCATCACCTCTTCTTCCTACACCGTTACTGCAGACCTTGTAACACACAACGTCACGCTCCGTTCATTCTCTCTCCCTTAGGTGAGCAATGTTCCCCACAAACAAATTCCAAGCAAAGTAAACATATATAAGACAATGCAGAAAAACATAGTCTTGATACTATTATTAAATTGACTTATTCATTATCCACGAGTTCAAGGCCGTCTCTCAGCCTCGAACTCGGACCTACATTATCCAAATGTAAACAGACCGAATGAGTCGATAGTGAAATAGCTCTGGCTTATGTCTGTTTTCAGTTCTTGTAACACAGTCGATGTAGCGCAATATGGGGAAAACAAACTTTCTGCTATCCAAATAAATAACATTTGAAAATGTATGCGTGTCTACTAATTCTGTCTCGTTAGGGTCTGACCTTGTGTCTTTCCATAGCGCGAGTTTTCACTCACCATCGTCCTTCGCACCCATCAGCCATTAGTGATCGTTCGATCCAGCAGAAAAAAAAACAGAGAGTGCTGACAGTGTGACAGTTTTAGCCCTCTGTAACACATTGTAACGCAAATCATCTTTCTGCAGTTCAAAGAACATTATGAAAGTAACACTTAGCCCTCTGTAACACATTGTAACGCAAATCAACTTTCTACAGTCCAAATAACATTATGAAAACATGACAGTGCATCTCCATTACATCTCTTATCAAATATTACTGTGTGTGTCAGTTTTAGCGCTCTGTAACACATTGTAACGTGGAAATCATCATCTTTCTGCAATCCAAATAACATTATGAAATGTAAAGTGAGACTTAGTCCAGCTCCATTACATCTCTTATTATATAATTGTGAAATAAGCACAGATGAGTTTGGGGAGACGTGTTCACCACCTACAAATTCTAGATAGATAAAACAGAGACAGGTGTTAGCATAGTGGGTGGAAAAATAGTTTATCATTCTCTTAATACGTTTTATTCAATAACTGGCAGACATTACATATTTATCTCGGCAGACTTTTATTCAATAACTGGCAAACATAACTTAAGAGACTTACATAATAACTGGTAGACATAACACATCATAATGCTCAAGGCTGACTCTAAGACCTACATTATACTGAAATAGTTAGCTAGGGGTAAGTGAGTCAGACCTTGAGCCATTTATCGCTGTACCTCATTTTTAGTGTTTTACTGAATGAGGGAAACATTTTACATCTTAATAGGTGTTTCAAGTAAATGTGCGAACGAGTCACTACTACATAGCTGCGGGGAGCGAGCATTCGAGCGCTAAACCTCTTGAAGTGTGACAGGCGTCTGCGCAGCTGTGGTTAACGCGCGCCGCTCTTATCTCAGCTAACCTACCCGCATATCCGACGACACAGGTCATCTCATCCATCACACGTCATTTCCTTAACCCTGTAGTCTCTCTACATTTATCCTAGCTTCTACCATCACTCAGTAAGTCAAACAACAAAGTGGACTGAAGACTCAAGTATGCTATGGGGATAGACTGCTTCTCTCTCGAGTTGTAAAGTGAGACTTAGTCCAGCTCCATTACATCTCTTATCAAATATAAATATTATTGTGTCTACCAGTTTTAGCCCCTTTAACACATTGTAACGTAATGCAGAAATCAAATTTCTACAGACAAAAATAACATTTTGAAATGAAAAGTGAGACTTAGTCCATCTCCATTACATCTCTTACCATATAAATATTACTGTCTGCCAGTTTTAGCCCTCTGTACCACAATGTAACGTAACGTAACGTAACGCGAAAATCATCAACTTTTTGCAGTCCACAATGACATTTTGAAATGAAAAGTGAGACTTAGTCCTGCTCCATTTTATCTCTTACCATATAAATATTGGTGTCTACCAGTTTTTAGCCTCTGTGACACATTGTAACGTAACGCGAAAATCAAATTTCTACAGACCAAAATAAAAATTTTAAATGAAAATATGACTTAGTCCATCTCCATTACATCTCCTACCATATAAATATTACTGTCTACCAGTTTTAGCCCCTGTAACACTTGTAACGTAACGTGGAAATCATCAAATTTCGGCAGTCCAAAATAACATTTTGAAATGAAAGTGAGACTTAGTCCATCTCCATTACATCTCTTAGCATATAAATATTAGGGTCTATCAGTTTTAGCCACTGTAACACATTGTAACGTAACGTGGAAATCAACTTTGTCTGAAGACCAAATAACATTATTGAAAATGTAAACCATGTTTAGCCATTACATCCAAACACAAATAAAATATTACCACAGCCCTGTTTAGTTCTTGTAACACATTATATCGTTACGTAACGCAACGTGGAAAATCATCTTCCTATCTGATGACCAAATAACATTTTTGTAAATGTGAAGCTTTGTAGATTTAATTTTAAACAAAGGTGGGTCACTAGTCCACAAACTAAGAGTGGTGAGTCAGGAAGAATGACTTTGTGAAATATGCACAGAAGAGTTTGGGGAGATGTGATCACTACATACCTACAAATTCTAATATTTTTTGTTAACTGTGTGATCACGACATTTACCTCTTGGTCTCTTGTTCCGCCTCTCACTAGACAATAAACACAATTTTGTATCATTTCTCGACTAAAATACCACTCTGAAACATCTTTACACTTTATTTTTTCATTGACACGTGCACAGCCATCAAAGGGAATCTCACTACTGCATGGATGTCTTGTGTGTTAAATATACGGACCTTTCCTAGCTTATCATTTTCTTTGAGAAACTTATATGTGGTGATCATATCTCCCGAGTCCACACAAATAACTCACCATAAAACCAGTCAGTCAGTCAAACATTTTTATAGTTAAAAGTTTTTCATCTTAAAAAATAGGGACTACTAGTCTTCATTTTTTTTCTTCTATCAAATCAAATAGGTGCGAAGACCACTACCACATGACTGTCATTCGCTTGACTAGGTTAAGGACTTCAATATCCCACACCATACTTGCTACGGGCTCTCACTAGTCAATAAACACAATTTTGGATCATTTCTCTACTAAAATAGCACTCCGAAACATCTTTGCACTTTTCATTTTTCATTGACACGTGCACAGCTATCAAAGGGAATCTCACTACTGCACGGATGTCTTGTGTGTTAAATAAAAGATCCTTACCTAGCATATCATTTTCTTTGAGAAACTTATATGTGGTGATCATATCTCCCGAGTCCACACAAATAACCCACACCACCCTCACCCATATTGAGAAAGAGAGAGAAGGCAAACATAGCTTGGTTATTGCATCTAGTTTTAAAAAAAGGTGTAAGAATAAGAAGAGTCATGTTCCATAAAAAAATACTTTACAGCATCCATTATTTATGTGCAGTAAGAGGGAAACGGGATCCGCACATAGAATTTCGAAGCATTACAACGCTATCGAGGTAAACATAACATAAAGAAAATAATGTAGTAGTAGTAATAGTATGCTATTAATCAGCTAGTCAAAACTTAACATAACAGATATGATTTCACAGAGTTTTCCTTTGCAAGTTTTTTCAATGTTTTCTCTTCACTTGTGCTAAGTGAGTCAGACAAAATGTGTCATTTCATTATTAGCCAAGGCAATATGCTATTAGCTAGATAGTCAAAACATATAACACGTATTATTTCACAGAATTGTTTTCTAGAAATATGGTTCCTTTATGCAGTTCAACACATCAATCACCAGCAGTCCGCGAAATTCTCTTTAGTCAATAATCATATTTCTTGACTAGCTCTTCAAAACATAAGTGGTTATTTTATTCTCACTGTCGCACTTATAGTCAATAATTTGTTTCGCAGAGTGACAAGTTATGCTTAGTGACGAGATTTCATGGTGAGCATAGTTTTAAGAGTGTTCGCACTGTATTAATTACGGTCATGGATATGTTATGTTATGTTCATGAAGATGAATCATGTTGAGTCGAGGTAGGAGGAAGACGTACCGTGCGCGCTCCGTTAAAATCGTGACATTAACCGGGATTTCTTAGGACCACAGCCTTGGATTACCGATTACAGGCATAACAAGTGCATAGTGACCCACTGGAAAATTTGAAAACAGTCATTATCAATGGAACTTTGTGTTAAATAGAGAATAAACGGGAGACCACGTGTGAGCCAGTGCACGAGGCTTTGTGTGACGTGCGTGCATGATGAAAAAATAGTGAACGGTGATTCGTGGAACAGTGAAGTGGAACGGGTATCACAACAACATATATGTTGGAAGTGAAGGAAAATCGTGCATAGAATATTATAAATATAGAACGCTAGAAATATAGAATAGTGGCAAGAGGCGGCATCTGTACGCTGTTTCCACAAGCCACGAGGCCTACCCCAGGGCACGTCCCACAGGGATAAAATACGGAAAATATATAGTGTACTATTGAAATGTGAATCTAAGAATTAGTAATAAAGTGAGTGAATACCATTACAAGCCGGAAATTAGGCAGAAAATTCCTTGTAAGAATACAAGCAAAGATAAATCAGTGTCATAAATCGAGTAACTGGAAACTGGTGACATCAACCTGGGCGACAAGAGGTCACCTGTACCGCACCGGGGACCAGCTTCGCTACCTACACTAAGTACCTCCATAAAGTTGAACAAAATAACATACATAATATTACAATATACGGTATACATATAATATTATAAATATTAATATATAAATATATACATATAATTTTATAAAGAGTTAAAAGGACTGACATCAACAAGTGATCCACAGTAGAACCACAAATACAACACAATACATCAGACAATGGAGAGGTGTGGCGAGTGCTCGGGAGTACTGGGAAAACGTACTGTAGGCGTGACGTGTTGCATCTGTAACATAAGATTTCACCTGGGCTGTACAGAAGTATCTCCAGGATGCACAAAAAGGCAAGGAATTTACTGGGTCTGCAAAGATGACAGATTAATGTTAGAGAACATAACTAAACTGATGAAAAACTTTCCGAGTCACAGAGATTATCATTCACAGACAAGCTACCAGTGATATATGCGGACTGGGAAAAGACAACATTGGTTAACGACCAAAACCCAGGAACAGATAGTTTAGAGAACCGCAGCAGTAATGTGGAGGAAGAGGGTATTGTAGTACATAATAGCAGCAATATTGCAGAGCCAGGTAATATAAACGATGAGAGCAACAGTGAGACAGAGTGCATAAATGAAGGAATGGGACGAAAAGCGGAGATGGCTCCAATAAAGAGGTAGACAAGACAGACACAAATATAAATACCTTGAAAAACGCAAAACCGGAACACATTTGCAAATTCTACGCTAAAGGAATATGCAAATATGGAAAATTAGGAACAAAATGCCATTTTCTGCATCCTCGAAAATGCAGGAACATGTTGGCGAGGGGTACATGCCGTTTTGGAACAGGGTGTAGATACTTCCACCCCAAATTATGTCAATTTTCAATTAGGGACAAAAAATGCTACAATCTTCAGTGTCCGGAATTCCACGTGAGAGGTACACAACGTTATAGACGGGAAGATCAATATGACACTACTGGCAATTTTTTAGAGGAAGGCAGAAACAGAGCAGAAAATATAAGAGAGAGGAACAGTCAGATGGAACCACTACAGGATTACAGAGGGGAAGGGAGATACCCACAAGTCTGGAACACATTACCACAAACACACAGGTACTACACCACACAACACTCGCCCCACTACCGAAACTGGACGAATCACTTCGAAAACAACACACCCTGGACGCAAACACAGTGGCCTCCTTACCGGAGCCTCAGATATTAACACCAAGTAAGGCATCCAGCACTTCCACTACCACGATAACATCATTTATATTTGCCAACATTCAAGGTATAAAAACACGCAAATCCAACAAAGTTCACTTTATAGATGGTCTCCTTCATGAGGCAAATGCAGTGTTTGCAGCCCTAACAGAAACCACACAAAGGACTACCATGATGGTGAAATATGGATCTCAGAGTACAATCTTTTCAGATGTGATAGGAAACACCGGCTTCAGGGTGGGGTCAGCCTATACATCAAAGACACACTCATCTGTACTGAGCTGCTAAACACCTCAAATGATATGGTGGAAGTGCTGATAATCAAAATAGAGATTCTAAATGTAGTTATTGTCCTTGTATATAAGTCACGGAGGCAAACCCTCAGCAGTTTAAAGACCAACTAATGAAAGTAGAACACTGCTTGGAAAACCTCACAAATCCAGCTCCGAACATCATCCTGCTTGGGGACTTCAACCTACGGCACCTGAAATGGAAGCACCTGGCTAATACAGTAATATCAGAAAGAATACCAGGAAGTAGCCTTAATGAACAGGCACATGCAAATGACCTGCTACGGATGTGCGACAGGTTTGCCTTAAACCAGCAAATAGTAGAACCAACTAGGAAGGAGAACACGCTGGACCTCATTTTCACTAATAATGATGAATTGATCAGGAACATAATGATTACAAATACCTGTTACTCAGATCACAACTTAATTGAAGTTATGACAACCATGGGGAATAGACCTTCAAAACCAGTCCAGATTCCCGGTGGAGGAGATTTCAGCAAATTCAACTTCAATAATAAACAGATAAACTGGGAGCAAATAAACCAGGACTTCACAGAAATAAACTGGGAAGAACAGCTAGAAATGCGAACCTGAACCAGTGCCTGGAAAAATAAGCTCAGTAGCACTAGAAATATGTACAAACCGCATCCCCCTAAGAAAAAAGAGGAAGAGATGCAGATTGGAACGAGAACGTCGTTCCCTATATAGGCGAAGAAAACGAATCGCGGAACAACTTGAGAGTCGCACCCTATCTCAGGAACGGCGAAGAAGGTTAGGTAGCGAAATAGGAAAAATTGAACTCAAGCTACAAGAATCATACAAAACCCAGGAGAGGCAAAGAGAGCAAAAGGCCATCAGTGAAATAGAGAGAAATCCGAAATATTTTTTCTCCTATGCAAAATCAAGATCAAAAACCACATCTAGTATCGGGCCCCTGCGAAAGGAAGATGGAACTTTCACCGATGACAACAAAGAAATGAGCGAGCTACTGAGGAAGCAGTACGACTCTGTCTTCAGCGAGCCATTAAACGCACTAAAGATCGATAACCCAAATGAATTTTTCATGGATATGATACCAACATCAAATCATATATCAGACGTCACCCTATCCCCACTGGATTTTGAAGAAGCCATAAACAGTATGCCTATGCACTCTGCACCAGGCCCGGATTCTTGGAACTCCATATTCATCAAGAACTGTAAAAACCACTATCGCAGGCCCTTCACATTCTGTGGAGACAAAGCCTAGATACTGGCGTTATTCCTGATATACTAAAAACAGCAGAGATAGCACCACTTCATAAAGGAGGAAATAAGGCAGAGGCAAAAAATTACAGACCGATAGCGTTAACATCGCACATCATAAAATTTTTGAGAGAGTGCTAAGAAGTAAGATCACAAAATACATGGAATCACAGCATCTCCATAACCCCGGACAACATGGTTTCAGAACAGGGCGCTCTTGCCTGTCGCAGTTGCTGGACCACTATGATATGGCATTAGATGCTATGGAAGACAAACAAAACGCTGATGTAATTTACACAGATTTCGCAAAAGCTTTTGATAAATGTGACCATGGTGTTATTGCACATAAAATGCGCTCAAAAGGAATTACCGGAAAAATAGGCAGATGGATCTACAATTTCCTGACCAACAGAACCCAATGTGTAATAGTCAACAAAATAAAATCCAGCCCATCAACCGTTAAGAGCTCAGTCCCCCAGGGTACTGTGCTTGCTCCAGTACTTTTTCTCATCCTCATATCGGACATAGACAAGAACACAACCTATAGCACTGTATCATCCTTTGCAGATGACACTAGGATCTTCATGAGAGTAGGCAACATAGAGGACACGGCAAACCTCCAGTCAGATGTAGATCAGGTCTTTCTATGGGCTACAGAAAATAATATGGTGTTTAACGAAGATAAGTTCCAGCTCATGCGCTATGGAAAAAATGAAAATATAAAAACGGAAACCACGTACAAAACTCAGACAAATCATAACATAGAACGAAAAGGCAATGTAAAGGATCTGGGTACTCATGTCGGAAGACCTTACCTTTAAAGAACACAATAAAGTAGCCGTCACAACTGCAAGAAAAATGGACAGGTTGGATAACAAGAACTTTTCAACAAGAGATGCTATACCGATGATGACACTTTCAAAANGACTGTCACCAGGTCTAGTGGACTGTCACCCGGTCTAGTGGACTGTCACCATGGTCTAGGGACTGTCACCATGGTCTAGTGGACTGTCACCATGGTCTAGTGGACTGTCACCATGGTCTAGTGGACTGTCACCATGGTCTAGTGGACTGTCACCATGGTCTAGTGGACTGTCACCAGGTCTAGTGGACTGTCACCAGTCTAGTGGACTGTCACCAGGTCTAGTGGACTGTCACCATGGTCTAGTGGACTGTCACCATGGTCTAGTGGACTGTCACCATGGTCTAGTGGACTGTCACCATGGTCTAGTGGACTGTCACCAGGTCTAGTGGACTGTCACCATGGTCTAGTGGACTGTCACCATGCTAGTGGACTGTCACCATGTCTAGTGGACTGTCACCAGTCTAGTGGACTGTCACCATGGTCTAGTGGACTGTCACCATGGTCTAGTGGACTGTCACCAGGTCTAGTGGACTGTCACAGGTCTAGTGGACTGTCACCATGGTCTAGTGGACTGTCACCAGGTCTAGTGGACTGTCACCATGGTCTAGTGGACTGTCACCATGTCTAGTGGACTGTCACCATGTCTAGTGGACTGTCACCATGGTCTAGTGGACTGTCACCATGGTCTAGTGGACTGTCACCATGGTCTAGTGGACTGTCACCAGGTCTAGTGGACTGTCACCATGGTCTAGTGGACTGTCACCATGGTCTAGTGGACTGTCACCATGGTCTAGTGGACTGTCACCATGGTCTAGTGGACTGTCCCAGGTCTAGTGGACTGTCACCATGGTCTAGTGGACTGTCACCATGGTCTAGTGGACTGTCACCATGGTCTAGTGGACTGTCACCAGGTCTAGTGGACTGTCACCATGTCTAGTGGACTGTCACCATGGTCTAGTGGACTGTCACCAGGTCTAGTGGACTGTCACCATGGTCTAGTGGACTGTCACCATGGTCTAGTGGACTGTCACCATGGTCTAGTGGACTGTCACCATGGTCTAGTGGACTGTCACCATGGTCTAGTGGACTGTCACCATGGTCTAGTGGACTGTCACCAGGTCTAGTGGACTGTCACCAGGTCTAGTGGACTGTCACCAGGTCTAGTGGACTGTCACCATGGTCTAGTGGACTGTCACCATGGTCTAGTGGACTGTCACCATGTCTAGTGGACTGTCACCAGTGTCTAGTGGACTGTCACCAGGTCTAGTGGACTGTCACCAGGTCTAGTGGACTGTCACCAGGTCTAGTGGACTGTCACCATGGTCTAGTGGACTGTCACCATGGTCTAGTGGACTGTCACCATGGTCTAGTGGACTGTCACCATGGTCTAGTGGACTGTCACCATGGTCTAGTGGACTGTCACCAGGTCTAGTGGACTGTCACCATGTCTAGTGGACTGTCACCATGTCTAGTGGACTGTCACCATGGTCTAGTGGACTGTCACCAGGTCTAGTGGACTGTCACCATGGTCTAGTGGACTGTCACCAGGTCTAGTGGACTGTCACCATGTCTAGTGGACTGTCACCAGGGTCTAGTGGACTGTCACCAGGGTTCTAGTGGACTGTCACCAGGTCTAGTGGACTGTCACCATGGTCTAGTGGACTGTCACCATGGTCTAGTGGACTGTCACCAGGTCTAGTGGACTGTCACCAGGTCTAGTGGACTGTCACCATGGTCTAGTGGACTGTCACCATGGTCTAGTGGACTGTCACCATGGTCTAGTGGACTGTCACCATGGTCTAGTGGACTGTCACCATGGTCTAGTGGACTGTCACCATGGTCTAGTGGACTGTCACCATGGTCTAGTGGACTGTCACCATGGTCTAGTGGACTGTCACCATGGTCTAGTGGACTGTCACCATGGTCTAGTGGACTGTCACCATGGTCTAGTGGACTGTCACCAGGTCTAGTGGACTGTCACCATGGTCTAGTGGACTGTCACCATGGTCTAGTGGACTGTCACCATGGTCTAGTGGACTGTCACCATGGTCTAGTGGACTGTCACCAGGTCTAGTGGACTGTCACCAGGTCTAGTGGACTGTCACCATGGTCTAGTGGACTGTCACCAGGTCTAGTGGACTGTCACCAGGTCTAGTGGACTGTCACCATGGTCTAGTGGACTGTCACCATGGTCTAGTGGACTGTCACCATGGTCTAGTGGACTGTCACCATGGTCTAGTGGACTGTCACCAGGTCTAGTGGACTGTCACCAGGTCTAGTGGACTGTCACCAGGTCTAGTGGACTGTCACCAGGTCTAGTGGACTGTCACCATGGTCTAGTGGACTGTCACCAGGTCTAGTGGACTGTCACCAGGTCTAGTGGACTGTCACCATGGTCTAGTGGACTGTCACCAGGTCTAGTGGACTGTCACCAGGTCTAGTGGACTGTCACCATGGTCTAGTGGACTGTCACCATGGTCTAGTGGACTGTCACCATGGTCTAGTGGACTGTCACCATGGTCTAGTGGACTGTCACCATGGTCTAGTGGACTGTCACCATGGTCTAGTGGACTGTCACCATGGTCTAGTGGACTGTCACCATGGTCTAGTGGACTGTCACCATGGTCTAGTGGACTGTCACCATGGTCTAGTGGACTGTCACCATGGTCTAGTGGACTGTCACCATGGTCTAGTGGACTGTCACCATGGTCTAGTGGACTGTCACCATGGTCTAGTGGACTGTCACCATGGTCTAGTGGACTGTCACCATGGTCTAGTGGACTGTCACCATGGTCTAGTGGACTGTCACCATGGTCTAGTGGACTGTCACCAGGTCTAGTGGACTGTCACCATGGTCTAGTGGACTGTCACCATGGTCTAGTGGACTGTCACCATGGTCTAGTGGACTGTCACCATGGTCTAGTGGACTGTCACCATGGTCTAGTGGACTGTCACCAGGTCTAGTGGACTGTCACCATGGTCTAGTGGACTGTCACCAGGTCTAGTGGACTGTCACCAGGTCTAGTGGACTGTCACCATGGTCTAGTGGACTGTCACCATGGTCTAGTGGACTGTCACCAGGTCTAGTGGACTGTCACCATGGTCTAGTGGACTGTCACCAGGTCTAGTGGACTGTCACCAGGTCTAGTGGACTGTCACCATGGTCTAGTGGACTGTCACCATGGTCTAGTGGACTGTCACCATGGTCTAGTGGACTGTCACCAGGTCTAGTGGACTGTCACCATGGTCTAGTGGACTGTCACCATGGTCTAGTGGACTGTCACCATGGTCTAGTGGACTGTCACCAGGTCTAGTGGACTGTCACCATGGTCTAGTGGACTGTCACCAGGTCTAGTGGACTGTCACCATGGTCTAGTGGACTGTCACCATGGTCTAGTGGACTGTCACCATGGTCTAGTGGACTGTCACCATGGTCTAGTGGACTGTCACCATGGTCTAGTGGACTGTCACCATGGTCTAGTGGACTGTCACCATGGTCTAGTGGACTGTCACCAGGTCTAGTGGACTGTCACCATGGTCTAGTGGACTGTCACCATGGTCTAGTGGACTGTCACCATGGTCTAGTGGACTGTCACCATGGTCTAGTGGACTGTCACCATGGTCTAGTGGACTGTCACCAGGTCTAGTGGACTGTCACCATGGTCTAGTGGACTGTCACCATGGTCTAGTGGACTGTCACCATGGTCTAGTGGACTGTCACCATGGTCTAGTGGACTGTCACCATGGTCTAGTGGACTGTCACCATGGTCTAGTGGACTGTCACCATGGTCTAGTGGACTGTCACCAGGTCTAGTGGACTGTCACCATGGTCTAGTGGACTGTCACCATGGTCTAGTGGACTGTCACCATGGTCTAGTGGACTGTCACCATGGTCTAGTGGACTGTCACCATGGTCTAGTGGACTGTCACCATGGTCTAGTGGACTGTCACCATGGTCTAGTGGACTGTCACCATGGTCTAGTGGACTGTCACCATGGTCTAGTGGACTGTCACCAGGTCTAGTGGACTGTCACCATGGTCTAGTGGACTGTCACCATGGTCTAGTGGACTGTCACCATGGTCTAGTGGACTGTCACCATGGTCTAGTGGACTGTCACCATGGTCTAGTGGACTGTCACCATGGTCTAGTGGACTGTCACCATGGTCTAGTGGACTGTCACCATGGTCTAGTGGACTGTCACCATGGTCTAGTGGACTGTCACCAGGTCTAGTGGACTGTCACCATGGTCTAGTGGACTGTCACCATGGTCTAGTGGACTGTCACCATGGTCTAGTGGACTGTCACCATGGTCTAGTGGACTGTCACCATGGTCTAGTGGACTGTCACCATGGTCTAGTGGACTGTCACCATGGTCTAGTGGACTGTCACCATGGTCTAGTGGACTGTCACCATGGTCTAGTGGACTGTCACCATGGTCTAGTGGACTGTCACCATGGTCTAGTGGACTGTCACCATGGTCTAGTGGACTGTCACCAGGTCTAGTGGACTGTCACCATGGTCTAGTGGACTGTCACCATGGTCTAGTGGACTGTCACCATGGTCTAGTGGACTGTCACCATGGTCTAGTGGACTGTCACCATGGTCTAGTGGACTGTCACCATGGTCTAGTGGACTGTCACCATGGTCTAGTGGACTGTCACCATGGTCTAGTGGACTGTCACCATGGTCTAGTGGACTGTCACCATGGTCTAGTGGACTGTCACCATGGTCTAGTGGACTGTCACCATGGTCTAGTGGACTGTCACCATGGTCTAGTGGACTGTCACCATGGTCTAGTGGACTGTCACCATGGTCTAGTGGACTGTCACCATGGTCTAGTGGACTGTCACCAGGTCTAGTGGACTGTCACCATGGTCTAGTGGACTGTCACCAGGTCTAGTGGACTGTCACCATGGTCTAGTGGACTGTCACCATGGTCTAGTGGACTGTCACCAGGTCTAGTGGACTGTCACCAGGTCTAGTGGACTGTCACCAGGTCTAGTGGACTGTCACCATGGTCTAGTGGACTGTCACCATGGTCTAGTGGACTGTCACCATGGTCTAGTGGACTGTCACCAGGTCTAGTGGACTGTCACCATGGTCTAGTGGACTGTCACCATGGTCTAGTGGACTGTCACCATGGTCTAGTGGACTGTCACCATGGTCTAGTGGACTGTCACCATGGTCTAGTGGACTGTCACCATGGTCTAGTGGACTGTCACCATGGTCTAGTGGACTGTCACCATGGTCTAGTGGACTGTCACCATGGTCTAGTGGACTGTCACCATGGTCTAGTGGACTGTCACCATGGTCTAGTGGACTGTCACCATGGTCTAGTGGACTGTCACCATGGTCTAGTGGACTGTCACCAGGTCTAGTGGACTGTCACCATGGTCTAGTGGACTGTCACCATGGTCTAGTGGACTGTCACCATGGTCTAGTGGACTGTCACCATGGTCTAGTGGACTGTCACCATGGTCTAGTGGACTGTCACCAGGTCTAGTGGACTGTCACCAGGTCTAGTGGACTGTCACCATGGTCTAGTGGACTGTCACCATGGTCTAGTGGACTGTCACCATGGTCTAGTGGACTGTCACCATGGTCTAGTGGACTGTCACCATGGTCTAGTGGACTGTCACCAGGTCTAGTGGACTGTCACCAGGTCTAGTGGACTGTCACCAGGTCTAGTGGACTGTCACCATGGTCTAGTGGACTGTCACCATGGTCTAGTGGACTGTCACCATGGTCTAGTGGACTGTCACCATGGTCTAGTGGACTGTCACCATGGTCTAGTGGACTGTCACCAGGTCTAGTGGACTGTCACCATGGTCTAGTGGACTGTCACCATGGTCTAGTGGACTGTCACCATGGTCTAGTGGACTGTCACCATGGTCTAGTGGACTGTCACCATGGTCTAGTGGACTGTCACCAGGTCTAGTGGACTGTCACCATGGTCTAGTGGACTGTCACCATGGTCTAGTGGACTGTCACCATGGTCTAGTGGACTGTCACCATGGTCTAGTGGACTGTCACCATGGTCTAGTGGACTGTCACCATGGTCTAGTGGACTGTCACCATGGTCTAGTGGACTGTCACCATGGTCTAGTGGACTGTCACCATGGTCTAGTGGACTGTCACCATGGTCTAGTGGACTGTCACCATGGTCTAGTGGACTGTCACCATGGTCTAGTGGACTGTCACCATGGTCTAGTGGACTGTCACCATGGTCTAGTGGACTGTCACCATGGTCTAGTGGACTGTCACCATGGTCTAGTGGACTGTCACCAGGTCTAGTGGACTGTCACCATGGTCTAGTGGACTGTCACCATGGTCTAGTGGACTGTCACCAGGTCTAGTGGACTGTCACCATGGTCTAGTGGACTGTCACCATGGTCTAGTGGACTGTCACCATGGTCTAGTGGACTGTCACCAGGTCTAGTGGACTGTCACCATGGTCTAGTGGACTGTCACCATGGTCTAGTGGACTGTCACCATGGTCTAGTGGACTGTCACCATGGTCTAGTGGACTGTCACCATGGTCTAGTGGACTGTCACCATGGTCTAGTGGACTGTCACCATGGTCTAGTGGACTGTCACCATGGTCTAGTGGACTGTCACCATGGTCTAGTGGACTGTCACCATGGTCTAGTGGACTGTCACCATGGTCTAGTGGACTGTCACCATGGTCTAGTGGACTGTCACCAGGTCTAGTGGACTGTCACCATGGTCTAGTGGACTGTCACCATGGTCTAGTGGACTGTCACCATGGTCTAGTGGACTGTCACCATGGTCTAGTGGACTGTCACCATGGTCTAGTGGACTGTCACCATGGTCTAGTGGACTGTCACCATGGTCTAGTGGACTGTCACCAGGTCTAGTGGACTGTCACCATGGTCTAGTGGACTGTCACCAGGTCTAGTGGACTGTCACCATGGTCTAGTGGACTGTCACCATGGTCTAGTGGACTGTCACCATGGTCTAGTGGACTGTCACCATGGTCTAGTGGACTGTCACCATGGTCTAGTGGACTGTCACCATGGTCTAGTGGACTGTCACCAGGTCTAGTGGACTGTCACCATGGTCTAGTGGACTGTCACCATGGTCTAGTGGACTGTCACCATGGTCTAGTGGACTGTCACCATGGTCTAGTGGACTGTCACCATGGTCTAGTGGACTGTCACCAGGTCTAGTGGACTGTCACCATGGTCTAGTGGACTGTCACCATGGTCTAGTGGACTGTCACCATGGTCTAGTGGACTGTCACCATGGTCTAGTGGACTGTCACCATGGTCTAGTGGACTGTCACCATGGTCTAGTGGACTGTCACCAGGTCTAGTGGACTGTCACCATGGTCTAGTGGACTGTCACCATGGTCTAGTGGACTGTCACCATGGTCTAGTGGACTGTCACCATGGTCTAGTGGACTGTCACCATGGTCTAGTGGACTGTCACCATGGTCTAGTGGACTGTCACCATGGTCTAGTGGACTGTCACCATGGTCTAGTGGACTGTCACCATGGTCTAGTGGACTGTCACCATGGTCTAGTGGACTGTCACCATGGTCTAGTGGACTGTCACCATGGTCTAGTGGACTGTCACCAGGTCTAGTGGACTGTCACCATGGTCTAGTGGACTGTCACCATGGTCTAGTGGACTGTCACCATGGTCTAGTGGACTGTCACCATGGTCTAGTGGACTGTCACCATGGTCTAGTGGACTGTCACCATGGTCTAGTGGACTGTCACCATGGTCTAGTGGACTGTCACCAGGTCTAGTGGACTGTCACCATGGTCTAGTGGACTGTCACCAGGTCTAGTGGACTGTCACCATGGTCTAGTGGACTGTCACCATGGTCTAGTGGACTGTCACCAGGTCTAGTGGACTGTCACCATGGTCTAGTGGACTGTCACCATGGTCTAGTGGACTGTCACCATGGTCTAGTGGACTGTCACCATGGTCTAGTGGACTGTCACCATGGTCTAGTGGACTGTCACCATGGTCTAGTGGACTGTCACCATGGTCTAGTGGACTGTCACCATGGTCTAGTGGACTGTCACCATGGTCTAGTGGACTGTCACCATGGTCTAGTGGACTGTCACCATGGTCTAGTGGACTGTCACCATGGTCTAGTGGACTGTCACCATGGTCTAGTGGACTGTCACCATGGTCTAGTGGACTGTCACCATGGTCTAGTGGACTGTCACCAGGTCTAGTGGACTGTCACCAGGTCTAGTGGACTGTCACCATGGTCTAGTGGACTGTCACCATGGTCTAGTGGACTGTCACCATGGTCTAGTGGACTGTCACCATGGTCTAGTGGACTGTCACCATGGTCTAGTGGACTGTCACCATGGTCTAGTGGACTGTCACCATGGTCTAGTGGACTGTCACCAGGTCTAGTGGACTGTCACCAGGTCTAGTGGACTGTCACCAGGTCTAGTGGACTGTCACCATGGTCTAGTGGACTGTCACCAGGTCTAGTGGACTGTCACCATGGTCTAGTGGACTGTCACCAGGTCTAGTGGACTGTCACCATGGTCTAGTGGACTGTCACCAGGTCTAGTGGACTGTCACCAGGTCTAGTGGACTGTCACCAGGTCTAGTGGACTGTCACCAGGTCTAGTGGACTGTCACCATGGTCTAGTGGACTGTCACCATGGTCTAGTGGACTGTCACCAGGTCTAGTGGACTGTCACCATGGTCTAGTGGACTGTCACCATGGTCTAGTGGACTGTCACCAGGTCTAGTGGACTGTCACCATGGTCTAGTGGACTGTCACCAGGTCTAGTGGACTGTCACCAGGTCTAGTGGACTGTCACCATGGTCTAGTGGACTGTCACCATGGTCTAGTGGACTGTCACCATGGTCTAGTGGACTGTCACCATGGTCTAGTGGACTGTCACCATGGTCTAGTGGACTGTCACCATGGTCTAGTGGACTGTCACCAGGTCTAGTGGACTGTCACCATGGTCTAGTGGACTGTCACCATGGTCTAGTGGACTGTCACCATGGTCTAGTGGACTGTCACCATGGTCTAGTGGACTGTCACCAGGTCTAGTGGACTGTCACCATGGTCTAGTGGACTGTCACCATGGTCTAGTGGACTGTCACCATGGTCTAGTGGACTGTCACCAGGTCTAGTGGACTGTCACCATGGTCTAGTGGACTGTCACCAGGTCTAGTGGACTGTCACCAGGTCTAGTGGACTGTCACCATGGTCTAGTGGACTGTCACCATGGTCTAGTGGACTGTCACCATGGTCTAGTGGACTGTCACCATGGTCTAGTGGACTGTCACCATGGTCTAGTGGACTGTCACCAGGTCTAGTGGACTGTCACCATGGTCTAGTGGACTGTCACCATGGTCTAGTGGACTGTCACCATGGTCTAGTGGACTGTCACCAGGTCTAGTGGACTGTCACCATGGTCTAGTGGACTGTCACCATGGTCTAGTGGACTGTCACCATGGTCTAGTGGACTGTCACCATGGTCTAGTGGACTGTCACCAGGTCTAGTGGACTGTCACCATGGTCTAGTGGACTGTCACCATGGTCTAGTGGACTGTCACCATGGTCTAGTGGACTGTCACCAGGTCTAGTGGACTGTCACCATGGTCTAGTGGACTGTCACCATGGTCTAGTGGACTGTCACCATGGTCTAGTGGACTGTCACCATGGTCTAGTGGACTGTCACCATGGTCTAGTGGACTGTCACCATGGTCTAGTGGACTGTCACCATGGTCTAGTGGACTGTCACCATGGTCTAGTGGACTGTCACCATGGTCTAGTGGACTGTCACCATGGTCTAGTGGACTGTCACCATGGTCTAGTGGACTGTCACCATGGTCTAGTGGACTGTCACCAGGTCTAGTGGACTGTCACCATGGTCTAGTGGACTGTCACCATGGTCTAGTGGACTGTCACCATGGTCTAGTGGACTGTCACCATGGTCTAGTGGACTGTCACCATGGTCTAGTGGACTGTCACCAGGTCTAGTGGACTGTCACCATGGTCTAGTGGACTGTCACCATGGTCTAGTGGACTGTCACCATGGTCTAGTGGACTGTCACCATGGTCTAGTGGACTGTCACCATGGTCTAGTGGACTGTCACCATGGTCTAGTGGACTGTCACCAGGTCTAGTGGACTGTCACCAGGTCTAGTGGACTGTCACCATGGTCTAGTGGACTGTCACCATGGTCTAGTGGACTGTCACCAGGTCTAGTGGACTGTCACCAGGTCTAGTGGACTGTCACCATGGTCTAGTGGACTGTCACCAGGTCTAGTGGACTGTCACCATGGTCTAGTGGACTGTCACCATGGTCTAGTGGACTGTCACCATGGTCTAGTGGACTGTCACCATGGTCTAGTGGACTGTCACCATGGTCTAGTGGACTGTCACCATGGTCTAGTGGACTGTCACCATGGTCTAGTGGACTGTCACCATGGTCTAGTGGACTGTCACCATGGTCTAGTGGACTGTCACCATGGTCTAGTGGACTGTCACCAGGTCTAGTGGACTGTCACCAGGTCTAGTGGACTGTCACCAGGTCTAGTGGACTGTCACCATGGTCTAGTGGACTGTCACCATGGTCTAGTGGACTGTCACCATGGTCTAGTGGACTGTCACACATGGTCTAGTGGACTGTCACCATGGTCTAGTGGACTGTCACCATGGTCTAGTGGACTGTCACCATGGTCTAGTGGACTGTCACCATGGTCTTGGACTGTCACCATGGTCTAGTGGACTGTCACCATGGTCTAGTGGACTGTCACCATGGTCTAGTGGACTGTCACCATGGTCTAGTGGACTGTCACCATGGTCTAGTGGACTGTCACCATGGTCTAGTGGACTGTCACCAGGTCTAGTGGACTGTCACCATGGTCTAGTGGACTGTCACCATGGTCTAGTGGACTGTCACCAGGTCTAGTGGACTGTCACCATGGTCTAGTGGACTGTCACCATGGTCTAGTGGACTGTCACCATGGTCTAGTGGACTGTCACCAGGTCTAGTGGACTGTCACCATGGTCTAGTGGACTGTCACCAGGTCTAGTGGACTGTCACCATGGTCTAGTGGACTGTCACCATGGTCTAGTGGACTGTCACCATGGTCTAGTGGACTGTCACCATGGTCTAGTGGACTGTCACCATGGTCTAGTGGACTGTCACCAGGTCTAGTGGACTGTCACCAGGTCTAGTGGACTGTCACCATGGTCTAGTGGACTGTCACCATGGTCTAGTGGACTGTCACCATGGTCTAGTGGACTGTCACCATGGTCTAGTGGACTGTCACCAGGTCTAGTGGACTGTCACCATGGTCTAGTGGACTGTCACATGGTCTAGTGGACTGTCACCATGGTCTAGTGGACTGTCACCAGGTCTAGTGGACTGTCACCAGGTCTAGTGGACTGTCACCAGGTCTAGTGGACTGTCACCAGGTCTAGTGGACTGTCACCAGGTCTAGTGGACTGTCACCATGGTCTAGTGGACTGTCACCAGGTCTAGTGTCACCATGGTCTAGTGGACTGTCACCAGGTCTAGTGGACTGTCACCATGGTCTAGTGGACTGTCACCAGGTCTAGTGGACTGTCACCATGGTCTAGTGGACTGTCACCATGGTCTAGTGGACTGTCACCATGGTCTAGTGGACTGTCACCAGGTCTAGTGGACTGTCACCATGGTCTAGTGGACTGTCACCATGGTCTAGTGGACTGTCACCATGGTCTAGTGGACTGTCACCAGGTCTAGTGGACTGTCACCATAGGTCTAGTGGACTGTCACCATGGTCTAGTGGACTGTCACCAGGTCTAGTGGACTGTCACCAGGTCTAGTGGACTGTCACCAGGTCTAGTGGACTGTCACCATGGTCTAGTGGACTGTCACCAGGTCTAGTGGACTGTCACCATGGTCTAGTGGACTGTCACCAGGTCTAGTGGACTGTCACCATGGTCTAGTGGACTGTCACCAGGTCTAGTGGACTGTCACCAGGTCTAGTGGACTGTCACCATGGTCTAGTGGACTGTCACCAGGTCTAGTGGACTGTCACCATGGTCTAGTGGACTGTCACCATGGTCTAGTGGACTGTCACCATGGTCTAGTGGACTGTCACCATGGTCTAGTGGACTGTCACCATGGTCTAGTGGACTGTCACCATGGTCTAGTGGACTGTCACCAGGTCTAGTGGACTGTCACCAGGTCTAGTGGACTGTCACCAGGTCTAGTGGACTGTCACCAGGTCTAGTGGACTGTCACATGGTCTAGTGGACTGTCACCATGGTCTAGTGGACTGTCACCATGGTCTAGTGGACTGTCACCATGGTCTAGTGGACTGTCACCATGGTCTAGTGGACTGTCACCAGGTCTAGTGGACTGTCACATGGTCTAGTGGACTGTCACCAGTGTTCTTGGACTGTCACCATGGTCTAGTGGACTGTCACCATGGTCTAGTGGACTGTCACCATGGTCTAGTGGACTGTCACCATGGTCTAGTGGACTGTCACCATGGTCTAGTGGACTGTCACCAGGTCTAGTGGACTGTCACCAGGTCTAGTGGACTGTCACCATGGTCTAGTGGACTGTCACCAGGTCTAGTGGACTGTCACCATGTCTAGTGGACTGTCACCAGGTCTAGTGGACTGTCACCAGGTCTAGTGGACTGTCACCATGGTCTAGTGGACTGTCACCAGTGTTCTTGGACTGTCACCATGGTCTAGTGGACTGTCACCATGGTCTAGTGGACTGTCACCAGGTCTAGTGGACTGTCACCATGGTCTAGTGGACTGTCACCAGGTCTAGTGGACTGTCACCAGGTCTAGTGGACTGTCACCAGGTCTAGTGGACTGTCACCATGGTCTAGTGGACTGTCACCAGGTCTAGTGGACTGTCACCAGGTCTAGTGGACTGTCACCATGGTCTAGTGGACTGTCACCATGGTCTAGTGGACTGTCACCATGGTCTAGTGGACTGTCACCAGTGTTCTGGGTGTCACCAGGTCTAGTGGACTGTCACCAGGTTCTTGGACTGTCACCGGTCTAGTGGACTGTCACCATGGTCTAGTGGACTGTCACCAGGTCTAGTGGACTGTCACCATGGTCTAGTGGACTGTCACCATGGTCTAGTGGACTGTCACCATGGTCTAGTGGACTGTCACCAGGTCTAGTGGACTGTCACCAGGTCTAGTGGACTGTCACCAGGTCTAGTGGACTGTCACCATGGTCTAGTGGACTGTCACCATGGTCTAGTGGACTGTCACCATGGTCTAGTGGACTGTCACCAGGTCTCTTGGTGTGTCACCATGGTCTAGTGGACTGTCACCAGTGTTCTAGTGGACTGTCACCAGGTCTAGTGGACTGTCACATGGTCTAGTGGACTGTCACCATGGTCTAGTGGACTGTCACCATGGTCTAGTGGACTGTCACCATGGTCTAGTGGACTGTCACCAGGTCTAGTGGACTGTCACCAGGTCTTGGACTGTCACCATGGTCTAGTGGACTGTCACCATGGTCTAGTGGACTGTCACCAGGTCTAGTGGACTGTCACCATGGTCTAGTGGACTGTCACCATGGTCTAGTGGACTGTCACCATGGTCTAGTGGACTGTCACCAGGTCTAGTGGACTGTCACCATGGTCTAGTGGACTGTCACCATGGTCTAGTGGACTGTCACCAGGTCTAGTGGACTGTCACCATGGTCTAGTGGACTGTCACCAGGTCTAGTGGACTGTCACCATGGTCTAGTGGACTGTCACCATGGTCTAGTGGACTGTCACCATGGTCTAGTGGACTGTCACCATGGTCTAGTGGACTGTCACATGGTCTAGTGGACTGTCACCATGGTCTAGTGGACTGTCACCATGGTCTAGTGGACTGTCACCATGGTCTAGTGGACTGTCACCAGGTCTAGTGGACTGTCACCAGGTCTAGTGGACTGTCACCAGGTCTAGTGGACTGTCACCAGGTCTAGTGGACTGTCACCATGGTCTAGTGGACTGTCACCATGGTCTAGTGGACTGTCACCAGGTCTAGTGGTGTCACCATGGTCTAGTGGACTGTCACCATGGTCTAGTGGACTGTCACCAGGTCTAGTGGACTGTCACCATGGTCTAGTGGACTGTCACCAGGTCTAGTGGACTGTCACCATGGTCTAGTGGACTGTCACCATGGTCTAGTGGACTGTCACCATGGTCTAGTGGACTGTCACCATGGTCTAGTGGACTGTCACCATGTCTAGTGGACTGTCACCATGGTCTAGTGGACTGTCACCAGGTCTAGTGGACTGTCACCATGGTCTAGTGGACTGTCACCATGGTCTAGTGGACTGTCACCATGGTCTAGTGGACTGTCACCAGGTCTAGTGGACTGTCACCGGTCTAGTGGACTGTCACCAGGTCTAGTGACTGTCACCATGGTCTAGTGGACTGTCACCAGGTCTAGTGGACTGTCACCATGGTCTAGTGGACTGTCACCAGGTCTAGTGGACTGTCACCATGGTCTAGTGGACTGTCACCATGGTCTAGGGACTGTCACCAGGTCTAGTGGACTGTCACCATGGTCTAGTGGACTGTCACCATGGTCTAGTGGACTGTCACCATGGTCTAGTGGACTGTCACCATGGTCTAGTGGACTGTTCCATGGTCTAGTGGACTGTCACCATGGTCTAGTGGACTGTCACCATGGTCTAGTGGACTGTCACCATGGTCTAGTGGACTGTCACCAGTCTAGTGGACTGTCACCAGGTCTAGTGGACTGTCACCAG